>JBBUKS010000008.1:3420607-3444039 GCA_038050645.1 Hedychium gardnerianum | reverse complement strand
ATATCTTCCTTTTTATACACTCTCCTCTACCACTTCATGTCCAAGTTTCAAAATTTCAAATCCGCTAAATCCATCAATGAGTTTTGGTCAGTTTTGGTCAAAACAAATTAATGGGCTTAACCAGCTATGATGGGATGCAATTCAACTCTTATAAATTTCTACCGTGCTCCTCAATCTTATCGTGTCCTAAAGTCTCAGATTCAAGGCATTCCTAAAATCAACTCCAAGATGATGATGATTTGGCCAAAACAGAACAAGGTGGTGATGATTTGGCCAAAACACAACAAGGTCAGTTATTTAATTTTTAATTTTGATTTTTCTTTTTTTATTTTGTTTTAGTTTTCTCTTTAATTAGCTATTAAAAAAACATAAAATTAAAATTAAACAAAATATTTTTTATTTATTTTTATTAATATTTTATAAGTTTTTATTAACCTTCTTTTATATTTTAAAATTTTTAAAAAAAATTATTAAAACTCTAAATTTTAAAAAAATATATAAATAAATTTAGGAGATCATCATGAGTTTTTTAAAAAATGAGCTTTTTAGGGTTATCTATTACTTTGTATGAAATTCCTTGATAAAGAGCATTCCGATGCACGAAACTTCTGCCAATGTGAGGTCCCGTGACCTCCAGGTCACACAACAACAACTTTACCATTTTGCCAAAACTCCCCTTCAAGCTCCTTGATAAAATAATTAAATTTAAATTTTTTTTTCTTAATTTGGTTTGATTTGGTTTAGTTTTTGGTAAGATTTAAATAAAAAAAAAAAAAAAAATTTACTTTAGTTTAAGACTGAAAAGAAGGAAGGATATTTTTGAATTTAAGTGCGCCTTTTGAGAAATATGAAACTTTAGTGCGCCTTTTGGGATTTTTGAATTTTGAGTGCGCTCTTGGATAAAAAGCCGAAAATCCAAAGTTTAAGTCAAATTTACCCAAAAAATCAAAAGTTAAAAATGAAAATTAGCTGAAGTCAAAGATAAAATGGAATTTACCATAATCACTAGTTAAATGGAATTTACCCTAAATTGAATAGTTAAATAAAAGTCTCTAAACATTAGTAATCAAATGAAATTTACTCTAAAATCAAGGGTAAATACAAAAAAAATAAGTGTTTCATTATTTAAAAATCAAGATTAAATTGAAATATTTCCCAAAAATTAATAGTTGACTAAAATGAGTTAAGTTATTGTTTTGATTAAATCCTAAAATTAAGGGTTAAAAATAAAATTTATCTTAAATCAGGGTTAAATTGAAAGATTCTTAAAATGATTAAATTGAGGCTGAACAAAAAAAAATCTCCACCGCAGCATTTACAATTCCACCACAATTCTGCTCACAGTCATGAAATCCCTCCTGAGGTCACCCTACCTCCGAAGAGGTCACGATAAGGCAACCTTCCTTATCCCTACTTCTTGGTGACTCATACTCTCTCCATTCCTTCAATGTTCCACCGAACTCCTCTATCGTCTATCACCTCCTTTTTTACTGATAGATCCAAAAAAAGATTATTCCGACATCATGCATAATACTTGTTGTCTCCTTTTATGTCAAATGAGACATGATTGGTGTAGCTCGACCCTACATGGCAACATTGTTTTAGCACAGAAAACATTGGAATTATTGCCTATCCACTCTATTTTGTTTTTAATTGAGGGACATAACATTAAATTTCAATCGTGCTCCTCGGCACTACATGAAATTTCAATCGTTGATCTCAACCCACTTCAATTTGTGCTAAAGTGAAAGGTCAACATAATATGATATTAGAAGTGTATCATTCTAGCCAAAGATTGAAGCTCTAACCTAGAACAATATTTTAAACCTTGTAAAGTAGTACATGGTGTGCACCAGGCTGCCCCTTTGGTTATAAAGTAGTACATGGTGTATACCAATCCTAAAATACGCACAAATCAATGTTGGACCAATACTTTAAAGGAGGTGTAATTAGATCATGCAAGATTTTTTCTTCAAAAACAAACCATATGCGATATTACACTGTTATAAGGTTGAGCAACATTTTACCTTCAAAAATAAATCATATGCAATGCCCCTTCCAGTATCGCAAACTTCACTAAAAATATCTTGAGGCTCTTTATTGGATGTTAATCGTCTCTGATTTTGTAAATGCATCTGAAGAACAGCTAAAGGAAGACGGCCAGCATGTAGGGCATCTTTTACAATAGTTTTAATATCAAAATTATCTAAATGCCAGCGTGTAATCATGTCTTTGGGATTTTCCAAAGGAATCAGATTCCTTTGCATTATACTAACCTCACGGACACAAAGTTCATGAGCTCTAATCATATCTGGAGAAGATTCTACTGATTGAACAGCTTGAGTACCAGAACTATCCAATGGTGATTCTGATGCACCTGATGAACAATCTCCCTTTGCCTGATGTTCCGAACTATCAATCTGCTGATGTGAAAGTATGGAATCACTCTGCAATGCTTCTTGATCCTCCAAACTTGATGCATCTCTACCATCTGCTGGCTACAAATCAACAATACAATGAACGTTCATTACAAAGAAACCAAATAAACCCATTTTAGTCTGAATTTTATAGGCGAAATAAAGTATCATACATCTTGGGTTGGTCTTCTGTTCTTTGAAATCCACCGACTTTGAAGATTTCTTATAACCTCCAAATAGAATGCCATTTCATAAATTCTTCTAGAATTGTTACCAACATGGTCCCACATTTGCAAGTTCGACCGTGACTGAGACGGTCTGAATCCTTTTCCAACATTATGCATGAGAATTTTCTTTAGAGTCAAAGAACCATATCTACGAATCACTTTCGTTGCATAGCAAGCAGCAAGAGTCAGTAGCCTGAAACAGTACTAGTTCATATTGAGATGAGAAGGAGATGAAAAACCCAAAATCATGAAATGCTATCAAGAACTAGCATAACATGTAACTTTCTAATGCAACATAACCAGTGATCACAAATTCACAACTATAAAATCATGCAACAATTAGTGTGTAATACTTGAAGAAGGAACCGGATTGATATTGCACAAGACAATTCCAGAAGAGCAGACTTATATTTAGCAATTATTTTAAAGATTCTAAATCATCAGAGTTAATTATCTTTGTCTGATTAACAACCTCTATAGTCAAAATGAATCAGAGAAAAAGAATTATACTACCCAAGTCAAATCCTTAAATATAAAGAATTATTGATGCAAATAGCAAATGCCAACCTCTTGATGGAAATAGCTAAAGAATTTCAAGAAAGCCATTACATCTTTCTGATTTGAAACTAAATTTGAGATATAAAAATTCATAACACCACGCTTAGAATAGTTCAAGCACATGTTTCACGACATAATGCAAGATATTGACGACAGTCAATAAATATTAATTGTTAAAAGAACACACATGCAGAATCAAAGATGCCTGATGTATTGGCCATGGAACTCATTATTAATCATACAATAAATATTATCTCATTAGTCATAAAAAAACATACCTAGATACTGATGCAAGATCAGTATCCCTATCAATACAACAGCACATTTCATGAACACAAACAAACAGCAATAATAAGATGCCTTCTTCTGCCAGATTAACATCAGCAAGCATATCCAAAGATCTGGAAAACAAACCACAGGTTCAAGTTAAGGAAGACATGTCTAGATCAGATGGTTTGTTAATTGATTGTATAGTACCACATATTTCAGGACAAACCCCCAATTAGGGAATCTATGAATGTGCAGTGGTTACTATAACCTGAATAAAACATTTGATTCAAAAGAAGGCATGGAAGAAAACACATAATCATGATTTTTATCCATTTTCTATAATATGGAGTGTACTTCCACATAGAACTAAGCATAGCTCAAACTAACATGTAAGAAATTAAAAGCATGACAATGTTATATGATTCCATAGGGTTACAATCATTACTCATAATAGAAATGTTAGAGCCACTAGTAACTAACAGAAACCAACAAAAGGAAATGGAAGCTAGAAAGAAAAAACAGCAAACCCAACAGAATGCATACAAAAAGCCCCTAATTCAAGGAAATACCAGATCGTAATATTTACTTAAACAGTCATGAGTGTAAGATAGCATAAGATCCTTGAAGATAATATAAGATAGACTTCATAAACATATATATACAAATATATAAGGTATTCAATGATTGATAATACATTTAAAATTATAATTAAATCTTTCTCAAAATTTATAACTTATGTCAATTCCAAAATTGATTGACCCTTCAAAAGCATTTATATTCATTCTCATCGTGTTTAAAATCTCATACCATGCCGGTCGAAACAATCTAAACATATTGATAAATCATCGAAAATCGATACCACTCAGCACCAAGATTCAAAATCTCTATCTCTGTCATAGTTTTGATTTTTGATCCGAAAGATCCTTATTCCAATATCATGTCGATGCTCTAATGTATAGTGTTGGTGACAGATTGAAAGTTGAAAGAGGAAGGAGATGAAGCAAAGGAAAGAGACATTGTCTATGTTGAATGGTATAGAGAGTTTCAATAATTTACCGGAATAATATGTTTTAACCATTTCGTCTCACATGGTACAAGATTTAAAACCATGCTCAACATAGACAATGTCTCCTTCCTATTCTTCATTTCCTTTCTTCTTCAACTCCAATTCATTACACCATGCATTGAAATATCGACATAATATCAAAATAGTATCCTTCGAGTCAAAGACCAAAACTTTAGAACGGCCCAAAATTTTAAATCTTGGCTCTGATAAAAATTAATTTTAATGTTCACTTAACCATCAATTCAATTTTCAAATTAAAGATATAGTAATCAACTGAAATCATTCAAGTTGTCATGCTTATATATTAACATTTCCACAAGAGAGCCACAAAGGACACATTCCACCTATTGTTTAGTTGCAACATTTCTTAGTAATCGAAAAGGGTGACCAAGCGGAAGAAAATAGAATCATGGCTCAAATCCCCATAACCAAAATGAGAAAACTAAAAGTCTAGTTCCTCACACCAATTTCCACCAAGGAATGATAATGAAAAAACCTTGCTAACCAAAATTGATGGTGCAATTGCTCCTTATGCTTGGAAAAGTCAATCAAAGAAAGATATTAACCCACCTAGAGTCAAGTTTTCCTTGGTTGGGGAGAAAAGAATTATGGAATTTAATTTTAGGCTTAAGATAAGATTAAAATTAGAAAGTTTAAACTAAAACTTTCAATCCAGAAGTTTTAAATTTTGTATGTTTTATATTACTTTTAAAGTAGTCAAAATAACAACAACAACAATATCAAGCTTTTATCCTACTAAGTGAGGTCGGCTATATGGATCGTCCTATATCATTGGGTTTGATACCCTAGTCTCTCTTCCTCGATCAATGTGTGCATTTATTATGGCCTCACATTACTTAACTGGGACATGTATTAACAACCCGAGTTCATGTTCATACTATCTCAAAAACATTTTGGAGTTTTTGTTTAATAGGCGACACCTTGATTTTCTCTGTCTCATTTTTTATCTTATTCATCCTTGTATGTCCGCACATCTACTTTAATATCCTCATCTCTACATCTCATTTTCTATTCATGTGCTTGATTCATAGCTTCCATTAAACTTCATATAACATACTACGTCTAACTCTCATTTTATAAAACTTTCCTTTAGAAGTATCTTATGATCACAAAGGACATTTGATGCCCTCTTCTATTTCAACCATCTGTTTGTATCCTATATAACACATCTCTATCAATCCCTCTGTCCTTTTACAGCAAAAACTATCCTAGATACTTAAAAATCTCAATTACAAATAACTCATCTTCTTCTATCTTAATAATTATCTTGCTACATCTATTTACTAAACTTAAATTCCATTTATTTTATATTTACTCTACTAAGCCAAAAATGTTTTACTTCCAATGTTTCTAGTTAAGATTTAAGCTTAGTTTTTACTCTTTTACGTGTCCCATTGACCAAAATAATACTACATGTATAATGCACCATAGTAACATGTTTTGGAGGTGTCTAGTGAGTTCATTCATGATTAGTGTAAAAAGATATGAAACTATCATTAAAAAATATTTTGGTTAATCTGCCTTGAAGCTTTACTCTTGTCATTACATTCTCATATACATTCATAATTATTTCAGTATACACTACGCTAACATCTTTTTTTCTATAATTCTCAACATAATTTTTCTCAAAACTGTCATAAGCTTTATCAATAAATACAATATAAGTTTTCTGTCTTTTCATGATACTTTTCAATCAATTGTTGAGAAGATATATAGCTTTTATCGTTGTCTCATTTATCTTTGTTCTATCACACTTTCAAAATTTCATGATATAACTCATTAGCTTAATGCCACTATAATTCGCAAAAAAAATTATGCCTCCTTCGTTTTTACAAGGGGACTAAACTAGTTACTCTCCACTAACTTAGGCATTTTTTCAATTTCAATCAAATAACTTCGTAATCATTCAATAGCCTGCTTCCCTAAGCAGTTCAATAACGTCTATTCTCCTTTTTTCGATTTCATGAAATATCATAGTGTTCAACCGCTTGTCCATTTTGCATTTCATTTAACGTCTATTCTCCTTTTTGAAATTTGAATTCTTCGATAAAAATTTAAATTTTTATACTCCTCGAACCTACTTAAATTTCCTAAGCTAAATTAGTCTTTAAAAAGTAGAAAAAAATTTATGTTTATTAGGTTAAATCATTTGCCCTATAATTAGGAAATAAATTAATTTTAGAAGAATAAGTCATTTTATCGTTCTACAAAAAGGACTGCCAAACCCTCATGCATGGTTTGAGATCCATGTCATAGTTGAAATGTATTATTCCCATAAATTAGCAAAATACTATGATTAACACACACAAATAATCTTTCATGTATCGACTAAACAAACGAGTATCATGTTAATAAATACTTGGCATGCCTTCGCACGTGACTTGCATTAAAATGAATTAAGCAATGCTTATTCTATTTTTGTTTATCCAAAATTTAAATTTAATTAATTATCAATTACATACAATTTTATTTTTAGAAGTTAATTGGAAAATAATTATAGGAGATTTTTGCTCGCATTAAAGTAAAAAATGAACAATTTCATTTTTAAAATTCAATTATAATTTAAATAGTTTTATTAAAAGTAGAAAAATATAGTGAAACATTTAAGCATGCTTTAGCATGCGCAATGTGTCGAATATTAGTACAGTATAATATGGGAAATTTTCATTCTACTATCTAATTGTTACAATTCTATTTTTAAAAATAAATAAACTAAGTAAAAGTGTATTAAAAGAATAAAGCCCACTTAAATTATTCTAGATATGCTTTGATCCATAAGAAAACTTAACAAGTGTCTACATAACGAGTAACGAGGTGTCAAAATTATTCAAGTGGGAACCGAAACTCTAGCATACAATTATAGTTTTAGCTTACCCCTAGTTATGTGGTTGTCTTCCATCAGCCCAGCATTGTTAGTTCAACCGTCTATTAAAGAAAATTCATCCGTTAATTCGCCGAAGGTGGGACTCGATCCTTAAATGCCTAGGAAATGAGAAGGCACCCTGCCGCTGCACCAGTGCCTCGAGGGCCCTTCCTTAACCTTTAATGATACCATGGATTGGCACTTTAGCATGCTTTTGAATCCTCATTATTCCAATCAAATATCAAAACTCTAGTGAGACTCGAGATTTCAAACCTTTCCCTTATAGATGGTGACCAACTTTGATAAAATGAATTTTCTTCTCTACGATGGAATTCTAATTCTCTATTTGAAATAATTGTCCTTTGTGTAGCATCAATTAGTATAGCTTTATGTGAGTTTTATTCAAACTTGGTGTTGCATTAGATTGTCTAAAGAGTTTGATCAATCCTCAATTAAATCAAGCGAGAGAGGTTAAGATCTTCCACAACATAGCTTCACGTTTTGATGTTATTAAATTTTTGCATATATTTTATTGCTTCCCGTCTAAGAGTGACAAGTTGTTCGCATATTCAAACTTCAATTTGGTGGTATAGGTTTCTTCTAAAGCTTTGCTTTCATTTCTTGTCAGTGTGCCTTCCCCGACTTTTTAATATCGCCTTCAATACATTTCAAGCTTCAACTGCACTTTTAGGAGTCCTTCAAATTTTCCAACTTTGGCAAATCAAACTAGAACTTCATCTGCACCATGTGATACCAATCAGAATATTCTTCGGTTACAAATAACTAATCAATAGCTCTTTTTGGATGTCTTCCATCAAACTCTAAAACATCAACTTTCACCTTCCATGTGATGTCTCTAGTAACATTTTGAGAAAAGGACTTATTTAGATAAGGTATCTTGACATCAAAATGATGAGGAGCTTATGATGGTAAGTTAGCTCTTGGATCATGCTTTTTGGTGAATTGTATTGTTACCCCTCAAGTTCAACAATCCCTTCAAGGTTTAATGGAACTCCGGATGATGCTCCTTCTTGATTTATTTTCTATATCACATTGGAGGAAGAAGATTTCTTTACTCAAAGGATGTCAAAGTTTGTTCCTTCTTTCTATCTCTTCAACAAGCTTCAATAGCAACTTAGCTCTTTCAATGACCGTCAATCTTCCTATGAACGTTCTCCCTATTCTTGCTGGCATAATGTCGCCCTGCTCTAATACCAACTAATGCATCATCTTCTTCAAAGGTAAAGTGATCCTAGGTTTAAAAAGGAAGAGGAAGGATGAGGGCTTGACAGAAAAACAAAAGTAAAAGGAGAAGAGAGATTGATTTGGTCATTTTTGTATAATATATCAACTATTGGGATAACTGGTTTCTATAGTTTGAAGGGTCACTTTACTAACTTTACATAAAGAAAAGATTGAATGTTTTTCACATGTCTAAAAATCAATTAGGCAGGAAATGCTTAGGGGAAGAGTTCATCCTACCTTGTCATTAAATATTGGAGCTCATTCACTTGTCCTATTTGATCAGTGTTTTCATATACATGAGATGCATTGGCATTTAGCTTTAGTCAGAACAAAATTGAGTAGGATATCTGCTCTCTAGATTAGTTGGCTATACCGGCGATGATGACGATGATAAGCCACTTCTCATGGTGATAGGTAATAGGATGCAAGAAATATTATTCATAATACCAGTTCCAGTATACATGCTGACTTGATTGGATAGTCTTATTCTTTAGTTGGAGTGGTCCTAGGCAATGATACCTAGGGTTCTCCAAACAATCACACTTAGATTGGCAATTACACAATAAGCTGGAATCTTTACTTTTCTAAAATACCATTCATTATTCCAAAAAGTGTGATACAAGTCTCCTTCTATAGGCTAACCAAACTGGGAGGCCTAGAAATTTAGGAGCTAGAAAATTTAATAGTTAAGAAACTAGCATGACTATGAAATAACTGATTTTGACTCTTATACAGGTATGGCTTCCTGACTAAGGATATCATCGTTATTTTATATTTAATAACCAAAATATTCTTGTAGCCTTTATAATGGGATTTTTCTTTCCACTAGTAATATTTTAAAAACATTCTTGAAACCTTGATGAGGACATTTGGTTCTTGCTCTCAAGCAAGGGCCTTGTACAGGCATTTTTTTAATAAAGGAATCCTAGTAGAGGATCAATCTGGAACTCGCCCGATACATACCACATGGAAAAGGATAAAAAATTAAACACTACCAACAGTCATGTAGCTCCAGAAACGTGCTTTAAGAACTGACGTTAGACCAAACTAAAAGCATTTACAAAAATAGCTATTAATAGCATTCATGGATATTGAACAACAGAGAATCATTTGATAGAGTAACAACAGAATCATTTCACAGTGCACCATATAAACTAGAAACTGTGAAAATTATTAGCTGCAAGGGAAATCATTATTGCAAAATCTTTCACAAAACAGAAAATTCATTGGTATCTGCAATTTAATGAAACTTTTACCATAACAATATAACCAACTTAGCTTGTAATTTAGGGAAAAGAGAACAAAAAGAGAATCTTACTGTTGTATTACATCAAATTTTAAGTGCTGCAGAGCCAACTGCATCTGACGAAAACGAGCCTCTCTAAGGTCCCATCCTGCCATTAGTAATCAATTGTTAGGAAGGCTACAACAAGGAGCTGCGAGACCAATTATTTGGAAATTCATAGTAATAAATTAATAACCAAAGACACATATCTATATATAAAGAGTGTAGCGAAGAAAACTATAGTCTTTGCACACCAGCAAACCCAAGTGAAGTTTAACGATCAATGTGTTATGAAGAAAAGGAAATAAGCCCATTGTAGCAGCTTACATAGTATGAGTTTCAATATGATGTTTCTGATTGTTATAGTTGAGTCACAGGAAGAGTATCTAGAAGTAATCCATTTGTAACAACTCCTTAAGTAATATCAAACCGGTCCCAATGTGCTAGTAAATTGCTGGCTAGGAACTCTAACAACAGATACTCCGGAAGCTAAAAAAGGATAAAAGCATCATTTTAAGATTCATAATTTGTGAGTAAGCAAACCAATGTGGGTGTGAAAGACCATCATGGAGAACTAATATTCGATTAAAAACAAAAAATATCATGTACATAGCTAGTAGTACTTACCATTCTCCAAACAGACGTGCTCAGCTTCTCTAGGCCCATCAAATAATAAAACTCTATCTAAAACTTCAATTTGCCAAGGCCTCAACGACTCATTAGGTTTGCATGTCGCCAGTATGCTTGTACTATCAAAGCTGCAACTAGCAAAATCACATGGTGGTGAATATCTAGTTGCTATATAAGGGAACAATGCAGTTGAAACTGAAGCTGAAGGGAGAACAACAGAGAGGCCATGTGAAGTAACCAGATACAAGAACCCCTGAAAAAGACAACCAAGTGATTCTCCAAGACAAAAAGAATCATTTATAGCAGAAGAGCACCTTCTGAATTTCCTATGTGAATAGAAGTCTCTTTCGTCAAGTACTGAACAATTCAAGTGGATGTCAGTGTGGATAACTCTGTGCCCCTTCTGTTCCTTCATATTGCAGCATTTGACAACCCTAGTAATACCAAAGGGTGAAAGGTATATACAGTCATCATTTACTCTGTCTAAAGGTAAAATAATTCTTCGCATAGGAACAGATTTTTTGGATCCACAGTTACCAATTCTACTATCATTTACTGGTGAACCAGTAGCACCAAAACCACTTTGAAAAGTATGTGATTGCTTTTCTTCACCAACAAACTGTTTTTTGAATCTTACTCTTTGCTTAAGATTAACCTGATCTGTACTTGCAAAATATTGACCTAGCACAGTTGAATCAGAAAATTCCTGGGCATCAGATAGACCAATAAATGACTGTTGAGCACCTACAAAATAACCAGCAACCTTCCAGCCAGACAACAAGCCAAGATCAGAGTGCTCAGAATGAAGTGTCAATTGTTTAGGCTTCTGATGCTTTTCTGAGATATAGTCACCAGCATAAACTAAATAAATTACCCCATGCACATCGACTATGGCTAGATGCAATGAGTGTGAAGTCACCACCAATTTTCTGAAAGTTCTAATATTTGTGGCATTGGTACCATGGTCAACATCACTTAAATTTATCTTTTCAAAAGATGGAAGCCCATTAAATGGCAGCCATCTATCCACTTCACAGCACTGTACAGTATCAAACTGCGATATTAGCTTACCAGTATCTGCATCCCACATTCTGACCAAACCAGAGCTGTTAAGGCAAACAAGATAGTTGCCTGAAAACTGAAAGTCGGCCCATGGTCGAACTTGACCAGAGCCAGGGTATGAATCCTCGAGGTTAACAGAACAAACCCACTGTATGCCCCACCAGTGTAACATAATAACTACCACAAATGTGTTATTTGAATATTCAACACTGTTTTCACAACTTTTAATAGAAGAGTCAGCAGAAGTTGTTAATACCAAACCAATTAACTTATGTGAAAAGCTTGAGAACACCTTTGAGCAATTATATGAAGTGTCTTCTGGTTTGATTTTGGATTGAAAGTTGCCTGATAACTCAGATGTGAATTCATCATCAAGAATCTCATTTAAATTCCTACCACTATGGCTCTCCTGTTGATTTAAAGGACAAGTGCAAGAAAGAAATGCCAAAGAGCTGCTATATATGCTAAAAGATACAACATCCGCTGCATGAGGAAATGATGATTTTGGAGGAAACAGACCTATGTGTTTACCATCAGACTCACTTATATCCAGTTCACTGAGAAAAGACCAAAGCCAACTCTTTGGTCTGCCACATGATGACTCAATATCCCCCATCTGATTATCAATATGTAATTTTCCTGAATATCCAGTTTTCCCATCTATCTCACAGAAATAGTTACTATTATGAGAATGCAAGAATTGCTCATTTGGCAGTGAACTAGGTATGGAACTCCACCTCATCCACAAGCCATTTGCATCTGCATCTGCATCTTCAGGAGATGATTTAATTGTAATGGTATTTTCATTGCGAAAAGCATGAAGAATAATGTCCTGGTTACTTGAGACAATAAGAAATTCTCTAAAACTATAATCTTCAGGCCGACCATACGAATCACCATAGTGTCCCCAAGCCAATGAGTTTACATTAGATATCACAGGGTAATAATCATACACTGAATAAGTTCCTTTTTGTCTAATGTCAGAAAAGGGAACAACTTCTGTCCAATCGACCACATCATGAAATGAGTCTGGTTGAACATTTGCTATTGGTGATAGAACAGATGCAGCGGAAGATGAACGTGAATCATCCAGGTTTGCCAACTTGAATGACTCTTTTCCTATAGATATCAAAAGGCATAATAAAATACGAGGACAAAAATTGCAAGCAAATGAAGAAAAGTGACTATCAAATCATAGAAAATAATATAATATAAACTCTAAATTCATGCAAATTAGAAATGGGTATTTAAAATTTTAAAAATTTATATTTAACTATTATAAAAAATTGAGATGCATTCTGCCATTAGTAGAACCAAGAAGTGAGTCCAAATCAAAAAATGTATCTTAAAGACTACCCTATGATAGCTGACCCCACAACCATGAATTGGTATGAAGATGATAATGGCAATGACATATACCATAATTGAGAGAAATTCATATATTTATAAAGGTATTAGTCAAACTTATATTAAAAAAATTAAAGATATGTATGAGAATGCAATAATAAAACTAAAAACTCCAGACGAACTATTTCCTATACAGGAAAAGTTACATCAAGATCAACTCTGAGTCCGTATCTTTTTATACTAGTCGTGGATGAGCTCATTGGACACATCCAAAACACATTAGTATGATGCATATTGTTTGTAGATTACATTATTTTTGTTGATGAAACACGTGAAGAGTAACTATTAAACTCGATAAGAAACTGAAAGTAAAATTTTAGACTTGGTAAAGCCGAGATATATAAAATTTAAATTTAGTAATTGACGATATAACAAGGTAATTAGTAAGATAGGAGATAGTGACTTGGTTGTAACTAAGAATTTGAAGTATCTAAAATAGTTTTTGGGAAAAAAATGAAAGAGTTGATAGAGATGTTTTACGTAGGATATAAGTAGAAAGATTAAAATGAAAGAGGGCGTCGGTTATTCTTTATAATTATAAAGTATCTTTAAAGCTTAAAGGAAAATTTTCAAAAAAAAATGATGAAACTTGCAATCTTATATTGCTATGAGATATGGAGTTGAATGTTGGGTTGTGAATCTAACACACAAGCAGAAGGTAAGAGTCGTAAAGATGATGTTAAGGTGGATGTACGAATATATGAGAATGGACAAGATAAGAAATAAAAAAGGGAAAGTGGGTTAACACCTATTGAGGGGAATCTCTTAAAGACAGGTTTAAGATAGTAAAGACATATAATTAGGCAACCAATAAATGCCCCAGTTAAGCTATGTAAGACTATAATAAATGTGCACATTAATCTAGAAAGAAGGAGATCAAAGAGAACTTGGCTAGTCATGATAAATTAGGATAAAATTCTTAAATATAGATGAAGATATAATAGGGGATCAAGTCCATTGACGTAGGAGGATCTATATAATTGACCCCATTTAGTCAGATAAAGTTAGTGAAACTTAAATTTTTGCAAAGCAAATATAAATCTACCAACTTTCCTAAAAAAAATAACATGCCCCAACGTACAATTGTTACATAACTTGTTCATTAACTTTTTGTGAAAACATCTTGATCTTTAAAACATGTACAGTTAGATGAGATAAGTTTCTATGAAATTTCAGTTGAGCTGTTTGATAAAATAAAATTTGATTCTATTTAGGGATTGATGTGCATGGTTTATTGCTTCTTAACATCATAAATCTGGTTTGCGTCTTGGAAACATTTAGAAACTTTGAGATGCTTTGACATGGAATCACAATGACCTAGTTGTTCTGCGAACAACTTTGGTATATGGAAAAGGGTCGCATTTTTTGTGTTGGGCAACATGGTTGTTCTTATCTTCATAAATATGGCCTGTATTTCATTTCATACATATTGTCCAACTATAAATGATTTGAGAAATTCAGTAACCAAACTCTTAAGCATTACAGGCTGTCCATATGAAAAATAATGAAACTTTGTTGGATTATGTTTTTGTATTTCTAACTAATAATACGGTGCATATTTTTGTTTCATATATTTAAACTCAATAGAGAATGAGAGTTTTGGCACAATAGTAAAGTTGTTGTCGTGTGACCTTGATTGAGGTTCGAGTCGTGAAAATAATCTATGCAAAAATGTAAAGTAAGACTGCGTACAATTGACCCGATGTGATCCGACCCTTCCTCGGATCCCGCATTAGCGGAAGTTTCGTGCACCGGACTGCCTTTTTTATATTTAAACTCAATAGAGATATTTGCTTTGAATTTTCAATTATCAAACTATTTCAAAGAATGATTTGTTTATATGAGCATCTAATATTTATGTGCTAGACACTAGAGACCTTTTTGCAGTAATAATTGTGTTTTAACTCATTTATTAGTATAAGATATTCTCTGGTGATCAATTTGATTTGTATAAGATATTTGCTGAAGTTTCAATTACTGAGCTAGTTTGTAGAACTTCTTGTCTATATAAAAAAACTGTTACATGTTGCACTCAGAAATGTTTTTGGCGTAGCTAACATATTTTGTTTCTTCCTTTGCAGAGTTGCTCTGCTCAATTTATAAAAAAAAAAGCATACTGAACCACACTGAAGAGATTGCTAGAGTTGGAGAAAAGTAACCGGATTGATATAATACCTGAAACTAGAGGAAGTAATACAGCTTCCAAATTAGAAAGCAGTAGCAGCAGCTCTTTAGAAGGTGAAATATAAGCTGCAGAGAACTCTGATAGCTGTAACTCACATTTCAAGTGACCCCAATTCTGCAATTTAAGAATTGCAGAACTATCTCCAGTTTCATCAGAAAAAAACATTTTTTTCTTGGCTTATCTGCAAACCATCGAATCAGTAGAAGCTCATTTTGACTGGTCATTTGAACTTGGAAGGAAAAAAAATATAAGGAAAACCTGCAAAGTTTTTAAAAAAATAGAAATATAGAATAACTTGACCATAACGGTTGCATACAAGTCAGGAAGAGCAAACAGTCTTCGTGTAACATGGAGACACAAAATAAGAACACTATACTGATAACTCTATAACACTTTTCTAAAGTGTCTTTTCTTCATTTATGATTGCCCTACCAACCGTGGAGGAGCTTTCTTAAGAACCAAAAACCAGTCAGTCCCTGGGTGGCTCTCGTTCAGTCAGATGTCCCTAGTGGGCACTCATTCAGTTATGCTCTTCATTATAGACATCATCAAGAACAAGAAAGAGGCACCCCACTCCTAATCACTAAGTAGCATTGTTCTGTCCTCAAGGTCCCCATCAATCAAAGATTCTTTTTCTCACATAATTGAAGAATACAAAGTCACTAACAGATATGAGATAACCATAGCCTTATATATATTTATATATGAAATTGAATTGATTTCATTAAATGCACTCAGATATACCTAACTTTTGTACTATTTTATTGCTGAAAATATATCTTTCTCAAAACACTTATTTCTATTTCCAACTTCTTATTTTGTTCTGTTTTTAACATTTCTTTCAAATCCAACTACATCAAACCTCAAAGCCTTATTTAGCCATTAATGGAGTTAATTTAACCTTTGATTTAACCAATTAATTCCTCTCACAACATCCAGTGTTGTAAATAAGAAAAAAACTTGATTAATCCATATTGTTCTCTTTATTTTATTTACTTTAAAACATTAACTGAAAATATAAAAAAAAATAACACAATGTATGAGCATTACACTGGTACATTCAGAAGCAAACCGTATTCACAATAAAATGGACGAAAATCCAACTAGTCTATATTCAATTTTAGCAAATGTAATTTCACCTATGAACTAGACAGTCCTTTAGAAACACAAAAGCAACAAAGAAAATAGAAAAAACTTTTCATTACCATCACATCTTACCCAACCAATTGACATTTTAATTGAGTTAATCGCGCAACCCTCTGTAGCCACGCTGGAGGGGTCGTTGGTCGCACAAGCGACGAACTTTTTTAATTAAATGAAAACTTAGGTTGATTATCTCAATCAACTCCTAGTTATAATAGAAATAATCCAAAAAGGCTTAATTAAATCCTAATAAAATTATCTAATTAATTATATATTTTTATTTTAATTCTAAAAATATATAATAAAATTTTTATTTATTTATCTCTATTTTTAAAAAAAAATTATATATTTTTTATTTTTAAATATTTATGTTAAATATTTTATTTTTAGTTAATATATTTTATATTAAAAAAAACTCCGCCCATGACGAACTAATCATGGTGATTCCAAGCCTGAATAAAGGAGGAGAATTGCATTAGGTCGTCAGTCAGCGTTAAACAATGACAAATTTCAATGAATGAATCCATTAAACTATTGTGTTAACGTTAGGATGTTCCCCGTAAAGAACGCGTTGCAGGGTTCGACTCGAACGTCTCGACAAGGACCGCTACATCTCCATAAGAACTCGGGTGTAGTGCTAAATATGCAAGAATTCGCGTTGCAGAGTCCGATTGTAACGTATAGACCGCTATATCTTCATGATAACTTAGGTATAGTGTTAAATAGGCAAGAGTTTTCACATCATAAGTTGAATAAGAATAAATATTATAAGAAAACTAATAGTCTAAGATTTTGAATATAGGAACCCTCACTGGTAAATCAATGGAGGTAGTAGATGCGATGATTAAAAGAAAAATTAGTATTTTATGTGTACAAAAAACAAAATGGATAGGCGAGAAGACAAAGATGATAGAGAACTCGGATTTTAAGTTATAGTACACAGAAAAGAGTAAAATAAAAAATGGAATGAGTATTGTTATAAATAGTTCGTTAAAGGATGAAGTTGTAGTAGTTAGAAAAGGGGATAGAGTTATAACTGTCATAATAGTGGCAAAAGAAACTATGAACGTAATTAGCGTATATGTACCTCAAGTAGGATTAGATGAAGCTACCAAATCAAGATTTTGGGATAACCTAAATGAAGTATTACAAAACATTCCGCTAAATAAAATAATTTATAAAGGAGATGATCTAAATGAGTATGTCGGAGTGAAAAATGAGGAATACGAGAGGATACATCGAGGTTATGGGTTTGAAACGAAAAATGCAAAAGAAAAAAATATATTGGATTTTACATTAGTATATGACCTTATATTAGCTAATACATATTTTAAGAAAAGAAAAAAACACTTGGTCACGTTTAAAAGTAGGAATAATAAATCACAAATTGACTTTATTATGGTTAGAAAGAGGGATAGAAAGATTTGTAAAGATTGCAAGATCATCCCGGGAGAAAACTTAACTACCCAATATAGGTTAGTAGGGTTAGATATATGCCTCAAACATAATATCAATAGAAAGAAAATATATACGACTCCTAGAATTAAGTGGTGGAAGTTAAAGGATAGGAAGCAAAACATATTTAAGGAGAAGTACAAACATTAGGGGAAATATATAGTGACCCTAATACGATATGGGATAAGATGGTATCAAAGTTAAAAATAATAGCTAAAAGTGTACTTGATGAGTCAAAAGGGCATGCACCACCAAATAAGGAATCTTGATAGTGAAATGAAAAAGTACAGGAGAAAGTAAAGAAAAAAACAAACAGCTTATATGGAATTATATATTTGTAAGAACAAGAAAAACTTAAAAAAATATACATTAACCAAAAAATGGGCTAAGAAAATAGTGAGTGAAGTGAAACTTTTAAACGATTATAGCGACAATTGGATACAAAAGAAGGGGAAAGAAATATTTATAGAATAACTAAAGTGAGAAAAAGGAAGACAAGAGATCTTACCCAAATAAAATGTATTAAAGATGAATGCAATAGGGTATTTTCATCAATTTTTTAATAAAAGTTTAAGTGACCAACTTAGGTAATTTAAGTAGGTCAAATGATTATAGAAATTTAAATTTTTATCGTCAAATTCAAATTTCAGAAGTAAAACAAGCTTTAAATAGGATGTACAATGAAAAAACCGTTGGACTCGATGATATTTCGATAGAAGTATAGAAGTACTTAGGGAAACAAGGTATTCAATAACCTACAAAATTATTTAACATGATACTGAAAACGAAAAAAATATCTGATCCATGAAACGGAAAGAGTAATAAAAAAAGATTAAGGAGACCACGGTGACCGAAAATAAATTTGGGTTCATGCCTGGAAGGTCAACAATAGAAATTATACATCTTCTTAGGCAACTAATTGAAATGTATCGGGAGCAAAAACAAGATCTACACATGATATTTATTGACTTAGAAAAAACTTATGACAGAATACCAAGAGAAATTATATGGAGAATTCTAGAAAAGAGAGGTGTTAGCATAATATATATAGATCTAATTAAGGATATGTATGAGAATGTAACGACCAGAGTGAGGACTTCAGGCGGATTAACTGAAGCATTTTCAATAAAGATAGGATTACATCAAGGATTAGCTCTAAGTCCCTATCTTTTTACACTAATCATGGACGAACTCACTAAACACATTCAAGATACAATACCGTGGTGTATGTTATTTGTAGATGATATTAGTTTGGTAGATGAGACACGTGAAGGAGTGAATACTAAATTAGAATCTTGGCGAGAAATATTAGAAATGAAAGGTTTTAGATTTAGTAGAGTAAAGACAAAATATATGAAATTTAAGTTTAACAATATTAGACATAATGAGACAATTGTTAAGATAGGAAATAACGAGTTGTGTAGAATTGAGAGCTTTAAATATTTATGATCATTTTTACAAAACGATAGAGGGATTGAGAGATGTCTTATATTTTTTACAAGCAGGATGGTTGAAATAGAGAAAGTCAGGTGTTTTATGTGATCGTAAAATACCTCTAAAACTTAAAGGAAAATTCTACAAAATGACAGTTAGACCTGCTATGTTATATGGAGCTGAATCTTGGATTACGACTCGAGCGCATGAGCATAAGATGAGAGTTGCATAGATGAGGATGTTAAGGTGAATGTGTGAGCATACGAGAATGGACAAAATAAAAAATGAGAGCATTAGATAAAAAATCATAGTAGCATGAGGGAAAACTCCGAGCGACACGTTTGAGATGGTACGAGCATGTACTTAGTTAGGCGATGTGAAACTATGATAAATACACACATCAAACGAGGAAGAGACAGACCAAAAAAGACGGTTAGCAATAATAAAACAAGTTAAAATTTATTTAAGTATAGATGATATAGTAGGGGATAGAGCCAATATAAGGCTTGGTTGTTGTATATTTTATATTTAAAAAATGTCGAAACCATATCAGCATCATATGATACGGTACCGAAACCGTATGGTTCCGAAACTCCAATACGGCTAGAAATTTTAAACCATGGCTCCACGTACCATCCCAGATGCATAAATCTAAGAGAGATGTGCTACACTTACATATATTATTTTTCTTGTTCTTAGCTATGAGTAAATTGATCTGGTGTGTAACAATTGAAGAGAAAAAATCATGTTACAAAATATTACAAGAGAAGAAGCACTAATGATAGCTTCATCAAGGTGATTTGCTTCAGCTAAAGGAAAAATGTAATGGTAGTTAACATTAGTTTGACTATTAACAAACATTAAAACTCAGACCACCAACAAAAGTGGCAGACCAAATTGTCAACCTAAGAAATACTCCTTCCATGACAATCAAATTAACGGTCTTCCACAATCAAATCTATGTTTTTCATATGTAACTAAGTTAAAAATCTCGAGTCGTATCAAAATTTCCATCTTTGACTTAGACGATAATATTTTGATATCATGTCGATGTTTCAATACATGGTGTCGGTAATGGATTAGAGTTGAAAAGGGAAAGAGATGAAGCATAAGGAGTCTATACTGAGTAGGTTTTAAATCTTGTATCATGACGAACGAAACAATCGAAACATATCATTCTAAAAAATTATCAAAATTCAATACCACTCCGCACAGACAATATCTTCTTTATTTCATCTCCTTCCTCCTTCAACCTTCAATCTATCACTGGCACCATACATCGGAGCATCGATACCTTTTCGGTCAAAGACCAAAACTACGACATACTCAAGATTTTGAATCTTGGTGTCGAATGATATGAGTATCAAGCTTCAGTGATTTAACAAAACGATCTATTTCAACCGTTTTGCTCAACACACTATGAAGCTTCAGTAATCTCACCTAAAAAAGAGCATACTACTTAAAAATGAAAAAGTCATATCTAGTTGGTAAACCTTCTGCAAATAAAGCAAAAAATGATTCAAGTCCTACATTCTAGTTATTAATAGTGCAGCAAACATACACTTAAAATAACAATCAGACCCAAGAATGGTGAAGATGTCAGACTACATATCACAATATTATTGAGGTTGTCAAGCAATTTCCATGTACAATATTAATTTGAAACCACATTGAGGTTATAAAGCAATTTTGGTGTACAAGATTAATTTACAAACAATGATTTCAATACAGTTTGCAATGTTAAGTAAACAGCTCAGTACCAACTTTACCAGCATAGCATTTTTCCCATTACAAAGAAAATAGACAAGAATCCTATGTTAGAAAATTAGTTCATCACTTGCGGTCATGTTTAATCAAGGTGTTTTGATATTGGACTTTTTAGTTGTGATGTTTTTGCCGGGAATGTGCACGATATAGTCCTAACTCATTGTTAGGAAAATCTTGATGTGCAAATGACAAACAAGCTTGATAAAGGATTTAATAAATTTTGAGTGCGTATGAAGTATCTACCTTGAGGAATGATATCAATCTTGGAGCAAGATCCAAAGACCAATGGTGTTTGTCTTGTATCTTTGAGTTTGTTTCAGGGCAGACCTGGTAATGGTAGAATTCAACTTCTACACGGAGTGGCACCTAGAGAGCTCATTTAGGCCGTCTATGAAGCTTTTAAAGAGTGGTACCTAGAGAGCTAATTTAGGCAATCTATGAAGCTTTTAAAGAATCTATCACTGGTAGTGAAGGTATAGGTGACTAAATTTTGTATTGGTCGACCAAAGATTACTCACTATACAACTTAATTTACAAAATGTCAAGTTAAGTCAACCTATATTGTCCAAGGTGATCAAAACCATGAAAGTCAACCAAGATTTTGAATGTTGGCTTCCAACCGCCATAAATGGCTAGTTTTTGGTCGTCCAAAGGTAAGGTTTTGATGGTTGACAAAAAACAAAAAACATAACCCCACAAAGTGTATATATATATATATACACACACACACATATATAATCATCTAGCTTCATTTTAAAGCCTCATAATTTTTCTAGCAAAGACTTGCATGAAAAATTATTCATCTTTTCTTCATCATTGTTAAAGTGAGACTGTCAAGGGTCCTTTTAGAAGACTTATTCAAGATTTCATCCTCTCATTGAAAGCTCTCTCAGCTATGTTCCCATCGCACCTAGGGTTAATTTTGTTGGGAATACAATCAAAATCCCACATTAAAAATATATGAAAAAAATTATGAGTTTATAAAATGAAAGATATCTCCATTGGTATAAGACCTTTTGGGTAGAGCCCAAAAATAAATCCATGAAGGCTTAGACCCAAAGTAGACAATATCATACCATTATGGAGATGTATAAATTCTTTTGGTCCTAACCTCCATGGGAATAATGGTAGGGGGCTCCCAGTAAAAATCCATGATAAGCTCTCGAGGCAAGTGGTGCTCCAGGTATTTCATGTAAGGCGTATGCGCCCAAATGCAGTGGAAAGGAGTGGCCTTGATTGGAGTATGTGGTCCTTCATTTGAGAGAAGGATTATTGAGAATACAATCAAAATCCCACATTGGAAATACATGAAAAATATCATGAGTTTATAAACTAAAAGATATCTCCATTGGTATGAGACGTCTTAGGTAGAGCCTAAAAATAAATCCATGAGAATTTAGGCCTACAATATCATATCATTATGGAGATATGTGAATTATTTTGGTCCAAACAAATTTCCATCTCACAGGATGAGGTTTAAGTTTTTTCTTTACATTTATTGTATTATTGTAGAGAATTGTTCCAAAATTCAAAGTAGTGGAAATCACATAAATTTCATCGAGATTTCCATGAATTGTTAAGTCTAGCTCTATTACCTTGTCTCAAAGTATACTTAGTGATTTTGTTTTAAGTTGTCGCAAGGAATATGTAGGATCCTAAAGTTCTAAGTACATATCTCATTAGCATTGTGCTGTTTTTTGTTATTTTTATTTCCATTGCTTATTATCACAATCTTGACACATACATGAACATAATTCTAACATTTGAATTTAGTATTATAATTGAAATAAAAGTGGGAGACGGTCTATTGTCTCTCTCTCTCTTAGACGGTTTCATTTGATCCTACATTTTTACTGCCCTATCACATGAAATTCAAGTATTGCTATTTCAATTAAAACTGATGCAACCAAGCCCTTAAAAAACAATCAGGAGTTGAATTACTTAAATTTTTGGAAGGTTGCACAAACAAACTTCCACATAAATAAAAAAGAAAAGTAGAAAACTGCAAGTGAAGAATATAGAGCCAGCAAAAAATAGTAGCTGCACACAAGCTAGATAGATAGTCAATGAAGTAAAGAAAACAAATCTCAGATGATTCTATGTCAACTAACATAGGGCATAAAGTTGTGTTTAAATTATTAAAAATTTCTGTTATCTAAGAAATGGAAGAGTGGATACAGAATCATGAAAAATATTTGACATTACTTGATAGCAAAAATTCCTCTTACCAGTTCCAAATTCAAATTACTGATTGGTCAGACTAGGGGTGGGAAAAAATACCGAAATTTCGGTATACCGTTCATACCGTATTGGAATATATCGAATTATACCGATTTAACGGTATACCGAAAATTTCGGTACGGTATTATACCGTACCGAAATTTTCGGTATCGGTAT
>JBBUKS010000008.1:3396662-3410596 GCA_038050645.1 Hedychium gardnerianum | reverse complement strand
ATTTTAATTTATCCTTAATTTTTTCCCATCAAATCATCTAATTATTGATGTTTAATTTATTATCCCAGATACTGGTGCAATAGTATGATGTCTTTTTAATTTTTTTTAAGTATCTAAGAATTGAATCTTAGTCACGATAAATTAATGAATAAATTTTTTTTAATGGACGATTGACCTAAGACGTTGGAGTGATGAATCGTCCCCTATTAATGCTTTTTAATTTATCTTAATAATTTATAAAAAAATTTCATGAGATCAAATCAATCATCTCAAATTAATTTTTAATTTGTTAAATCAATGACCATCTTTTTCTTTTGGATCGAGTCAACAACGGACTAGATTGGTAGTTAATTGAATGTAATTCAACTAGTTGTCTACTTAACTCACCAACAAATAAAAATATTCGTTGATTAACTTGAGTACACTACCTAATTGCCTTACCACTAGCCAATTGAAGATAACCTTCACTTGACTAAATTGTTGATTACAATTATTAGAGTCTTCGCTTAAGTTGAAGACTATTTGTTGGGATCTATGATGTCGCTTGATGAGGATTGCACCCGTAGAATAATTCTTACAAATTTTGATTTGACCATGAATAATTGATTGTTACTGTTCATCAATCGATTAATACCCAAACAGTCGAGTGTCATAGCTGATTTAGAAACATTCTATTCCCTACAATAATGATATCAATTGATTGTTACTGTTCATCAATCAATTGATGCTCATTAGTCAAGTTAATTAATCGAGTTTCAAATATTCTGTTTGCTACTATAGTGCTCATTCCTCTCATTCTTTGAGGTGGATGCTTCTTCAATATTCTCCTAAAATGTTGAACACCTTTCAACTTCCTATTAGGACCGATAGCTCGTTTTGTTTTTTTGAACTTAAATGACAGTGAAAACTTGAAGCGAAGACTCCACAATATTAATGTCTTTGATTTTACTTGGTATCCACCTCCTTGAAGTGATTAATTCAAGTGTGGGCCTACTGCTCACACTTACAACTCCACTATGAATGTCTCTTTCTCGAAAAATTTTCGGAGGTGAACAAGCCTTGTACAAACTCGAACACGAGCACAACAAGAAAAAGCATGAGACGCATGTATCAAATGAATCCAATTCAAATAATTCCAAACTACTAACTTTTTTGTAGTTCGGACATGCATTTCTTACTTATATGGCTAAGGCGACTATGTCACGAGTAAGAGGTTAACTGATTATACATTCGAGCACGCTTGTTGCTCATTTCGATATTGAATACGTTATTAGATATATCTAGCACGTAGATGTTATTGCATAATGTTCTAGTCCCATAAAAAATATCATTCAAAGTTATGTAATAACAATTGTTACTAAATGTCAAATAGAAACCTTTAATATTTTTTAAAAAAATAGAAATAATGTTCTTTATTAATGCATGAACAAAATAATAATTATTCAATTCCAAAACTAGTCCACTAGAAAACTTTAACAAATAAGTTCTGATGACGGCAGCTGCAGCCTTTGCTCCATTGCCAACTCGCAAATTTGATTCTCCCTTGACCAGTCTTCTACTATTCCTTAGCCCTTATATTTCATTACATATATGTGAGCCACACCTTGTATCTAATATCCAGGTGTTAGAGGAAATAGTATGACATTCGATAACGAAGATGCCTAAAGTTGATGGGGGCATCAGATATCGTCTTCTTCTTCAAGGACTCAAGATAGATTTTGCAGTTTCTTAGCTAGTGACCCATCTTCCCACAATGGTGACATGAGCCTTTTGTTGCCAATTCTACTATCTTGACCTTCTTCTTCTTCCCTTTGGCTTGATGTTTTGACTTCCTCTTAGAACTTTTCTTTGAAGAGTCAACTAACATCACAGTCTTCTTATCTTTTTTGACAGAAAGCTCCACAGTCTTGAGCATGTTGATTAACTCAGGAATTGAGGACTCAATATGGTTCATCCGATAGTTCATCACAAACTATGAATACCTCTCAAGCAAACTGTATAGAATTAAACCAATATTTAATTCATGATCCATTACAAAATCAAGTGTTCTCAATCGCTCAATGTAGCCATTCATCTTCAGTACATATTGCACCGTAGACGAACCCTCTTGCATTCGTGAGTGAAAGAGGATCTTGGAGATATCTAACCATTCGTATCTCGCTTGCTCATCAAACAACTCATGTAGATGAAAAACAATAGTATAAGCATCCATATACTCATACAGTTTTTGTAATTCAGGAGACATCGAGGCTGGCATGATGCAGCTTACCATATCTGAGTCAGCCATGTACTTTTGATAGACCAACCTTTGGTCATTAGTAGCATCATCAACAAGAGGTTAGGGAAGAGGCTCTTCTAGGACATAGACTATCTTTTCATATTTGAGAACAATTCTCAAATTCCAATACTAGTCTAGGAAGTTCGACCCAGTCAGTTTGTTCGTGTCCAAAATCAAGTACAAATTCAAAGACATCATGCATAATTTAATAACCTAGAAATACAAAAAATGAGAAAAATATATGAGAGATGTTTTTTGTAAATGAAATAATTTACATACATACAAGAATCTCACTTATTTATCAAATTCAAAAATCCTTACTTTGAATTTGAGTGATTGTAGGTTTTTCTGTAAGTGGATTGATATCCACCACAGATAAGAACAACTTTAGAGTGAGTCCAACAAGTCATTCTTAAAAAAAAATGATTAACTAGGTTATATCCAACCTGGGGCGATTTGTCCAGCCCCACGGAAGTTTTCCATCGGCCGCTAGGGTAAATCGAGAAGCACTAATGGAGACCCATCTAGATGGCCAACATTCTTAGGCCTGCTTCTCACTGGAGGAAAAAATCTCCTGCAGTACTCCGCAGCTGAGATTCAAATCTTAGATCCCTTGGTTATCCATTGGAGGGCCTAACCATTACACTGGGGGTCCAACAAGTCATTCTTAGCTATCGTGGTAGGTATCACATATACCAATTATGTATCAAATATACATAACTATCATATTATGCTATCAACTGATTGATATTCGCATAAACGTCGGGTTGTTAACTCATTAACAAGTATACATCTTATGCATATCACCTAACTTCATCTCTATCCACATTAACCTTGGTGTGAGTCTAATAAGCTAATGCTTCAAGTTAAAGTCAACCCGTTAATCATGAGATCGTATCTCAATGGTTCGACCATATCTAATTTCAGGTCGAGCTTGTAGTGAGTCCAACAACCCAATAAGAAATTAGACTCTAGTTGTTACCATATTAACGGAAGATGTAGACTTTAAAATCGACATAAGGGATTTAGGTCTCATCGTCATCAATATATTACACGCATGACATAAATGATGACATGTCATATTGCATGCATGACATATATGATGATATGACAGATCGCACGCATGACATAAACATGATATGACATATATATCGCATGACATAATTAATACAATTAATCATGGCTATTTATATGACATGACATAACAAATTATGAAATGATATAACTCATGTCATAGTTGTCATAGATTCTATTTAGATTTAAAATATGATTAAGAATTGATTTCCATAAATCAAGATTCTTTAATTAAATTAGGAAATATATTTTCAAATATAATTACATATTTTATTTATAAAAATTTCTAATTAAGAATAATCTAATTTAATTAGAAAATAATTTCCTAACTAAATATTTCCTAACAAATTAGAAAGTATATTTTTATAATAATCTTAATTAAATCAGAATATTTCCTTAATTAAAATTTCCTAAAATATTTCAGAAAATTTCTAAAATTAGATTTTTCTAACAAATTAGGAAATATTCCAATAGTAATTTTTTTAACAAAAAAATAAACTTTCCATAAATACTTTTTAAAAATTATTATAGAAAAATTTCAAAATTGGATTTTCCTAACAAATTAAAAAATATATATATAATTAAAAACTTCTTAATTTTTTTTTTAAAATTGGATTTTCCTAACAATTTAGGAAATATTCCAAAATTGGAATTTTCTCGACAAAATAAGAAACTTCTCAAAATTAAAATTTTCTAACACATTAGAAAACTTTTCAAATTTAATTCTACGACTAACTACGACTTGTAAAACTATTTTATGATCATGTCAAAGCACGATCATGCTCTGATACCACTATTGGATAACACGATGTGGTGAGTGTTAAAACATGTTTCGCAAACATGCACAGCGGAAGACATAAACGGTAATAATAAAATCTAATTATTACACCATACGCATACAAGGATACAACTCATGTAGACATGATCACATAATAAAATTTTATGGTATTAAATTTACTCTAGTTATACCTGACAGATAACATGGAGTGGAAAGGGCATCAACCAAGCAACACTATCGAGCCTTGCCTCTATCCATATCCACGTGGAGAACTCCTCAAGATGACTTAGGAAGTCACAATTTTCATCTTCGCAAAAGGTACTATCCTTGTGTGCGAAGACAAAGTTTGGTGCCCGGCAGCGTGCGCAACCAAACGACACCAAACAGAGAGAACAACCAAAACAAAGAGCTACTATCCAGCCTGAGAAGGGGGCAGTTCACTCCCTTTTCTTCACTTTTCGACATCCGTAATTTTCTACCAAAGAGGTATGAAGTACCTTGAGGCTTCGGGATTTCAGTAGCAACATTTGCTCGCTAGAACGGAGGTCGGAGGAGGCCGGAAGAGGGCAAACCGATGGTGGACAGCTTACTACTTGCTGTCCACCGATCTTCTTTGTCCATGCAGGGCTCCTCTTGACTGGAGATAACTACTCCGACGATCTTCTAACCAGCAAAGAGCTACTGGCCAGAGAGGAGGTGGTGGCCGGCGGTGTTGGGTGGCGACACAAGGAGAAAACCTCTCCTTGTGGCCGACGACAAGGGAAGAGGAGGAGGAGAGAAAAAGAAGATTTTTTGGGAAGACCTAACAATTAGATCTCATCCAAAAACTTTATGAATTCTTTCCCTATAGGAGAGTATTTATAACTTATTCTCAATGACTTGAGGAGCAAGTCATCTCCTAAACCCAAGCCCAACCCGATAAGCCTTAACCAAAACATAACCCATTAAGCTCTTTGTTTGGTTCAAAACCAAATCACTTGGTTCAATAACCAAACCAAACCAAAACAATTTGGTTTATTATCAAACCGAAGAGGGTACGTCACATCTTTAAATGATGTGGCCCATCCGCGCTTCCATTCCGACAAATAACTTTTCATATTTGTCATTTTTCTGGTCCAATCAAACTATGTCTCTCTTGATCTGAGAATCTAATTCTCAAACTTGTTTTTAAGTCTTTTGGATAAACTCATAGTGCGTGTGACATTATAGGTTCCTGATTATGTTGGTCATTCATAATTAACTATTAATTATAAATAGATCATGAGTGACACTTAGTAGTACATAATGACCCTCAATTGATCGAAAAGTCAACGGTTTATTCCAGAACCACTTCTGAACCATTCAGCAGCTATAATGAGTTGTGCCTCATTCATTTCACTCATCTTACACCCACTTGGTTCAGGACATGGTTTATGTGTCAGTCCCCATTAGGCTGACTATGTCACACCTAGCCCAAGTAGTAGTTCCTTATCCTGCGGATTCGAATTACTCAAACACTGTAAGATATAGTAAATAAAATAATAATAATAATATATTAAGTGGGGATTAAGAAATAACCTTAATGTAAGATATAGTAAATAAAATAAAAATAATATATTAAGTGGGGATTAAGAAATAATTTTATAGAATTTTCTAAAAATTTTAAGGATTTAAACTGAATTTATTTGACATCTTTTAGGGGGATAAAACTATTAGGCTTTGAAGGAGCCTATTTGGAATATCAATTAAGTGAGGAGTGGATTTATTTGATTAACCTAAGTTATATATGATTAATCTTAGGTTTAAATTTCCTAAACCTATTTAAATCCCTCTCTTCACCCGATTTCTCTCCACCGCTGATTCCCTTCTTCTTCAATCCACCGTAGGCCCAATCTCCTCCTCACCCGATCGGTTGTCGCCTTCTCCCTCGAGTCCATGGTCGCTACCCGATCATCGCCAGCGTCGTGCCAGGCCGGCCAGCTGCAAGCTACATGCCTCGGTCAGACCCAGATCGGAGAGGAGTAGCCTCGATTTCCTCTCTACCCAGCCCGATCTCCTCTGCTTCGATCTGTTATCGGCCCCGATGCCATCGTCGCCGGTTAGATCCTTTTCCCTTTCATTTCTTTGTCTTTGTTTCTGCCATTCTAGATCCAGCCAACCTCAATTTCCTTTTCTGCTTCGATCAGATCTAGGTCAGATTTGATTGTCGGCTATTTCAATGCTCCGACCTTATTTTCTGTCACACTAGATATGCTCCGGCCAGCCACTGCTGCGTAGGTCATAATTCAACCTCGTCGTCGGCTATCCCCACTGCTGGTACTGTTGGATTGCTGCTCCGGCCAATCTAGTCGTCGCCAGCCAATCTAGTCCCAGCTAATGTGCTCCCATAGGTTAGAGTTGACCCCTCTAGCCACGTTTGATCCAACCACCTTAGTGCCGTTGGCCAGCCATAGAACAAGCCAAATCTAGCCACTGTTGCCCTAGTTTCGGCTCCGACCACCTTTGCTCCAGCCATCGATTCTAGATCCAACCACCACTACAGAAGGTAATCAATTTGGGAAATAAATTCAAATTATGCAGTTGAGTTTACATGTGAGAGGGGGTCATATTTTGGATGATTGGAGTTGGGATTACTGTTCCAACTATTTTTGGTACAATTTAGTACTATTCCGGCCATCCTTGTATCGTCGACAGCTCATCACAGTGGGTGAGGATGGGCTGTGAATTCAAATATGTGATGATATGTTGTTCTTGTATAATCACATCCTTAAATTATGAATTGTACCTAATTGTAGAGTTAATGGTGGTTTAGATTTCCTTAACACAAACTTAGTATCAATTAGGCTAAATGATAACCTCATGTGGGGGTTGGGAATCAATTTAGTAGTTAAGGAATTGATATGTGGATTTAGGGGTTTGGTTAATTGGATTGGGATAACAAACTCATATATGTTAATGAGGGGTCTATTCGATCCATTAATTAGATGATTAACATGTATCATTTTTAGTTAGTAAGTTTTGTACTCGTATTGGTCTAGTATTTATATAGTCTTCGTATTGATATCTATAGGATTCGAATTCGAGATAGAGCGTCAGATCTGAGGACATTCAACACGATCTATTTTGAGGTGGGTACTTCTATCCTGGTCTCTAATTAGTATATTTACCTTAGTGCATGATATTTGATATTGATAGGTATTTAGTTATCTTAATTATATTCACATCGTTTTCTGATATTGATACTTAAGTGCTTGAACTTGAGTTAATCTTTATATTATCCATGCAGTCTTATTTTTTTGATTATCCGTGTTGGTAGTGGTACACACGTGTATGATGTGTATTGTAATTTGATGCACATGTGTGTGGTGTGCATCGTAGGTCGCGACACACGTGTATGGTATGTTTTATAGGTGTTTACCTTATGTGATGCTTATTATATTACCGCATGGTATTTACCTTATTGTGTGATGCTTGCATATGCATGTGATGCTCATTTCATTATCCATTTCATATCACTACATGCTGTCGACTATGTCTCTCTTGTGGTTGAAAGCATCGCCAGTCATATTTCTGCCCTTTCGGCCACTTAGGTAGTGGTATATGGAATGGAGAGCAGCTTGTCTTGTTGTGTCACTCGGCCACTTAGGTAGTGACAGCTTGAGTAACGTGCAGACAGAGACCTTTCTTGTTTGTAGCTAGATAGCTACTTTACATTTTGACCACTCGGCCACTCAGAGTAGTGGTAGCTTGAGTGCGTATAGTTGTCATTGTCCTGCCCCCTTGGTCACACGATATCGTGGTAGCTGGAGTGGTACGCAGGAGTGATCATGCATTTGTTGTGTGTTGCATATGCATATGAGATGTATGTTGCACTTGCATATGAAGTGTGTTGCACTTGCATATGATGTGTGTTGCACATGCATAAAATGTGTGTTGCACTTATTAGATGTATTTATATATATCTTGCATATGTCTGTGATATAGTACATATGTTGAAAATAGAGTTGTGATATTAGTTAGACTATGTTAGATTTGTTATTGGAATGTATATGCTACTTGGTGATTACGAGTAGTACTGTAGCAGATTCTAGTATATTTTTGTACCTTGATTTAATCTTGATAGAGTTTCTTATGAGACTGCATGTACCTTTAATCTTCCTACTATTTAGATATCATGCACTATCTTTTTTATACCCGTCGAGTTATTTGGACTCACTACGCCCTGTTTGTGTTTACTTTTCTCAATTATCAGATAAAGGATATATGTGTCAAGAGATCCTGTCCGCTTGTCCCATGTCACATTGAGAGTTTCCGCATTATTTTCTTTTGCATTTCATTGCACTTTTGGCTTTCTGCACTTGTATTGTAATAAGTGAACGCTTATGTGGATTTTGGTTTCCTTTTGGTGTTTTTCTTGGATGGTTTGTTTGCTATGTTAAGCCGTGCCGGCACGCACATTTTGCTATTTGTGGTTGAGTGGATTGGTTATGTTTTTAATCTTGTCATTTTGGTTATTGTTATTTTGCGTGGGTTTTGGCTTGTATAAGCTATGTGGACTTATATCATTGTAGTATCTCTCATTTGTCACAAGGGGGTATCGTCCGTATCGTCGGGCAAGTATACCTCGAGTGTGTGACATTTCTTCACTTGCCAACTCTCTATTAGACTTTTGATCGCCAAGTGTCACCCACTTTGACTTCTCCATGTCAAGTATCTGGTTAACTTTGACCTACTTGACTTTTCGCTCAACCATCTACATCCAAATCAATCTTGGTCAACTTGACCTGAGGTTGATTGCATCAACAATCTTCCTCTCTAACAAACTCTCCTTCTACTTGACGTCTTTCTCTCGTCAACAAGAATATCAGTCAAACATCAAAACTCAACTAGAGTCAACTCAAGCTTGGTCAACTCGAGCTTGTTCAACCTTGACCAAAGGTTGATTATACCAACAATCACTTTTTTTATTTGATAATATGTTTAAGTTAAGATAACTCATTAGCCCACGTGCTACTTCTTATGTCAAAGCATAAATGAAGAATTATTAACTTAAACCCTTCGGTCTCCTCCTTTGGCATACATAAAAAAGTCTCCTCAAATTTCATATACCAAAATTTCATTGGAAGTTCTCTACCTTCCATTTTCTCAAATGCTCAGCCTTGAACTTACAATCCTTCAAAAAATACATATCTCCTTCTTCATTAACCAATATTTGAAATCCTTCATTCTCCTCCTTTCATACCTAAATTATTTCTCATGCCTTTAAGGTGGACCTCCACCTCAAAGTATGATCCACTTAAATCATTGCACCAACAATATTTTGAAGTTGCTAAACCTTTAGAAAGTTTCAAATTCTATGTCATGAGGTTAAATTTTTAACTTTGAATCTTTACCTCCCCTCAATTCCTCATTCTTCTTCCTTTAGCATCCCCTTTTCATTATCACTAAGAAAGTTCCCTTTGAATACTTTTCGAAGTATGTCAGAGGGATAGAAATAGTTGAAATATTTTGGAGTGAGTTTAAATGACCGAAACAATCCAAATAAGTCAAAATCCTACTTAACAATCGACTAATAATATTCATCAATCGATTAATACCATCAACAATCGACTAATCTTCTAAAACAATTGTTTATTTGTTCGATAATCTGTAATTCAATTTAGTCCAACTTTAAAAATGCATAAGTAATTCTAAATTTTTTGCACGAAACTTCATATAGACAATACTTATGTCAAACACTATTAAAGAAAAATGGTTTTCTAAGAAAATACTTTTTATTTCAAATAATGACACAAAATTAGAAACCATTGAAACTTTCAATGTTTCACTCTAACTTTGTATCCATATCATCAATGGTGATTTCTATCAACAAATAGAGTTCACCAAGGTTTTCAAAAATGATTTAAAAACCCTTTTCAAAATCAATTTTCAACTATGTTGTATGGGTTATTTTGCACATGGCTTTTATATTAGCTTTCCTATTATTGGTCAAATAAAATTCATATGATTTGATGATGCTTAGCTCATCTAGATACAACATATCAGTATCTTGAACTTAGCTCATCATCTTAACATTTTGCTTGTATTTAATGTATCTCAATACACACAAAAGTTAACTTATTATTCTTGTGAGATGCAAAATAGTTCTTCCCTAAATTAAGGAATCATGCATCTCTATCTAGACATTGCTAAGTTGACCATCATATCTAGGATGTCAAATAATGCTATTTGTCCTCAATTGTGAGGAATTAAATCAATGCATGAAAATGAGTATGAAATAACATCAAATTCATACTTTTCAAAATAAAAATAACATGCTCCGAATAATGCATGTATCAAATAAACATCATGGCAAGATCTAATAAATCTACAATCATGTATGACATGATATCATGACATGTATTACGACACACAAAACATGACAAGTATAAATGAATAATATAAAAATACCTAAATTTCCAATCTAAACATCATCAACTAATAAATCTTCAAACCTTGATTTCTTATTTCTATCTTGGATCTTTTTCTTTTTAGGCATATGTCTAAACTTATTTGGGTTATTACCAAATTACTCTCTACCTTTCTATTCTTGGATAAGGTAGTTTTATCATAATATAACATAGAGCTTCAATCGATCATTCACGTGTGCTCATCTACAATGAGTTATACGTAGAAGAAACGAAAACATACAACATAAAAGACAAGACAAGCACAAAGACACAAACTGATTTACATAGTTCGGAATGTGGAGAAACTCCACTAATTTTCTCCTTACTAAAGACCTTCCAAATGTGGAGAAATCTTTTACAATACCTGTTGTTATACAAAGCAATACAAAATAAAATAAAGATATTAATATGAATGAATACAACCAAAACAATAAGTTTATTCTAAAGGAACTTTGCTTTAAGCTCTTTTGGTTGCTTTATATTTCCTCTTGAAGCCTGGAAATGCTGCAACACTCTCCTCCAAAATTCCTAAGAACTGACACCTCAAATCTTCCACAAAACCTTTCTTCATAAGGTTGTTGTCATGATTGCTTTCCGCCCAACAGTTGACTGCTCGTCACTCCTAGTCGATTGCTTTGTGGAATTCGACTATTTTACCTATAAAATGGTTTTTTACAACTCAGTTTTGACCATAACAGTTGACTATTACTGTTCATCAATTAACTATTTTCGTATTAGTCAAGTTCCCAACCCAACCCAGAAACTTTCTGTTTGCTGCAACATTAGTCGACTATTGTTGTTTATTAATCAATTGATCTCAATCGATTAAGTATAATAATCGAGTTTTAAATATTTATTTGTTGCAACAGTATCATAAGTTGATTGCTCAACCCTACAGTCGATTGATCCATAGTAAACCTCCTTAAATCCCCTCAAACTCTGAATTTAGGATTCAGGGGTTATTAGTAGATTGCTACTACCTAGCAGTCGACTGATAGCACTATTTCAACCTTACCAAAATTGAATTCTCACTTTACCTAGTATTCAATTGATTTCAACCTACCATAACTTCCTTTATTCAGCATCCAATCAATTTTGACTTGTCGGGACTTCTTATTGCCTAACATTTGGTCAACCTTGATTTGCCAGGACTTCAACACTGGCTAACATTCTATCAACCTTGACCTGCCAAGACTTCACCACTGCTAAACATTTGATCCTTCTTGACCTATTTGGACTGTTTTTCTCGTGCCTAACATCTGATCCTCCATGACATGTCAGGACTTCACTTCTTATGCCTAACATTCGACCCTCCATGACATATTAGGACTTTTTCTCATTATAAAGTCTCTAATCAACCTTGACCCACTTGGACTTCATGTCTCATGTCAAGTGTTTGATCCTTCATGACCCACTTAAACTTTGTTTCGCATGCCAAGTGTTTAGTCCTCCATGACCCACTTGGACTTCACCCTTGCCAACTCTTTGTTGGACTTCCAACCGCCAAGTATCAAGTCAACTATGATCCATTTAGATTTCTTTCCACTTGCCAACTCTCTATTAGACTTTCAATCGCAAAGTATTTAGTTAACTATGACTTACTTGGACTTCTCCACTTGCCAACTCTCTATTGGGCTTTCGACCGCCAAGTGTCTAGTTAACCGTGACCCACCTGGATTTCTCCAAGGTCAAATATTCAGTCAACCTACCTACTTGACTTTTAGCTCAATTATCTACATCAAAATCAATCTTGATAACTTGACCCAAGGTCAATTGCACCGATAATCTCCCTCTCCAACAAACTCTCCTTCTACTTGATGTGTCACTCTCGTCAGCAAACATATTGATCAAACATCAAAACGTAACTTGAGCCAATTTAAGCTTGGTTAATCTAGTCAATCTTTAGTAGAGGTCGATTGCCTTCAAACATCAACACTCGCGCCCTTCCCCTCCCTTGTTGATGATACTCTCAAAGGATGCCCTTCGCCTCTCTCATTGGTAACCTCCCTTCCTCTCTCTTTTTTCCTCTTCCTGAATTAGAATAAGAAGTAGGGATTCCTCATCCATTCGACATTATGCACTATGCTAGATTTTTTAAGCATCAAATTGATTTCTTATTTTATTATTTTATTACATGAACCAAAAAATGATCACCTTCAGATTCTCTTCATGTTTTTTAGATGGAAAATTTAGATTTTACACTTGGCATGTCAGTTTTCATAGATTATTACGAATCATAGTATTTAACTTGGAATGATTTGTAATAAAACTTGATGATTAAAGATTGTTCTTTAATGTTCGAGAATAATCTCTTACATAGTTTTTGTAGGATCCGGAAAAAGCACTAGAGAGGGGGTGAATAGTGCATGTCCCTTTTTCACATTTTTTTTCAAAGTACACAGCGGAATAAAGAGAAAGAGGGGCACGCTTTGTTTTTACTTGGTTTATAGCCCAGCGACTATTAGTCCAAGGTCTGCAGTGGTTGACCGATTTTGTTGGGAAATCCTCTAATATCCTCTTTCTCAAAGAGAAAGAGGTTCGTCTCTTACAAAAGATAGGGACCAGTAACAAGTTTACCAACCCTGTTTAAAACTAAGCATGAAAAATGAAAATAGAAACATCAACATATACCGACAATGAAATAAGATCCAAAGTAGGGTGTCGATGTCAAAGGAGCATTTCGGCCTCCTAAACAACGTTTTTGAAGCATGGGGCACTTGGAAGAAAGTATGGAATTGATGTTCTGAAGTTGCTAGTCAGAGCCCAATTGTAGGATCGGGAAAGAGTGCTAGAGGGGGGGGGGTGAATAAAGCATGTCATTTTTTCACATTTTTTCAAAGTACGCATCAAAATAAACAAGACAAGCATAGAAAACACGCTTTGTTTTTACTTGGTTCACAGCCTAGTGGCTGCTAGTTCAAGACCCACGATTGTTGATTGCTTCCAATGGACAATCCACTATTGTCCTATTTCTCTTTCCCAATGGACAATCCACTATTGTCCTCTTTCTCAAAAGAGAAAGAAGTTAGTCTCTTACAAAAGATAGGGACCGATGACAAGTTTACCAACCCTTTTCAAAAATCGAGTATGAAAGATGAAAACAAAAAGAACAACTTTTACCGTCAACAAAATAAGATCTGAAATAGAGTGTTGATGTCGGAGTAGCATTTTGGCATCATAACAGTGTTTCTGGAGTGTGGAGCACTTGGAAGAAAGTATGGAATTGATGTTTTGAAGTTACTGGTCGAAGCCTCTTTTATTGACCTATCCGGGTGCTTGGATTCCTTCTTGGAGCCTAGATCTAGGCCTGATCTGATCCACTTTCGTCATAGTTTATCCTCCTCTGGGAGCCTAGATCCCTTCCGGGCATCTAGAT
>JBBUKS010000008.1:3352541-3370091 GCA_038050645.1 Hedychium gardnerianum | reverse complement strand
TTAGAATTTATTTATATGATATTTTTAATCAATATTATATAAAATATGGAATACAAACTAATATTTCTGAAACACAATAAATTACTAGTAGTAATTTAAAACATACAAAAGCATAACTTTTATTAAAAGAATGGACGAAACGTCCACGAGGATCCTCAAGTTCCACACATGAACTTGAGAATTATTTTACAACTTCTTTTGATTTTAATATAGCAAATAGCGACAATTTCGATATCCTAAAGTGGTGGTCACAGAAGGCACAAAGCTTTCCTGTCCTTTCCGTGATCGCCAAAAATATTTTAGCTTGTCTAGTGTCAACTGTTGCTGTGGAGTAGACGTTCAGTGTCTGCGGCAACATATTAGATGAACGACGATTGACTTTATCTCCTGACTCATTGGAAGTCCAAGCATTACTAGACGATTGGACCAGAGCCGAGAAAAGAATCCAAGGAATGCAACTTCCAGATAATGAAGTTGAAGATTTTGATACTGAAGGAATAAATACAATGGGAATGGGAAATGGAAGTGAGTAGTAATGTAACTTCCTAATGTAAAAGGATAAAAATGTAAAAGAACTATGTGGGCTTTGATTTTCCTATACCATAAGGGGATACGTAGGCAACTTAAATAAGTGCAAGCCCATTGTTTAAATAAATTTTAAATTTTAAAATTTTTAATATAATAATATTGAACCATGGCGAACCGTGGTGAACCGTGAACTGAACAGTGAACCGGTGGTTCTGAATCGTGAATCGTAACCGTCTTAGTCGGTTAAGGTTAAGGATCGACCTCTCAGGAACCGTCGAACTAGTAATTCGGAACCGTCGAATCATCGATTCCGAACCATGATCAAATCTATCTGCGTGTTCAAGGAAATCAGTCTTTACTTTACTGGCAGGGTTTTGAATTCGCCTGAATGTTTGATTGCTATAATTATTACTTGTTGAGATTAATGTTATTTTATTTAGATTTTTTTTCATGTTTATTGCCTAAATTATGTAATTAATTAATATTAGATAAAAGACGGAAATAAATTATCATAGTACATAATTACAGAAAATAAATTAAAGAAAATTTTAAAATCACTTCGGTAATAAAAAGAAACAAATTAAAGAGTATTAAATAATAAAATAACTATAATAGTTAGAAATTTAATGTATTTATTATTTACTAATTAGTTTTTTCTATTTAGATAAAAATAGAAAATTAATTATTATAATCTCTGTTAAATAATCAACAAGCGTAAGAGGACGTAGAGAGTCATCTATTCAGACATGACACACTTAAATATGATAGGATGTCTAAACGTTGTAGATCTCCTTTTGGCCCCTATAAATATAGGGAGGGGTTATCCACACCCTCACTTTCACTAAACACATCTCACTTTCTAAATATATCCATCAATAATTTTTTTATCACAAAGTTTTCTAAATACACCCTATAATATTTCTATACTACCTTTTTAATATAAAAAATTCTTTCAGCCGATGATAACCTAAAATCTGCACTCATCTCCAACTTTCCTCCCTTATCTTTGTCTCTCTCTTGTCTCTTCAGCGCACATTGGCCGAACATCAATCAAACTTGAACAACTCGATTTCTAGCAACACTATCAAACAACACTTATAGGTTAGTGCTCGTTCGACATAGGTAAATTTTTATTTTTGTTAGATTTGTATTTAGTTTTCATTTATGAGTGTAGACACTTACTTGAATATAGTATTTTTACATGAAAAATGTCTTTATGATTGTGTTGGGTTGTTGAAATTTATGGCATAGATATGATTTCAGTTGCGCATCATTCGACCCTGGTCCGCCGAACACATTGTTGTCTGTTTGGTTTGGTCATGGTCCACCGAACGCAAACACAATGTGTTCAATCGATGACCACTGAATGTAATCGAATGTGGTCGGCTATTGCCGACCGAACACAACTCAATGTGATCGACCACTGCTGACCGAATGCAACGATTTTGTTCTATTGTGTGTTGCCGAATACATTGTGTTTTTTTCGATTTTGAGTGGCAAAATAGCTCCATTTCCTTTCATTTATATGTGTTGGTCGGATATCTAATTCAATTATTTCTTATGTATAGTAAAAATACTGAAGATATTTTCAAGGAGGAATAGATCAACGACTTCTAATAGAAAGCGTCGAAAAGAGAGACTTGCATGAGAGATATCATCACAAGTACCCCAAGAAGAGATACCACAACAAGAAGATGTGCATGAAGAAGTACCTCCACAATAAAATTTACCTTTAGGAATGAATGAGGGTGAAGGAGAGCAAGCTCCCATTAGAGGGAACAATGAAGTTGATGAAATATTTCGTGAACCATTTCCAGGTGGTTCACATGATCCATCACTATTGTGGGGTTTTAAATTGCACATAGCGTCAAAATTTTGGTTTGGTGAAGATCGAGACATGCTCAAATGTATATGTCATACAACCAAATTACTATAATGGGACTTCGATTCAAGAGAAGTCCAAACGAGGAGGAGTTCCTTTTAGGGACTCCCATCTTGATCAAGTGAGGGAGATGTCGTACCCAATGCCGAATAGAAATTTGATTGTTGTTTTGTGGAATATTGGCAATCGGAGACCAATACCTTTCATATCCCATTTGGAGAGATGATAATTAGTTTAGACGACGTGTATTGTCTTCTTGGTCTACTGGTGATAGGGTTTCCATTGCAACCTACAAGCAACGACAAACCTTACTTTTGTCAACAGATTAGTCGATTATTCGGTGTGACGTTGGACGAAGTTAATAATTCCTTAAAGGGTGCGAGGGGTTCATCTATGAAGTTAGAGTGGTTGTGCAAGAACGTTAGTAATATAATTACTAACAATTCTGATGATGACACTCTAACGTATTCAGCAAGGGCGTATTTGTTATACGTTATGGGTTGCACTCTTTTTTCTGATAAGATTGGTGCTCGGGTCCGTTGACAATGAAAAATGTCAAGTCCGTTGATGTCACACCAACTATTTCAAATAGCGGTAACCTGTATCGATTTGTCTTGTAGGTACAATCCATCAACAATACACTTGGAAAAGCACACAACATATCAATACTCGTCAGGTGAGCAAAGAAAATATCCTTCACTGTGTAAGTTTTCTCGCATCACTGGTGATGGCAGAAATAGTTATACTCCTTCATCTTTGCCATAAGGTATTGCATTTGTGATCAACTTTTATGCTCGATTATTTTATGCTTTTGTCGTGCATTATAAACAGTCTTCAATGTCAACTTATTTTTAGGAAATTTCACCTTTAACACGCTTAATATGTCTTTCGGTTGACTGTGGATCTTTAGCAGGTCAACCACCAACTCCTCCTCATCACATGATAAGCGTCTATCAAATGAGTGACCTTCCAAATATAGCGTGCAAAGATGATTGTGCACGCCGCAAACAACATTCAAAACCCATGGTCCGTCAATGGATATTTGTGTACCTTTAATTAAAAACAGACAACCACACTTCTTTATTCTAGTAAGTCTCTCCTTGCTCGCTTTTCGGATCACATTCTTTTCATCTTTCACATTCACACATCTTTCTTTAGACCATTTCTCTTTAGGCTGACGATATTGGCCACTTCATTCACATACCAAAAACAACTGAGCCCGCCTCTCACTATCTCCACTGTCTGACATTTTAACTACTACAACCATCCTATTCACCTTTGTCACCTCATGTGCCCAAGAAACGTGTACATCACGGGATTCAAAACATTCATTCGTAGGGAAGACCATTGTATAATCCATCATTATCTCATTATTCATAGGACCAATGATACTACCCTCTATAGAGCGTGTATTTGATTCTTAATAAAAATAAAAATATATCATAACATTACAAATATAGACTTTACAAAATGGTTATGTAAAAATATGCATTAATAGTTCACCCAGTGTTTGGCCATTGCCTTAGTAATTCGTCTACAAGTGGACGAACATGACTGCACATGTTCAACACTAAGATGTCGAACGTATTCAACTATGTTCGGCAACAATCAATCAAACATTAGGATAAATGTCCAACACTAACATGCCAAACTTATTCAGTTATGTTCGACCAAGACCAATTGAACATTAATGCAAGCGTTCAACATTTACACGTCGAACATATTTCGTTATGTTTGATTTCTAATAGCCAAACGTTGCTCAACGTGTTCGGCATGGTATGACCGAACACTGTGCGTTTGAATCACTTTCAGACTTCTACAGCTCAAATCATGAGAATACAAATATATAATCATACTGCGTAGAAAAAGTTAAAAACAAAGCTTACATTATTCGTGGGAATTGAATCTTCATAGTCCATTATTGATTTGTTACCACAATCTTTATTTTTTTGGAGATTGTATTAGGTTATAGAGACAAAATAGATAGTGAGAAAAATGAGAGAGAAAAAAGAAGAGGGGGGGGATATTGTAATTTTTTTAAAAAAAGGGCATTTTAGACTTTTCACTTAAGGATATTTTTGAGGGAAAAAATTTGGGGGTGTTTAATAAACTATGGGGTGTCGATAGCCCCTACCATAAATATATTTATCTACAAAAAAATAATTCAGAAAAGGAAATAAATCATCATAATATACAAAAATTAAAGATAATTCTAAATTGATACTAGAGGCGTGTAGTTTAATTATCTTTAAATTAATTATTTTTTCCACTTTTCTTTGTGTGAGAGTTTTGGTAGCAGAGTTGAAGTCTGGATTCAATTGTATATCTCCTTCTCTAACTAACCTCTGGATTTCATGAGTTGTGTCTCGACACTAATACATTTTGATCGTTAAGCTAAAAGTGCCTTCATAGCTCTTCATCATGTTCACTGCACATCGATGATTTTCTTTTGTCATCCAACTTCTCCATTCCACACTATTCTTGAAATCTAGTGGAAAAGGCATCTTATGCCCTAAGTTTATATCGATGATATCATTTATGGGTCAACAAACAAAGAGTTCTTGAATGAGTTTATCACACATAGAGAAAGATTTTGAGATATGCTTTATAGGAGAATTGACTTTCTTCTTATGATGAAACAAACTAAGTTATATATGTCCACCAAATTAAATATGTGAAATAAATCATAAAGAAGTTTGTAATGGACAATGTCAAAGAGTTGTCAATTCATATGGTCACTAGCATGAGAATGGAAAATAATGACTAAGAGAAAGGAAGTGGACCCTAAATTATATAAGAATGTAGTAGGTAGCTTTCTCTACCTCAATGCTAATATACCCAACATATTATTCATAGTGGGGATGTGTATAAGATATCAATCTTAAGCTAAAGTGTCACATTTAGTTGTCATTAAGAGGATCTTGAGATATCTCAAGGGCTCTCTTAATGTTGGGCTTTGATACCCTAAGACTGAGACCTTTGACCTCATAGGATACTATGATTCCAATTATGCAGGATGTAGATTAATTCAGAAAAGTACTAATGGGGGATGCCAATTTCTTATCTTCTCCCTAGTAAATTGGAGTAGTAGGAAGCAACATTGTGTTTCACTATTCTTAACCAATGCAGAGTATATAGCTACAGATGAGTGTATAACACAACTGACATAGATGATACACACACTTGGGGACTATGAGTTTGATTATAAAAATATCCCAAGTGTTGTGTTATAATGTGAGGACCATTAATTTGACCCCCCAAAAAATATAATGCATCACTTTACAAAAAAAATACATTAAAGTGAAATGATACTTGTAGAGATCATGTGACTAGAAAATACATTATACTTAATTATATTGAGTCAAAGTCAAATCTAATAGATATTTTCTTAAGTCACTCTCCGAAGCTAAATTTAGTACCCTTAAGAGGGAGCTTAGTATGTATTGTGTCAACTAACCTATACCGTTAAGCCTTACATGATCATATAATGTTAGTGATGTGATTAGAATCTACCTCTCTGTGACTTCGGACCTCCTTCTCAGTCGTACCACTTAAATTGGGTTCGCAGTGGTAGACCTCCTTTTGTTGTACACTAAATCAGGCCTCCCACAGCAGTCCACCGCCATTGAGAAAGCCTCTGATTTGATATAACACAAATCAATGAGCCGGTGGTTTCATCTTTACCCGTCCGATGCTTACGTCAGTACAATGCTAAAATATGATTTTCCTTCTCCAAGAGAAGGGTTTGAGCTGAAGGATTATGTCCACATAGGTGGACCTAATCCGATTAAGTTCACATGGGTAAGCTTAATTTCCATAAGGTGGGCGTATACTTGATTAACACACATACACAACTATTTGTCATTAAAAAACTAAATCCCAATTAAGTAATCTAATGCTTGTAGCATGAAGGGGGGGGGGGTTTAGATATTGGATATAGATTCAATGTGTAGATCCAATAACCCATTTCATTAATATTGATGGGTTGTTAATGGGTTATGGGCTTTATGGTGGATGGTCCCTACAGGATGAGCTTTGGGTATAGAAGAAGGAGGTCAAAATTATTTGGGCATCTTGACTCTTTGGCTTCTCCTCCTTCTTCCTCCTCTCTTCCATATTGAGAAGGAATCCGGTTGTTGTCCGATCTTTGCAGAAGGTCATCTGCTACGCTTGCAGGGATTCGTACGGTGACAAGTAAGATACAATGGCCCTTGCGATGGATTCAAGTTAGCCCTCACCTGCTGTTGTATTCGAATTTTAGTTTTGCCTTAAAGCTTGATGATATCTAGATCCTTAGATGCATCATATGGTTTTGTTTTGATTTATCTATATTGCTTTCAATTGGTATCAGAGCTAAGGATTAGCTTATTATCAGTTTTTAAAGCGTAAGGATTATTTTCAATGGTTTGGAAATATACATCGATTTTGCATTTGATTCCATTTGGATGAGTGAATCGATGTATATCCGTCGAATATAGCAATAGATAGGCTAGGTTTTTACCTACATCTCGAGTTTTTCGCCTTATTTTATGAAGAACAAGAGGAATGGCAACAGAATAGGATTTTTCCACCTCCATTTGTGAGCTATGCAAGCATCAGAAAAGGGAATCTCGCGAATATTAGTCGACTGATAAGGACTACCAGTCGACTAATATTCAAGAAATTAGATACAGAAGTGAGTCACACTCGGTTGGAGCATTCGACTAATACCATCAGTCGACTACTATAAAGTCTCAGTCGACTGATATGCCCGAAATTGCTCACATAATTGAGTCACACTCGACTGAGCACTCGACTATTTTTCATCAGTCGAATGCTATAAGGACCAGTCGATTGATGCTCATAAGTTTGCAAACAAAAGCGAGTCCAACATTACTGAAGTATTCGACTATTGCCATCAGTCGACTGCTATAAGGTCCTAGTTGACTGTTTCTCATAAGGTCGCGCACAGAAGTGATTCAAACTTGACTGGGGCACTCGACTGATACCATCAGTTGACTTCCATAAAGACCAGTCGACTAATGGTCATAAGGTTGCGCATAGAAGCGAATCGAACTCGATTTGGAGACTCGACTACTGTATACCAATTGACTACCATTCAATACTAGTCGATTGATGTGTCCAGAACTCGGCACATGTAGTGTGCCAGTCGATTGTCAAACATGGGGACTCGACTGTTAACAGTATCAGTCAACTAATATCTGTTATAGTCGACTGATGACTGTTTAGCTCAATTTTCAGTAGTTTTTCCCTAGATTCTTCCTCGCCTTTTTTGCTTAGTCGAACCTATAATATTGCCAAAGAAAGAACTATTGGGGAAGTTATGAGTATTAGTGTAGAGGGATGTATATCCATGCTAAAGATGGTTGGCCCCAAAAAAAGTCATTCTTTATGTCGGATGTATGTTTAAAGAAGCTCACAAATCTAGATTGACTTCTAACTCATGCGCATAGTATGTCGGCCCAAAGGAAGGGGCACTATGTGGCCGATTAGAAGTATTATGAGTGATGCTAGAAAATATAAGCTAACTAAGGAAACTCATAAATAAATATCATGTGCATAATGCGTCGGCCCAAAGGAAGGCGAATTATGTAGCAGATGAAGGTAATTATGAGTTGTTTGGAGAGTATTAATAGCAAGTTACAATTTAGTCCAAAGACTTAATGTAATGTTGCACTAGGTATCTCATTTAAATGCCCATAAAGTTGCATATTTGTTTGTTGGATTTTGTTACTGCACAACTATAAAGATACATGCCTTGTTTATTAAATGAGCTATTTTCTTTTCTTTTGTTTATGTAGTGCTCTCAATGTCTGCCAATCTAAACAACATCCTTGTGCTTACTGGCTTAAATTTTGGTCAATAAAAAGAGCATATAATAGTTTTATTAGGCTGCATGGATTTAGATTTTGCATTTAGGCATGATCGCCCTGCACCTTTGACTAGTGATTCCACTATGGATCAAAAGGTGATCTTTGACAAGTGGGAGCAATCAAATCGCATCAGTGTGATGATCATGAGGATATCTATTCCAGAATCCCTTAGAGGTTCAATAATTGAGAAGGAGGATGTTAATACTTTCCTTAAGGAATTAGCAGACCATTTCTCCTTAAAAAAAGGTCGAGACTACTACACTTCTCAAGAAGTTAGAGTCCATGCAGTACATCGGGAAGGGTAGCATTAGAGAGTACATCATGGAGATGTCGAACTTGGTTATAAGGCTAATGACACTAAAGTTGAAAATGTATGAAATGGTCCTTGTGAACCTAATCCTAATCTCTTTGCCTACACAGTTTACTCTTTTTAAGATTAGCTATAATACTCAAAAGGAGAAATGGATATTAAATGAGCTCATAGCTTAGTGTGTACAAAAAGAAGAGAGTTTGAGAAGTGACATATCTCACAATGCTCACTTTGCATCATCATCCCAGTATTCAAATAAAAAGAAGAGAAAGGATAAAAGTAAGAGTAAGGGCAAACAACTTGTAGTGACAGGGGCTTCAAGGCATAAGGTGCAAAAGCAACAAGATCCGAACCCAACTTGTTTCTTTTGTAAAAAGAAAGGCCATCTGAAGAAGGATTGTCCTAGATACGTCAACTGGCGTGTCAAGAAAGATACAATTCTCAACTTTGTCAGTTCAGAAGTCAACCTAGCTACTGTACTTAATAATACTTGGTGGATAGATACTGGTGCAACTACTCACATAAGTGTAATTATGCAGGGTTGCCTCAAGAGCCGAATGTCAATTGATGCAGAAAGATTCATCTATAGGGAACTGGCAAGAAGGAAAAAATATAGATAATGTCTTTAGAGTTTTTTTAGGGAACAATGTACTTTTAAATTTGGAAAATACATTTGTAGTGTCGTTATTTAGATGAAACTTAATTTCTATTTCATGCTTGGACAAATCTGGATACACGTGTTCATTTGGAAATGAAAAGTTTAGTATTTTTTGAAATTCTATCTTGTGTGGTACTGGTTCCTTGATTGACAAACTATACATATTGGACTCTGAAACTCATACGAATAATATTGTGATGCATAGTATAGGTATGAAGCATGGTGTGATGAATGAGAATTCTTCCATGTTGTGGCATATATCTAAACAATGCTTAGAAAGGTTAATGTCACTAGAAATTTTTGATTCTCTCGATATGTCAGATTTTGGAATCTGCATTGAGTGTATCAAAGGGAAAATGAAAGGCAGAGTAATGGAGTCTTAGAGCTTATACATATGGATATATGTGGACCGTTCTCTAAGGCTTCTTGGAACGGTCAAGCATACTTTATAAGCTTTATAGATGACTATTCCTGATATGGATACTTGTATCTTATTCACGAGAAGTCGTAATCCCTAGACATGTTCCAAGCCTTCAAAGACGAAGTTGAAAATCAACTTGGTAAGAAGATTAAGGCCGTAAGATCATACCATAGTGGTGAATACTATGGTAGAACTGATGGATCAAGTGAATAACGTTCTGGGCCATTTGCGGATTACCTTACGGAATGTGGAATCATGGCATGGCGCAATACACTATGTCTGGGACACCTCAAATGAATGGTGTATTAGAGCGACGAAATCGGACCCTTAAGGACATGGCAAGAAGTATGATTGCATTTTCTTCTCTACCGGAGTCCTTGTGGGGTGAAGCACTCAAGACTGCGATTTACTTACTCAATAGAGTTCCTAGTAAGGTGGTAACAAAAACCTCATATGAGTTATGGACAAGTAGAGCGTTTAGTCATAGACATCTACATGTCCGGGGTTGTCCAGCTGAGGTTAGGCCCTATAGGCCTAACAAAAGAAAATTAGACTCAAGAATCGTTAGTTTTCATTTTGTAGGATACTCTAAAAACTCAAGAGGCTTCAAGTTTTATAACCCTTTGAGTAGATCTTTTTTCGAGACAAGTAATGCAAAATTTATTGAGGATGGTCAGAGTGATAAAGTTAGAAAAATATCATTTGAGGAGAACATTGGTGATTCTAATATGGTGACTACTGATGCAGCTGATAGTGAAATGGTCACCACTCCACATACAGTTAAAGATGCACAACCAGAAGGGGTAGTTGACCACGATATTTCCATGACACCTCCAATACAATTGGAAGGTATGTTAACTCAAATAGAGGTATTCCCTCCTATGGTTGAGCATGACTCCCAACCACCTCAAGATCAAGTGCCACTAAGGAAATCCATTAGAGAAAGGAGATCCACGATATCTCGTGATTATGTATATCTCCAAGAGCATGAGGTTGACATAGAATTGAAAAATGATCTCACATCTTTTCAAGAAGTCAAACAATGCCCTCATCCGGAAAAATAGATCAAAGTCATGAGGAAAGAGATGAACTCTATGGCGGACAACGACGTTTGGGAACTTGTTGAATTGCTTGAAGGTGTGAAACCTATTGGTTGTAAATGGATATTTAAAACCAAATGGGACTCACATGGAAATGTCAAAAATTATAAGGCACACCTAGTCACCAATGGATTCACTCAAAAGGAGGACATTGATTATAAAGAGACCTTTTCGTCGGTTTGGATGAAAGACATCTAAGGGTAATCATAGCACTTGTAGCTCATTATGACCTAGAGCTACACCAAATGGACGTAAAATCTACATTTCTCAATGAAAACATTGAAGAAATATATTATGGTTCAACCAGAGAACTTTTAATCGAAAGATTCAAAGTACCTAGTATGTAAACTAAGGAAGTCCATTTATGGGTTAAAAAAATCATCTCGTCAATGGTATCAGAAGTTTAATCAAGTGGTTTCTTCATACGATTTCAAGAAAAAATCCAGTTAATCAATGTCTATATATCAAGTTCAGTAGGAGCAAGTTTATTATACTTGTTTTATATATGAATGATATATTGTTGGCAAGCAATGATAAGGGTCTACTTCTAGAAACCAAATCATTTCTATCCGGTGAATTTGAAATGAAGGATCTTGGTGATGCATCTTTTGTCTTAGGTATACAGATTATTCGTAATCGTTCAAGGTGCACACTTCGACTATCACAAAAGGCCTATATAGAAAAAGTGCTCATTCGGTATGACATACAGAATTATGCTCCTGGTAACACACTAGTATCAAAGGGTGATAAACTTAGCTTGCAACAATGTCCACGCCATGAACTTGAGATTAAGAAAATGCAGCAATTCCCCTATGCATCGACAGTAAGGAGTTTGATGTATGCTCAAGTATGTACGCATCCATATCTTGCGTATATTGTGGGGATGTTGGGCAGATATTTGAGTAACCTTGGACAAGAGCATTGGAAAGTTATAAAGAGGGTTAAGCAGTATTTATAAAGAATGAAGGATTACATGCTCATATATCGGAGATCAGGTCATCTGAAGATCATTGGATGCTTAGATAGCAGGAGGTTCACCTCATGTTATGTCTTTATGATGACAAGAGGGGCTATATCATGGAAAAGCATCAAACATAGGCTAATAGCTACTTCTATTGTGGAGGTAGAGTTTATAGCCTGCTATGAAGCTTCCAACCACGGGATATGGATACAGAACCTTGTCACAGGGTTACAGATCATTGAGGGCGTTGATAGGACATTGAGGATCAATTATAATAATAAAGCTGCAGAATTATATTCCTAGAATAATCATAGTTCATCGAAGTCTAAACACATCGATATAAAGTTTCTGACGGTTAAAGAAAGAGTTTAGAGTGGTCAAATTATGATAGAGCATATAAGGACATATTTCATCTCAGCGAATCCGCTCACCAAGGTTTTGTCACCTAAGGTGTTTTATCAGTATGTGCTAAGTATAGGAGTTCTTCCTTTTGATGAAGTACTCATTATGTAGGAATCTATATTTTGTGTGTTGCTCTATATTAATGAACACATGTATTTTTTGCCTATTGTACATACTACAGTTTTTTTACATGTGTATTTGATTTTGACTCTCTGAACATGAGAACATCATGATTTACTATTGTGGTTTTGCATACAATTTTATAAATATGATGTGACATTCTATTTACTATTGCAGCTTAGCATATGGTTTTATAAATATGAGTCATAAGGATGAATCATAATTTACCACTATGATTTAGCATAAGGTTTTGGTAAATATGATTTAGACCCGATTTGGGTCATAAGAAGGACTTATTGAGAATGAACACTTATAGATCACATTTCGTGTCATTCTTGTACTACACATCCACATTTGATCTATGTCGTTAATGATATTAATATTGTGATTACTGTAACTCTGACTTCTTTAGTCTTGTATTAATTGAATTAATGAACCAGATTATTAAAGGGTATTTAACCCATAAAGTTTTTTGGCATGTTGAGCTCAACTAAGTTGTTGTGTGGTGTATAAGAGATCAAGTATAGTCCAAGTGGGAGATTGAAGGATTAATTTCACATGGGTGGACCTAATCCGATTAAGGTGACATGGGTGAACTTAATCTCCATAAGGTGGGCTTACACTTGATTAATACACATACACAACTAATTGCTATCAAGGAACTAAACCCCAATTAAGTGATCTAATGCTTGTAACATTAAGGGGGGAGGGGTTTAGATATTTGATTTGAATTCAATGTGTAGATCTAATAACTTGTTTCATTAACATTGATGGGTTTTTAATGGGTTATGGGCTTTAAGGTGGATGGTCCCTGCAGGATGAGCTTTGGGTATATAAGAAGGAGGTCAAAATTCATTTGGGTATCTTGACTCTTTGGCTTCTCCTCCTTCTTCCTCCTCTCTTTCCCATTGAGAACGAATCTAGTTGTTGCTCGATCCCTGTAGAAGGTCATTTGCTGCACTCGTAGGAATTCGTATAGTGACAAGTAAGATACAATTGCGATGGATTCAGGTTAGCATTCGTTTGCCGTTATATTCGGATTTCAGTTTTTCCTTAAAGCTTAATGATAGCTAGATCTTTAGATGCATCATATGGTTTAGTTTTGATGTTTTTATATGGCTTTCATGAGCTAAAAAGGAAAGGGTCTTCCGCTAGGGAAGAGCTTTTGCAAGCTATTAGAGTAGTTGCATTCCGTTGAGGAAGGTTTTTTTTGTAGAGTAAGGGGAAGAAGAAGAACAGTGGTTGAGAGAGTCAACCACTGCATTAACTATAAAATACTCACAGAGTTTGAACTTGGTTTTTCAACCAGCCCCCTCTTCGATCAACACACCTTCACTTATATAGCCTTGAGTTGAGCTTCCACGTCAGATGCCACCTACCTACAAGTGTACCAATTAGTGGGTGAGAGGGAGACATGTGCCTGACATGCCTTGTTGTGTGTTAGAGAAATGGCCACCTGGTGTTGTGGCAGGGAATGAATATGCATTGGAGATCTACTGGCCCTCAAAAGTTGTCACATGTCACCTAACACACAACACCTTTGGGGGTTGACTTCTGGCCCTCAAAAGTTGTCACATGTCACCTAACACACAACACTTTTGGGGGTTGACTTTTGGCCCTCAAAAGTTGTCACATATCACTTGACACACAACACCTTTCTACTATTTCTACATCTTTTGGTCAGCACCTTGATCCAAGTACAAGTGATGGGAATTGTCAAGACAAATGACTAGAGGGATTTGAATCCCTAGGAGACTTTCACGATAAGTGATATTATCACAACCTAGGTTAAAACACCATCTAAGAGACTATTAGCCAGTGAAGTGTTGGTGAGAATAATAAAATATAATCACTGGAGGGGTCATAATCCAGGGGAGACATTCATGGGAATGAAGGTTCTCACAGCCTAGGATAGTCAGAGCCCAATAGAGACTTCCATGGGCAGGGAGGTTCTCGCAGCTTGTGATAGTTGAGGTCCAGGGGAGACTTCCATGAGTAGGGAGATTCTCGCAGCCTCGGATAGTCAGAGTCTAGAGGAGACTTCCATGAGCAGGGAGGTTCTCGCAACCTGGGATAGTTGGGGTCTAGGGGGAGACTTCCATGGGTAGGGAGGTTCTCATGGATTGGAAGAGTGCTAGTTAGAGAGACCTTAACAGGAATGATAAAATAAAGTAAGTGGACGGATAGGAGTCCAGGGTAGATATCCCCGACCGAGGGTGTTCTCACAGCTTGGACGATGTGTTGGGGATGTTCCCGAGCGAGGATGCTCTTATGCTGGTTGGACCACGACTTCTTCACTTGAGCAATTTGGCTACTAGGTCTCTTTGGGAATGTTCCCAAGGGGAGATGTTACCAAGTCGTGCACTTCACGCCTGACCACGTTTCTTATGAGCACACTTAGACCCTTCTGGGTATATATGCCCAGGAGGGGATTGCGAGGTGTGTTGGGTGTCTCCATCCGCGTTTTAAAATTCAATTTCATAAACAAGCAATGGAAGCAATAATAATAAACTACATTATTACAACACGCGCATCACACACATACAGGATACACACATGTGTAGACATAATCACAGAAATAAAAGCATAATTAAATTTTACCTGTTGGATGATGTGAAGCGGAAACGACATCAACTAGCAATCTTTGGAAAGATTGCGTCTATCGTTATCCACGCCGAGATATCGTCGAGACAGCTTCGCTAAGCCATGAGTTTTCGGGTCCAATCCGATACTAGTTGAATGAAGAAGACGATGGATCTGAGAGGGAGCCCAGGGCTTGACTTTGTGCCCGAAGGCTAAAGCAACCCGGTGGCACAAAGAAAGGGAGAGAGCAACCGAGATGGGGTTGTTGTCCAGAGCTTTTCCTCACTTTCCGGCATCTATGAAGTCACTGTCGATGAGGGACAACATACTCTGAGGCGTTCGAGTTCTAGTAGCAATGTTTGCTTGCTAGAACAAAGCTCGGGGGAGGCCGGAAGTGGGTTGGGCAGCAGCGGTCCATCGGATGCTTGGCGCGTGGGTGAATCCTCTTGGCTGGAGGTTGTTGTTCCGGTGACCTGCTAACCGGGAAGAGGCAGTGGTGGCCGCCGGTAGTTGGACGGCGGCACAAGGAGAACCTTTCTCCTTGTGGTCGGCGGCGGGAAGAGAGGAGGAGAGATGAGAGATCCAAAAATCTATCAATTAGGTTTCTAATTCAAGAGTTATATTTCTCTCATCATGGAAGGGTATTTATACGCCTCTCCATAATGATTTGGGGAAGAAGTCATCTCCCAAACCTAAAACCCAATAACAACTTGATCTGCTACTATTTAGCCATAAGTTTGGTTCAAGACCAAACTATGTTGGTTCAAAACCAAAACTCTTTTAATTAAAGACAAATCAATTTGGTTTATAATTAAACCAAAGAGAGTCAAATTCATCTTCAAAAGACATGTCTCATAAACACTTTTGTCCTAACAAATATCTTTCTATATTTATCCTTGGTCTGGTCCAACCAGACTTAGTCTCTCTCGATCTAAAAATATAATTCTCAAACTCATTTTAAGTCTGGGATATACTCATAGTACTTATGACTTAATAGGTTCCTGATTTATATTGACCATCTATAATTAACCATTAATTATGGATCGATCATGAGTGACACCTAGTAGTACATCATGATCCTCAATTAATTAAAAAATCACAGTTGATCCAAGAATAATTCTGAACCCTTCAATAGCTACAGTTATTCGTGTGTCTGTTCTTTTACTCATCTTATATCCTCTTGGTTCAAGACATGATCTATGTGTCAGTCCCCACTAGGTTGACTACGTCACACCTAACCCAAGTAGTATTTTCTTGTCCTGCAAATTCAAATTACTCAAACACTTGTCCAAGAAGACTATCCTCTTTACGTATTTCTACTTTGGCCAAAGACTTACAAGTAATAATCCTAACAAGTGACCATAGGGTATACGCCTCCTTATCAAAAGGAGTGGTGAATCTTTAGTGGGCTATTCAAATACCTTCGGGCATCTTAACTTATACCCAATCATCTTAGGACCACACCTCCGAGGAGATGCTTGCTTAAGAAGTCAAAGTATAAGTCTCTATGACCAAGATGACTTGAATACCTGAAGTCGAAGGAAACTTGCACTCAAGCTGCAATGGGATCTTCATAGACATGTATAGAACCACGTGAAGTCTCATGGTAGGTCACATTTGATGAACTAGTTACCCTTAACCAACATTCATACGTTAACTCTCAACATCTCAATGTTTCCATCCAATTTGATAGAACGTGTTGTCGTGACACGTTTATAAATAATAAATTATCGACAAAGAATGTAGTCGTCGAATGATTCATTTTAGGATCGAGTTTATTTAGAATGGGGGGGGGGTTGAGTTTTGATGGTGTAAAATATAAGAACAATAAATGGATAGAAATGAAATCGACAGAGTATGAACTAAACTAAGAACATGAAGGGAATTATGGCAAACACGAAGTAGTGCAACTAATGAACCCAAAACATTGCTAAACTACATCACAAAGAAATTTATGGAAATGAAAAATGAGGCATTCTACTCAAACTAATCTACATGCATCTTACCAATCTACTGAATAGTAAACATCATCAACATTCAGCAAACTAACAAATTCAAGAATTAAACGAATCCAATTTCAATAGCGCAAGGGAAATCAATCAAACATGTTTCAATCAAATGAACTAATTGGAAGCTACCACTATTGATGATTGAGTCTCTCTTGATCAGAATTTAGGCTTATAGATCAAGCTAGGGTTTCCCTAAGCTTGGCTCGATCTGAAGTTGGAGAAGGAAGCCCAATGATGATGGCAATCGGCCAAATGTTTAATCGGATGGAATTGATGATGAATATAGTGAAAGGAAGGTGAATTTAGGTCTTGTGAAGGAGTATGGAAACCCTTTTCTCTTCACAAGACTCATTGGTGTTGAATTGAAGCTCGGCGGTGGTTAGCGGCGTGAATGGTCGATGGAGTGATCGAAGGCTCGGTGATGGAATCAGGCTTGATGTAATGGTGGAGGATGTAGATGAATAGGGAAGGGAATCCACTCAACCCTAATGGCATAAATTCCAACAAAGGTGGTGGTCGTAGAAGGTGATAATTGTCTCCCCCTGTTCGGTGCCTCCGTCCTCCCAAAAACTTGCGAGCCCCCCAACACTATAGCTTCTGTAAGGAATTCTAGGGCGCTAAACACACAAATGCGCAGCGGAAAGCCCTAGATCCTTTGCCACCGGATCCGTGCGAAGATAAAATATTTACATATTCTAGGTTT
>JBBUKS010000008.1:3333581-3352441 GCA_038050645.1 Hedychium gardnerianum | reverse complement strand
TCTCATCTAAAATTCTAAGATGTAGTTATACAAGAACCACCCATCTTCACCAATCAACCAAATAAGGCTCTACCCGTTAGAATCACCTCTAAAGTCAAATCCAAGAAGATGAAACTAAGCAACATAACATAACTACACTCACTTTGAATCGACTGGATGTTGGATCCTTTAGTGGTGGTTGTGGGTACCAATCAGATGTGGCCGGAGATCACTGTGGCCGACGTAAATCAGGGATCAGTGGACAAGGAGAAAAAAAATCGGATCAGATCCAATCCAATCTGGTAGCTGGCCAGAGCTAATCTGACCAAGGGTCATCTCTGACCTTGTCAACCAGTAGCTGGCCAGAGCTGAGGGGAAACGTCGGCGGCTAGAATTTGGGAGAAAAACTAGCTCCCGACGCCGAGTTACTGATGTAGGGAGGGGAGGGTTGGTGATGACTGGCAGGAGGCGACCATCCTCCAACAGAGCTGAGGAAGACTGGCTCCCCTCTGACCTCGGCTCGACCATAGCTGTAACCGGCAATGAAGGGTGTCGGCGATTGGGTTGGAGGATGAGATCAGTAGCGGTCGATCGACGAGGAGGTAGGCGACAGGAGAGGAGGCAGCGTCACTGAGCTGTAGTCGATTTTCGACGGCCTGGCCACCTTTGTCCGGCCGAGTTGTTGGTGGAGAATTCATCGATGGTGGCTGCTCGGGTGAAGGGGAAAGTCGAGTAGATGGGTGGCGGCGCTTGAGTGAAGGGAAAAAGAGCTTGGTGGTGAATTAATGAAGAGTGAAAGTTTTATATATAATTAACCCAACTTAGGGTTTTAATAACTCATATTTAGTTTTATTATTTCCAACTTTGGTCAAACAATTCCAACCTTAGGTTTAATGACTTTAATCGATTCCCAATAAAATTGATATTCCAAATAGGCTCCAAAAAGTCTATTATTTATATCCTCGTGACCTTCTCTAAATAGCTCCGATTAAATTCGGAAAAGTTTCTAAAAATCTCCAAAAATTCTTTTAAACTTATTCCTCGATCAACACATATTATTATATATATATTATATATTAAAGTTTCGTATTTAATAGTGGACAAACAAGGTCATTTACTCTGAATAAAAGACTAATAAATGAAGTAACGTAGCAAGAAAGGCGGGGTACGTGGAAGGCATGGATCCCCATGCCCATACGATCCTATAAAAGACTGCCTATCCCCACAGGCATAGGTACACGCATATATACCTGGACAAACCCCAAATATTATTCATCTTTTTCTTCATTCCACCTCAACCGACTTGAGCATCGGAGTGACAATGCCAGGGAGCCCCCTGGTCATCATTCTAACCGTTCCTTTTTAGCCTCCCTCAGGTGGACGTACGTGGGCCTCTCTCCTAGCTCCTTCTATTTTCCGACGATTGATGACAAGTCAACATCGACGTCAACTCACCGGTGGCTCACTCGTCGACGTTCTTAGGCAGGATCAAATTGACGTCATCTGTGAGAACACTGAGTTATGACTTAAACTAGGATGTTAAGATGAGTAACACTGGTACACCCAATGTCATCACCATGTCAATGGAGGATTTCAATAAATTGGTTACCGCAATGGTACAAGTGGTATTACAAGGACAGCCACGACCATCCACGCCGCCTGCGCATATCAATAGAGAAGTTCCATCTGGATTGACGGGAGCACCGCAAGTACCTTATCCAAGGATAACTTGGCCTAGGGAAACACCTTGCGGGGTGATTCTCACCCACATAGATCCATCCGCGGCACAAGAATCATCCTTGAAATCTTCCGGAAAGATCCAGCATCAAGATCCCCCCCCCCCAAAGAGAGAAAACACCATGCATGGCAGATCGAAAGCTTCTCTTGGTCCTTCCTTCTTCAAAAATATCCTGCGGGACAGATTTCCTTGACATTTCCGAGCATTGCAAATTGGGGAGTACAATGGAGTCATTGACCCTGAGGATCACATATGCAAATTCGAGAATGCCTCCTTGTTGCACCAGTATATGGATGACATCAAATATCGAGTCTTCTTGACGACGCTTTTGGTCCTGACATAGAGATGGTTCAATCGACTCTCCGCCTCCTCCATCCATTATTTCGAGGGGTTCAAAATTAGATTGTTGGTCAAGAAACCCCTCATCTTTTTCAAGGCCCAAACTCCCTCAACTGTGGCATAGTCGGGGTCAAGATCCATTCGACTGTAATATCAACCTTCTCTTTGCCCAAGAGTCGAGCATAGAGTGTAAGGCTCCATCATTTTCAGGGCTCAAACTCCCCCAACTATGACATGGTCAGGGTCGAGATCCATTCAGCTACAATATCAACCTCCTCTTTGCCAAAGAGTCGAGCATATATCGTATCGCCCTATCCTTTTCAGGGCTCAAACTCTATCGACTGTGACATGGTTGCAATCAGGAATTTTGCGGTGAGATCAAAGGGTGAACGCATCACACCTTGTCCTATCAGGTCCCTAGCTCCCCCGACTTGGACGTAGTCAGGGTTGGGATTCTAGAAATCGCCAAAGACTAAATGACCAAGGAAGCAATAGAAGACCCCAAAAAAGATAATTCATTCTTTAAAAAAGTTCCTTGCATAATGGGAGCCCAGCAAAATGGGAGTTCATTACACAACATTTCATTATGTCAAGTTAAATCGGCTACATCTTCGGCGGGGAGGTGGTCTGTGATCTAGTTCCAACTGATAGGTGGAAGGGGCGCGCCAGTTGGAAGAAGTCCTCCATCTTGCATCTGTCGAAGGGTGTCATCTATTCCATGCTGCACCATTCGGACAAGGAAGAGAGCAATCAAGTTATAAAATTCCTATGAGTGCAAGAATTCCTTCTTCTTCACAATCCAACGTGTGTCCTCCCCAGCCTGATATTCTTGGAGCTTGGTTACAACATCGTCCAATTGGCCTTGTAGGGTCTCCCGGGCCATCTACAACTCAGATCGAGATACCTCTGGCGTCATCGCCTCGACCTTAGCAGCCTCCGCTACTGCACGAGCAGCTTCTAGCTCTTGTAGTCGGGCCTCCGCTAGAGCTCGAATCAACTCAGAGTCCTTTTTGGCAAACTCCAAGTCCACGCGACCAGGAGGTCTCAGCTTCAACCTTAGCCTCCATCTCAGAGCGGAGGGATTCCACCTCCTGCAGCCAAGCCTTCGCTAGTACTTGGGCTGACTCAACTTCGGTCGAGTAGCCCCTAGCTCCACATTCAGCAAGACAAGATCCCTCTAGCTAGTCGCCAAGTCAGCCTGGGCCGCAGTCGCCTGGGTCCTAGCCCCCTCTAGGCTCTTTTCTTGAGCCTCTACAACGGTCCTCATCACCACCACCTTCCTCCACAGCTTCGTCCTCTCCAACCTCAGGGCCTAGGTCTCGACCTCCAAAGTATCCACCCGACACTTTTTAGTGCTCAGGTCATGCGGCAGTTCGGGCCTTGGCACCGAAACTCCTTGGGTCCACCAGGGAAGGTCCGAGCCCGTGGTGGTGAATTAGGAACTTGGCTCGATGGGGGAGATGGAAAGTCCATAGGGGGCGATGGGGATCGATGCCTCTTCCTCGTTATTCTCAGAGGAGTCTCCGACTCCTCCGATGGCACCAGTTATGCACCGGAGAAAGCTATGATGGGCGGTACTGCGACCTCAGGGAAGGCCACCCCTATTAAGGTCGATGCAGGGGCCCGTGATGTTCCCTCTTGAAGACACACATCCTCTTCGATCAAGTTGACAATCTCGACCAGACGGGCTTCCATGTCGTCTGCCGTCAGCTTGGTCACCTTGTTCAAAGATGCTCGCAGCATGGTGTTGACTACAACAAAAGGAAAACCTTTAGTTGGATGTCTAAATTATCTAAGATATAAAATATTACCAAAAGAAGCCTCAAGAGTAGTTGGGACAGGGCTCATCCCGAATAGATGAAGCAGCCCTTCCTCGAGCAGCAAGTTGTTGTCAAACTTCAAGTCCTTTATCTTCTCGGAGGAGTTGAAGTAGCCTCGCTCTAGCTTATAATTCTTTAAGGTGGGCGGCTCCGGCAGCTGGGACTGCCAGCGAGTTAGCCAGGATACAGACCAAGGGGCAGGGGATCTTACAAAGAAGAATTGAGGTTTCCACCCCTTGTGGGAAGATGGGAAGCCCTTCAAGAGGTTGATCCCGATTCTAGTAGAAAAAAAGAAAACTCCATCGTCCATTTTCTTCGGGTAGAAGAAATAGTAGAAAACCCGAGGGGACGAGGGAATACAATACAAGCGAAAGAGCATAAACACTCTGGTAAAGATTCAGAAAGAGTTTGGACCAAGCTGAGATAAAGGAATCCGAAAGTATTGAGATATTTTAACAAAAAAGGTTGGAATAGGGAACCTCAGCTCGTTCACCATCTGACCTCGGAAGAAAGTCACATATGCCAGAGGAGGGCGGTTAGGGCGGTCGTTGCCATTTGAAAGTATTAGTTGGTAGTTGGCCAGAATTCCGTAGGTGGTCCTTAGCCTATCTAAAGCCCCACCAGTAAAACTAGACTCTACTAACTTGTATTAGAGAGATGAAGAAAGACTAGTAGTCATTTTTTATTTAGCAAACAATGGAGCAGAGAAGACGACTTAATGGGAAACTTACAAAGGGAAGTAAACCAAAATGCTCGGAGATGAAGAAGGCACAGGAGGAGAACACAGAGGAAGAATCACGCGATAAGGGCAAGGGTTGCCCTTTGTCAACCTATATATACTACATTCGCTCAACTATGATCGTTGAATGTCTGTCATCACCAAGGTGGGATGGAGTTTTCAGCCGTCAGATTAAGCATCAGAGTAAAGCCAAATCTTTATAATCATTACAATCTCGGCAACACTTCATTTTTCTCTCAAACCATCATGTCACATTAATGAGACGTAACCTCGGATGCATAATGATGCACCCCCCCCCCCCAACCTGGAGACAAAGACAGATTAAGCATGACATGCGATCAAAAAGCATGGTGTGCGTGACCGCATTTAAAGTTGCAAATTGCGCATTTAAAGTTGCAAATCGCGCATTTAAAGCACAATCTCAGGTCAAAGACTAAAGAATCTCCACATGGATCCAACAGTTGGTCCTGATTGACCACACAATAGTCCAGTTAGTAGGACTTGAATCTCCTTTGACTAGACTTGAAGGGGATGCTTGTGATATGGGAAGTAACCGGGGAGGTGCCACGTGGCGGGAAAGTCAAATAAAAAGGCAAAGGTGACAGTCAAAGAATGCTACAGGAGCTCCCCAGCTCCTAGAACTCCCGGCTACCAACAGCCCCCTGCTTCTCGAACTCCTGGCTACCAAGACTCTCAGCTACCAACAACTCTTGGCTCTTGAGACTCTCGGCTACCAACAGCCCCCGGCTCCTAGGACTCTTGGCTACCAAGACTCCCAGCTACCAACAACATCTGGCTCCTGGGACTCTCAGCTACTAACAGCCCTTGACTCCTAAAACTCCCGACTACCAACAGCCCCAACTACCTTGCATCCCCGGTTCTCTGCAGTTCCCCTGCTTTGTGTGGCCCTATCTCTTTATGGTTCTCTAATTTATATGATTTTCTCTACATGAGTCAGAATGGATAACCATTGTTCATAAAATACGAGGGTAACGTAGTCGTTACTATGCGGGGAACGTGAGCAACAAGGTCATTTACTCCGAATAAAAGGCTAATAAATGAGGTAACGTAGTGAGAAAGGCACATGGAAAGCATGGATCCCCACGCTCACGCGATCCTATAAAAGATTGCATGCCCCTGCAGTCACAGGTACACACACATATACCTGGACAAACCCTAGACACTATTCATCTTCTTCTTCATTTCACCTCAACTGACTTGAGCGAGAGAGTGACTACGCTAGGGAGCCTCCTAGCCAGCATTCTAACTGTTCCTTTCTAGCCTCCCTCATGTGGACGTACGTGGGCCTCTCTCTAGCTCCTTCTATTGTCCGATGATCAACGACAAAGTCAACATCGATGCCAACTCACCGGTGGCTCACTTGTCGACGTTTCTAGGAAGGATCAATGTATATGATGAGTAAACTGAATTATTTGTAATTCATTTAGTGAGTGTAGATCTGATTTCAAGACAAACCCTCTAAGTGGGATGACCAATTAAATGAGTGGGATGACCAATTCTAGGAACAAATTGGTTAGTGCGACTAATTAATGATTAAATTGATTAATTATATTATTAATTACTAACCTTATAGGTTGATTAAGTGTTAGATTCAATTATTTATGGATCCATTAAATGGGTTGATTAATTGGTTATAGATCCTTAGATGTTCTTCGTGCCATTATATGTAGATCTGATTTCGAGACAGGCCCTCTGAGTTGAAGACGTCAAATGTTTCTTACGAATAAAAGTGGGTAGTTCCTCCTTTGACCTCCTTAGATCTTTGATCTTTGTGCATGATTTTATTTCATTTATGTTGATTAGGTAGCATTTACTTGCTTACCTTGACTCTACTCTATTTGCTTCTTAAGTTGATACTTAGTTGCTTGTCCTTATTTTAATCTACATTATATTTATGTAATCTCATTGTTTTTCATGTTTTATATACGTATGATATTATTGAACCATAGTGTAGGATATTGAGTAACCTACTATACCCCTTGCTTGTTGTTTGAACTTGTGACTATACATTAGTGAGATCATACCGTAGTATAGATTGTAGAGTTTTACTCTTGGATGTTATGGTTATTGCTTACTTGGTTATTATTGCATTGTATGTTTATGTATCTGGACTGCCCACGGGACCCATTCCTGGTAGAGTATTTCTCCAACAGTCTGTAGCTAGATAGCTATCTACACACCCTGTCTGCCCACTGGACCTATCCGTGATAGAGAGTTTCTCCAACAGACAGTAGTCACTTATATATTGGGACCGCCCACAAGACCTGTCCGTGATAGAGCATTTCTCTTGTAGTCCGTTGCTAGACAACTATCGATATATCCTGTCTATCCATGGGGTCCGTTCATAGTAGAGTGTTTCTCCCACAGATAGTGATTGTTTACATACCCTGACTGCCCACAGGATCTGTCCATGGTAGAGTGTTTCTCCCACAGTCAGTGTTGTTATATGCCTATTATGTGCTTGCTTTATGCAGGATTTAGATGTATGGGATGAACACCCAATTTATTTGTTATACGTTGTTGATTAGGTCAGTAGATGATTATGTTATTGATTTTGCTTTTGGTGGTAGTTGTTTATATTGATATTCTCATTTATGATAGTAAGTAACCTTACCGAGAATGTTTCCTTTGATCTTCTTACACTTAGTATCATGCACTATCTTTTTGATACTCGCTAAGTTGTTGTACTCACTACCCCTTACTTTTTCTTTTATTTCTAGGTTAGCAGGTAGAGGATGTGTCGTGTCGCTCAGAGGTCATGGTTGTCGATCCCACTCAAGTCTGCATTTTCATTTCGAGTTGTTTGGTTTATTTTCCGCCGCCTCTATTTATGATTTTCTTTTACCATTAAATTTTTTAATTTTGTTATAATAGTATAAATTTTATCTTGTTTAGTTTAGTATGTTCACATGTACATGTATACATGCATTAACATTTAGAACTTAGTGATTTTATATTGTATCAGTATTTGTGTTGGCTTTAATTGGTCATGTATTGATTATTTCCTATATTGTCACTAGGGAGTATTGTCCCATCTTGCGGACAAGTATACCCTTGAGGTGTGACACATAAACTCCTACACCCCTAGGCACCTAGGTTAAAAGGTTTAACCTTAGGGAGTGTTAGGTTAAAGGGGAGACTTTTGAAAGACAAATTTTTAAAGGGGGAGGCTTTCAAAATTTAATTTCAAATTAAATCTTGAAACAGTTTTAAAATTCCCTCTTAAAATATCTTAGAAAATTTGGAAAAGAAAGAGTCTGCTTTGATTTTTTTTTCAAAATATTTTTAGAATATGCATCAAAATATTTTAGAAAATGTCTTGAAACTATTTCCAAAATTATTTTAAAAACTATCTTCAAAATTTTAAATATGTCTTGAAAAAGGGAGAGAATATTTTCGAAATAGATATTTTTGAAAAATATTTTGGAAGTTATTTTTGAAAATATTTTTCAAAATGACTTAGTAAGATTGAAAAAGGATGAAAAATATTTGTCTTTAGAAACACTTTGAAAATAGATTATTTTCAAAAATGAATATTTTGAAATATAACACACTAAAAGGTCTTTCAAAAAGATAGAAAGGGAAAGATAAAGAATGTATATTTTTGACTAAGGAGATAACCCAATATTGTTGGTGCAAACAATTAAGGAGGTCCTTAGATTTTAATTTGAAAAAGGTAGGTGGTCTTTCTTTTTGATGTATGTCAAAGAAGGAGAAGAAATATTTAAGTTAGAAACTCTCGTTCTTTGATTTTGACATAAGACCTAAGAAGTTAGATTAAAATATTAGTCTAACTTAAACATATTGTCAAACATAGAAAATGAAAAAATTATTAATGCAATTGGCCTCCAAGGTTTTGATATTTGATAATATGTCTGAGTTAGGTCAAGGTTCACTAAGGGCTATCCAAGCAGGTTAAGGTTGACTGAATGCTTAGAAGTTGATAAAAATTCAAGCAGGTCAAGGGTGACTGGATACTTAGCAATTAGGAAGAAGTCCTGACAGATCAAAGTTGACATAGGCAAAAGTGAAAAGTTTTAATAGGTCAAGGTTAGCCTTAGCAAAGTGAAAAGTCTTAACAGGTTAAGGGTGACCTAGGCAAAAGTAAGAAGTCCAGATAAGTCAAGGTTGAATTAGGCAAAAGTAAGAAGTCCTAAAAGGTCAAAGTTGACCTAGTCCAAAGTTAGAAATCTTGATAGTTCAAGGGTGTCCTAGGCAAGTGAGAAGTCTTAGAGGAATGAACTCTAAGCAAGAGGAAAGTGTTGGAGAAGAGAACTCCAAGCAATTGAGAAAGTTTAGTAGGTCGGGTTGACTAGATACTAGGCATAACATGTTATTTGTGGACTAATCTTGTGTTGTAGGAAGCTACAATTGATGACACGAACTTAGAGGATTTGAGCGACCGGTCCGATTGACCCAAAGGTTCGGGTGATCGAAAGTGATCCGGGTGACCCGAAGACTAGATCAAGTCGATCCAAGTGAGGAAGTCAACAAATCAGAGTTGGCCTAGCTCCAAGCAACCAAAGATGGTCCAAGTGACCAAAAATTTCTAAGTCAGTAAGATTAAAGGTTCACAAGGATTAGATCAGCGGCTAATTCAATAAGGGTTCTAGCACCTAGAAGGTTTCTAGGTGATTGAATAGGTGTCACATCAACAACTCGATAGAATGCTATAAAAGAAAGGCAAGGGCTCAAGGTTCAAAACAACATAACTCATAAATATATCAGATACTTTCGAAAGCTCTCAACATTTTCAGCTAATCCAAGAAGCGCTAGGAAGAGTGCTGGTACATTTAGGGCTTCCATAGGGGATCCAATCTTCAATAAAGGTTATTTGTTCTATTACTCTTATTATTATTTTGATTAATTATTTGTTTGTTTGATAAGTTTGTAAGAGGTTTCTCCACCGTCGGAAGGTGTCCGAAAAGGAGAAAAACATAGTGCTTGCGTTTGAAGCATAGTCTTGGAGTAGGAGCCTTGGGAGTTGTCAAGCCACATTAAATCTGGTGTTGCATTTAGGCCTTCTAGGATCTAGTCTTCAGTAAAACTTGTTTGTTCTATTACTCTTGTGATTGTTTTGATTGATTATTTGTTTGTTTGATAAGCTTGTAAAAGGTTTCTCCACTGTTGGAAGTTGTTTAGAAAGGAGAAAATATAGTGCTCATGTTCAAGGCATAGCCGTAGAGTAGGAACCCTGGGGGTTGTCAATCGATGCTAAATTTGGTGTGTTCTTTTTATATATATATATTTGTTATTTTATATTATACTACAAACTAACTATGTAGATAAATAAGAACGAATCAAAAACAAACAAGCGTTATTCACCCCTCCCCTCTAGAACGTCCGATCCTATCACCCTTGGGCCCCTACTCCATGGCTATGATCCTTAAGTGGATCACTCCTTGAACCACTATTAGTTTTTGTTCTTTTTGGAAACCTTCCGAGAAATCTACTTTTTAAATCTTTTTTTTTTCTTACAAAAGTAAAAAAAAAAAAACTAAGTACAAAGAAGGGGGAAATGAGAGAAAATGAGAGTTTTTTTACAATGAATTTTAGAAGAGCAAAACTATAAGTTTTCAGTAATCTCCTTATGTCTCCAACACCATATACTCCTGATATGTTGCATGTCGCACAATGCATGACTGTGCGCGTGCAGCATATCAATCATATTTTTTTAAAAAATATATATTATTATTTTCTTTAAGTTGTGCTTAAAAAAATAATTATGCACTCTAAATATTATAGCCTAAATCCTAAACTCTAAATCATAAAAAATAATTAAAAAATTACACACCCTAAATACGATACCCTAAACACTAAACCCTCAACCTAAAACCCAAAGCTTTTTTTTTTAAAAAAAAAACACCATAAATACTATACCCTAAACTCTAAATCCTAAATCCTAAAAAAATTAAAATAAAATTACACATCCTAAATACGGTTTAGTGCTTAGGATATAGTATTTAGGGTGTGTATTTTTTTTAATTTTTTTTAGGATTTAGAATTTGGGGTATATAATATTTACGGATAGGATTTAAGGAATTTAAGATTTTTTTAAAGAAAAAATTGAATAGAGGCGCCTGGATCAAATGCAAGCGCCCCTAAAAAAGAGTAAGAGGCGCCAGGATCGCAGTCGCAGATGAGTCGCGCAGCGCACCGTCGAGCAACATATCATTTATATATATATAGTCACAAGATCTAGGTTGTATGTTTATTAAACAAGAGCCGGTGCATGAAGTTTTGTGGGTACACTGATATTCTGATTCCGGGGTCAAAGTTGTAGTTAGAACTACCAAGGCAGGAGGTGCACATGGGGCAGGAAGATCGACAATAGGGGTATCACCATGCTTACGCACGGTAGAAGAATAGTCGGAGACAATGGGAGAGAGGATAGGAGTAGAAAGAAAGAAAACATAATCCTTAGTCAGGAGAAGCCCACGATCAGGCTGTATCAAGAAATTCAAACCAAGTATAAGATGGATATTAGAATGTAATAAGGGTTTGATCCATAGTTTAGAGAGAGAAAGAAGAGAACTAAAAGTACCATAATTATTATAAAAACACATATGGACGTTGGTAACAAACTTCGTACTGGTCAAAGTTTGTCCGTCAAATTGAGTATTGATTAAAGGATGCGAAGTAGTTTTAATAAGCGTAAGAGGTACTATTGATAACAGGGTAGCTTCATCGATTGTAGAGTTAGTAGCTCCATTATCAAGATAGGCTTGAAGTGTAAATTTATGACCGTGGATGTTAAGGAGACACCTAACGTGGATGTCCATGGTACGACCAGTATTACAAATGCTTGGTGTTTTAATAAATATCATGACATACTCTGCTTGGGGCTCCTGCAGGATTATACTTTTGCCTTTATCAGGTACAACAAGAGGGTTTATTGGTGGGGTGAGCTTCTTAAATTCTTCTTCTAAAAGGTTAAGTTGTGTCTCTAAAACCACAATTCAGGTTTCTAGTAGGAAATTATGTGGAGGTTCGTGTGTTATTGGAGTGGGTATCTGAATACCATAGTTGTGGTCAAGACAAAGGCTGCAACATTTTTTCTTACAAAGGGCACATGTTCCCCTTTTGTCTAAGAAAAGGTAATAACTACATATAAAACATGGAACATTATAAGTTCCCATTTTTAAGGTCCATTGATGTGGGCAGTCAGATAGGGTATCTGGGGTGTGTGGAGGAAGCACTTGTTGGAACATCATATCCATATTAGTTGGATTGGGTTGAAATGCCTCTTCCTATTGTTCGTCGAGGTCATAAAGTTCATCTTGTACTAGATTTGTGGGCATTCCATATTTATCTGTAATGCATTGTGGATGTGGTAGAAATGAGTTTATAAATGTATAATCAGTTGAAGAAGAGACTTCTTCTAGTTCGTCAAAGGAGACATTTGAATATATAGAAGAAGTATCAGAAATATCTGATTGTATTTCTACTAGGTTCAAGTTTGTACAAGTGACTAGTTGAGCTTCTCTAGTATAAAGATTTTTATTTGTAGGATATGCCAAAGATAAATGTCATGGCTCATGGCAAGCAAAACAAGTGATGGTGTTGGCATATGTTTTCTTAGGTTTAAATTTTCTAACATGCTTGTCCTTGTTTAAGTATGGTTTATTTTCCTTACTTTTCCTCACAAAGTACTTTTTCTTTGGTTTTTCCCTGGATTTGGTTTGTAGAGTGTGTTTAGTAGATTGTTTCCCTCGTCGTTGGTATTGTTTTTGTTGGTTTAGTCCATATTGTTGTGGTGTGTATATTTGGCTATAAAAATCAGTGTTGATTGTTAAGTTATTTTTGTATTTGGATATACGTACATTTTTCTTTTAAGACTGCTATGATGCGTTGTATACGGACTCCTGTATTATCATATTAAGGTGTAACTCTCAAATTAGCTGATGTTTTGTGAAAAAATTTCCCCTAAATCTCCTAGTAGTTTACTAAATAGTCTTTCTCCTGCTTCTAGATTACAGTAATTACCAGAGATTGCTGTTAAGGTTAGGAAATCATTACAAAAAGGTTTGATTCAATTCCAGCTAAATAATTGAAGCTACTCTAAGTCTCTCATTGCTTCCCTTTGTCTTAAATCTAGTCCAGTATTTGCATTTTTAGCTGTCAACAGTCTATGTATTGTGTAACAAAAACTTAGGATATTATTGCCTTGTGCTGCTATCCTAGCTATTTCTTCTAGGAACTTATTTTTATATGCTTCCCATGCTACCCTGGCTACATCTCCTAAGTAATTTTCTCCTATACGCATTATGGCTTCACCAAATTCAATATCTAGTTCATGCTTAGCTTGATAGTCCCATTGAACTGAGACAATCTACTGTTCTAAACAAGTATCATATATTTGGAGATCATCACGTTCAACTATATTTAATAGTACTGAATTTTTTTCCAAAATATGTAATTTTTTGTGGTCTTCTTTTTCCTATGGTTCTAAGTAGTGGATTGTTGTTTGTATAAGGAGCAATCCCTGTTCTAGGTGGATGACCTTGGCCATAATCCCTTGTTCCCATAGAACTTTCGGGATAACAAAATGCTACTAGAGGCACATTAAAGGTGTCCTCGAGGATCCTGTAGATTCTGCAGGATTAATAGTATTCATAAGGTTTACTTGTTGGACTTGTTTTCTTGCAATGATATTTTGATCTTCATCAAAATAAAATTCCCAATCTTGGTCTAATCTATGTTGTTTTTTTCTCAAGTTGTTCAAATTCTACTAATTCTTCTAGAGTTTTATAAGTTGTTGTTTTTTCTAGACTATAGATGTATTCAACTAAGTCATCGTAGAATCCTTGAAAGACTTTTTTAGGAGTTATGTCTGTATAAGTTAAGTCTTCAATATTCATTAAGTTGAAATTTTCTTCTTCTTCTTCATTTCCATTTTGAGAAGTAGAAGGTTGATAGTCATTAAATCAGATTGTTAGCTGTCCATGTCTATTTTTATACATGATGGATTCTATTGGTCTAAGTATTGGTGTTTGTGTATTTATATTTAGATTAAGATTTCAATCTAGTTCTGCTAATGTTTCTGAAGAGAAGTCTTTTGGTTCTAAGAAAGAGATTCCTTTTGAAGTCAAGTCTTTAATGATAGTATTTATTTGTACCTTAAAACTATTATTGATTTGTGTCATCCTTTTTTCAAGAAAGATAATATCAATCTATATATTATTTTTATGAAAAATTTCATAGCATTTAGCTTGGACTGTAATTTTAATATGTTTCACAAAATCTTCAATAGTCATATTAAAATTTGGGCAAAAGTAGGTAATCCCAAGATTATTATTCATATCTACCTCAATAAGTCCTATGAATGCCTTTTCCGTGTCTAAAAAATTGGAATCATAGAGAACTAAAAAGACTTTTGCTCATATTCGTCTTCTTGTTAATCCTCTAAGTCCAAACACAAGTAATCCTAAATTGATACAATTGTGTCTTCTTACTGAAAGTGCTCTTGCAAATTCCTCTGTCATAAGATTAAGTCTTTCTTCTCCTCCATCTGGTAGATGTAGAGGTTGTGTCCTATGATGTCTATATAGTGCTGTTGAAAAAGATAAAATTCCTTGGTTATGTAATCTTCTTGGATTAAGTGTATTTAATTGTTCATTTGAGAATGTTACAAGGTTGCTTTCTATATCTATTAAGTCTTCTAGTTGATAAGTCATTGTTGATGTACTATTTCTTCCTCTGGTTATAATATTATCTAACCAAGAAGTCATATTTGATTTTGTCTATCCTCTTACTACAATGTGTGAGGGACCTGTAAAGGATTCAGTTTGAGTTCTTGTCCAACTCATTGTAGGCTATAAATGAATATGTTTGAGGTTGTCTTCTAGGAATTATGGTTCCTGTGGATAGTTTGTTTGTTAATACTTTATTGCCAATCTGTGGCTTTAGTTGTCTTTTGTATTTGTATTTCTACTTGTAATACTTTGTTTTCTAATAGTGTAAGTTTGAGATGTAGAGAGGTTAATAAGGCTATTATTGTATTATTCTGTTGAATTAATATTTGATCTCCTTTTCCAGAAACTTCAAGTTTACAATAACCATTTTCTTGTGTTTTTGCAAATTGTTTAGAATAGTCTAAGGCTTCTTCGTAGTGATTATTTTCAAAGTTCAGTTTGTTTATTTATATTTTATATCTTCAAGTGTAGTATGTAAGTTTTTAAGTTCTATTATCTGAGTTTTGTTAGTTTTAATTAACTCCTTAAGTTGTACTAATGTTTTACTAGGTTCCCTGATGTAATTGTCGGTTTTGCTTAAACTATTAGGTAACTATTTTATTTGTTTGATAAGAGAGTCCTGAGATTCTTTAATAAAATCTAAGTTTTGGCTAAGGCTATTTATACATTGTGTTTGTTTTTTTTTAATTTTTCCCTTACTTGTTTAATAAGACAATTTTGTTGTTCTTGTTTTATTATTATGTTGAGAAGAAGGTATGTTATTGTATTTAGTTGTGGGTGGTCTGAATGGAGACTGTCATTATTAGTTGTGTGTTGAAGAAAACACTGATGTTGTTCTAAAATCAAACGTTCACTATATGGTGTTGTGTCTAGTGAGTTTTCCTTAGGCATAAAGGTCCTTAAAGGCTCTTGTTGGCTCTGATACCAATTTTTGTTTTTCTCCTTGGGAGTTAAAGTTTAGAGGTTGAGAACGTGAATTGAGTTGATTTAGAGGTGTTTTGGATGAAATATGTTACAATAGTAGGATTTGGGGAATACTAAGTCAAAACAGTGATTGTTTATGGTCTTCTACTTCTTCCAATGAGCCTCACCTGTAGAGGAACTCCTACTATAGCCTCGACGTCTTAGTGGGTTCTAGGGAAGACAGTCTCTAACCTTAAGACAGTCAGCACAGGTCTTACACAATTTTCCTTATACAGTTACTATTCTCCATGGGGTACTTAGATAAGGGCTGAGGAGAAAGTATGAACCAACAAAGTATCACTATGTCCGGACTTAGCAAAGGATTTTAAGTTTCCATATTTAAAAGATCAGAGTAGCTAATACAGGATAGGATAAACACAACAGAGAGTAATGTACAAAAGGAAATGGTTTACATGCTAGCCTTACTGAAAAGACAATACAAACATAAGGAAATACAAACTTACTTATAAACACTTAGTTACACACTACTTGGAAACCTTGCTTGCTTGAGACTAGGATCTCTGGGGGTGAGGGGTTGCTTTTGCTTGAGGTCTTGGGTGGCTTTATAGGAAAGAGAGAGAAGATGACTAAAGGACCATTCCTTCTTGGAGAAGAAAAGGAGGTGGAGAAGATAAGGATGAATAAAGGTTCGTGGCACATAAAGTAGTGGTAGTAGAGCTAGAAAGTTAAGTTAGGGAGCACAAAGTAGTGGTAGTGGAGCTGAAAAGTTAGGACGTGGGACCTTAAGGTTCCATCATGTTTTCTAGATTTCGTTCACTTATGAAATCTAGTGACAGAGTAGAACTATCGCCTTGGGCCTCATTGAAATGGGTTGGTTGGTGGGTGGAACTAGTTGCTTGGGCCTCAGTTTGTTGGGCCATTTGAAGTGGGTAGTCTCTAGATCTGTTAAGAGTTTCTTTGTAGACTCTAGAGGAGGAATAGGTTGAGCTTGCTCATCTTTTGTTAACTAATCTTTCTGTCTTTCTTTGGTAGTATTGTAGTAGAGTTGTATGTTGTGTCTTGAAGGAGAAAGGAAAGAATCTAGTACTCATGTCTTTAGGTAAGTAAATCTTTTCTGTATATGTTTCTTCTGCTAGGAGATAGCTGTCTGGGTCATCTATTCTATCTCAAGACCATTTGGTTCCTTGGATAGATGCTCTCCAATATTTTAGTTGATCTGCTAATGGTGGGAATGCATCCCAATCAAGATCAAAATTAGAAACATAGTCATCAAATTCGATTATGGCTCCATTGAGTTCATTAATCTCTATTTTAATGAGATGCTTGGCCGGTTCGATCTTTAAATCAATCCATTCAGGAGGAGAACTACCAAAAGTACATATGAATATGTCTCTTCTTCTTCAAGGGCTAAAGAGATGATCTACCCAAGTTTCTTTGGGAAGTTACAGATAGAGTCAGGGTCATGCACCCATAATTTGTAAAGTAAGCCATAGTTCATTTAGTGAAATGAAGTAATTATTCTGCCTTTAATTGTTGGTGGTTCATACGTGTCCAAATTTATGTATACTCTTTGTAAGGAATATACGGATTCACATTGACACCCATATTTTTCTGAAGTTTCACAAGTTTTGTTTCTTTTTTGACATTTTAGCTTCGAGCTGAATTCTGTTTCATAGTCTATTGTCATTCCTTGAGGTATCTTATGGTGTAAGAGTTTCAATGCTTCACATAATTCTACAAAAATCAGGAAAGTAGATTTTTCTGCAAGACTACGGATGTAGGTGGCTACTTCTTTTGGAATAGTATCAAAAAGACCTAATAAGGTTGTTTTTGAGGCTCTTTGTGCTGAAGTAGCTTCTTCTCTGGTTTTTATCTGGGCCAGGGTTAAATAGTTGGGCCTGTGGATCAGTGTCTTTATAGTGTTGGGGCTTTTCGATTTTATGGTGATTGCCTAAGCATAAGTTTTCTCTAGATGGCTTGTTTCTTGAGGAGTTCTTCCTCCTGTTTTGAGTAGAGTGCTGACAAAGAAGTTAGTCTCAATTACTACTCTGGCTAAAGTAAAGGCTTTTTCGAATGAATAGAAGTCTTTAAAAGAAGGATGTTCACATTCTTGGATTGCAAAAGTTACTTCTTCCCAATCCTGACATACTCCTTATGTGCCAGAATATACAATGTAATAAGAAAACTTCTTTCCTGGTAGTTTTTTATTGTTGTTTGGAAGTAGTTCGTCAAAGCGTTGATAATTGCTATCTTGTAATTAACACTTCCCGGGATGGTTGGGATGTTCCATATGTTGTCAAGTATACATGTTTATATGTGATCAAGTTTTTCTCTTGCTAAGAAGTGGAATTGTTCCTCATATCGAGTGAACTATTGAAGTTCTTGGTTGTTGAACCTCATGGTTTTCATGGAAAAAGTTTTTACTTTCTTTTGCTTGTCCATACCTACAAAAATTGTGATATTAATATAAAAGTCTAGACAATATATCTGCTAGGGAATTATTACTTCCCTTAATATGTTCTCACTGAATGGTTAAACCTTTGTTGATAATAGTGTCTATAAATTTTAATCATTTTTTTGTGCTAAGTCATTTTCGCAATCCTTTTGTTTGTTGACTATATTTAACTATAGCCTCACAATCCGTTCTAACCATAATTTCTTGTTTGATGCAGATAAAAAGTCAAAAAACATCTAGATAATAAATAACTGCTAAAATTTCATAGTCTAGAGAGGTTAAATGACATTTTTCCTTGTATTGTCCAGAAGCATATCTACATAGTGCTTCTATAGTTTTTGGTTCATATTTTGAAGGTTTTCTATAGAGAACTCCTCCCCATCCTATTTCACAGCCATGTATTTCTATAATCAAATAATCAGAGTCAAGTGGTAATGTTAGAACTGGAATGTTCTTAACCAAGTCCTTAATTTGTTTAACTAAAGTCAAGTTTTGTTGATTAAAATATTTTTGTCCGGTCAATGATGTTTTGTTGTATAAGGGTCCATTGATTTTCCTATATCTTTCAAGTATTGTTTGGTATAATTCAAGAAACCTAGAAAAGATCTAAGTGTCTTGGTGTCTTCCATCTTATCAAAAAAGTTTAAAATTTTTGAAGTAATATAAGATTGCAGAGTAACTTCGCCCATGACGAACTAGTCATGGTCAGTCCCAAGCCCGGATAAAGGAGGAGGGTTGCGTCAGGTTGCCAATCAGTGTTAAACTATGATAAATTTTAATGAATTGATCAATTAAACTATTGTGTTAATGTTAGGATGTTCCCCATAAGGAACGCATTGCAGGGTCCGACTGTAATGTCTCGGCAAGGACCGCTATATCTCCATAAAAACTCGGGTGTAGTGCTAAATATACAAGAATTTACGTTGTAGGGTCCGACAATAACGTATCGGCAAGGACCGCTACATCTCCATGAGAACTTGGGTGTAGTGTTAAATAGATAAGAGTTCTCACACCATAGGTTGGATAAGAACAAATATTATAAGAAAACTAATAGTCTAATATTTGGAACATGAAACATAGGAACCCTCACGGGTAAATCAATGGAGGTAGTAGATGCGATGATTAGGAGAAGAATTAGTATTTTGTGTGT
>JBBUKS010000008.1:3323089-3333481 GCA_038050645.1 Hedychium gardnerianum | reverse complement strand
TCTTCAGAAGAGGACGTGTCATAAACCTGTGGTACGTCCTGCAATGCCAAATATTGTAAATATTGTAAATAGTCATCCTCAGATTCACCTTGATTATCATCAGTCAAGGCACATAAGAATTTTGTGCTTGATGAGGATGAGGATGTTGGCAGGCTGTCTAATTCTTGCTGTAATTGGCGCCTGTAATCTCTGGAATCCCTGAGTTGCCGCTTTGTTATGGCTAAACTTCTGTTTAGGGAATCAGGGCCATCAATGAGTTGCTGGTAAGCTTGTTCTTCCAAGAACTTATGGTGTTCGACAGCATATTGTCTTGCTTCTGCTTGCAAGGCCAGTTTATCCTCTTCAGTTAATGGTTTTCTTGCGTCATGATATACTTGAGGATATTCAAAGTCTTCTTCATAGTAGAAATGACACCCTGGGCATTTAGGATTTGGTCCCATTTTGGAGCATGTGGTTTGATTTGTAAATCGAGCCCCAAATCCAAATCCAGCATCTACTTCAGGCCTGTCCTTGAAGGCTTCTATAGTTGTAGAGCCAAACCCTTGAGTTCCTCGAGAGGTGCTTTCAAGATTATCCACTTCTTGTACCGTTGGGGTAGCAATTCTTTCTAGGATTATTTGAGCAATACATTCCTGTTTACTCAAAAAGATATCCTTGTTAGTTATATTAAAAGCAAGGATTTTTACCTCCCCTCGATAATCTGAATCAATAACGCCTCCCATTATCATAATACCCTTTATGGCTGCACTTGACCTGGGAGCAATTCTTGCATATGTATTTTTAGGAATTTGTATGCAAAGCCCAGTAGATAGAAGGGACTTATCTCTTGCAGGTATGTCTTGTGCATGGGTAATTGAGATATCATATCCTGCAGCTCCTGCTGTTCTTTTAATAGGAAGTTGAGCAAGGAAGATATTCTTTTTACGAGCATTTCTTCTTTTGGTTCTTGCTCAATTAGTACGGCCAAGGTGTGATGAGTGATTTCCTCCTCATCAGACTGGATTTCTTCATCTTTGGAATTGTACTTTGGTGCAGATGAAGTTGAGGCAGCTTGATAATTATCAAATTTTAGGGAAACACTTCCATCTAATAAGTTTCGTGTGTTTACCTCAGTGGGTTGCATAGGGATATTAACAGTAGACTACCGTATTATCCAGTTGTGTCCGAGCACATCTCTGGTGCTATAGCTTCTTCCTGGAAGGGCTCGAACCCCGTGGCTTACAAGGTAATCTACCACGTTCTGTACTTCGTAGGCAAATCCAACATTTGGAGTATTGGATAGCCTACCAACCAAACCTCTGGTGATAAGGAGGTTTGCTTCACCATTTGTCCACCCTTCGTAGCCTCTGGCAAGAATAGACACTTGTATATTCCTGTAAAAGTCAGATACTGTTAGCATAGTGTCTGGTATCACATAGACTAGCTGGCTACCATGAGTAAGATCTATCTCCATGGTGGCGAAGATGGCTTGATCACCCTGCCATCTGTTGTCTCGGAAAACAACCAAAGCCATGGTTCCTTCTTCTTGGCGATGTAATATCTGAATACGTACTTGGATTACTCCCATATGAAGGAATCTCATACCGCTCCTTTGAAGTTGGGCGAAGCTTTCTGGCTGAATGAAAGCTCTATCAATTTGGTTTCTAGTAACAAGCATAGCTTCTTCAGATCTATGAACATATACTCGGTGATGAGCATCGTCTCTTCTTGAGTGATAAAGTACCTCAGCAGGTACTATTGCAGCTCTCTCCTGTCCTTAGTTGTGTCTGAGGGTCCAACTGTTGTTCAAGTGAGTTGTTGTAGGATCCTCCAGTAAGCCTCCTGCTTACTCTTTGTAATGCTCTTTGAGCGTTGTACCTCCTTCTTTGATTTTGCCTATAATCTCTTATTTGATCTTCAAATAAAGGGGCGCTTTTATTGGTTCTGGTAATTGTAGTAACTGGAGGATTTGCGCTTCTTGAGGCCATCACCTTTTTAATTTTGCCTGTTCTTCTTTGAATATCACGTATGGATCTTTAAAAACTCGGAGGGTACCTTTTGCTTCTTTAGGCTTCTCCTGTATAGAAAGAGCTTTTACCCGATCCGTCAGGCTTTGGACAATTGCTTCTGGAAGTGCTTGTGGTACAGGTGTTGCACGTTCTTCAAGCTTCTTGACTCTTTCTTCTAGTGCTTCAAGCTTTTCAAGTATTGAGACTAGAAGTTGAATTTGAGTGTTGGATTGTTTAATAACAGCCGTTACACTACTGGAAGTACCCTTGTATTCTGCTGGTCGACAAAAGCCTAGGGCAGGGGCTTCAATATTTTCAGTAGCTTGTAATGCCTCCTTATATGAGTTTGTAGCTTGGGTGTTTATATAGCTACTGCTCATGAAGTAAGAAAGGACTCAACTTTGTGTAGAAGAGCTTCTACCTTTTCAACTTTCTTTCTTAGTTCTTCAGATAATTGTATCGTCTGTTGTTCAATAAGCTTAGGTTGCTTGGTTATTTGAACAATTATCTCCTTTAATTGCCTCTCAGTTAAAGGTCTATTTTCTATCACTTCTCTGGTGAGGTTTTCTAAAGCTACCCTTAGCCTTTGATTTTCACTTTGAACCTCCCGTAGCTGCTCTTGAATTTGTTTGAAGTTTTTCAGATGCACTCTACAGGACAAACACAGTCGGTCGTATATTACTGAAATGTTATGAGCTAATTCTCTTTTTGTAGGCTGTTTACTGGTTTGGGCTAGATCAAGGTACTCTAGGTTCGAAGTATGCGACTTAGTATACCATTCTTGTATCTTTTCTTCCCAATGTTTAGACATAAAGATTAAACACTATTTTAGCTTCCTTTTACTTGAGACTTACTTTCTTCTTGAGACCGCTTACGTCTTAGGAGGTTCTTAAAGGCTTACTTGCTCACACCAGTGTGCCCTTGGGCTTACTTAACGGCACCCTTGCCTTTTGTTGCCAAGTTAGGACTGGTTCTTTTGCAATCTACACGCTGAAAGTAGCTTTCTTACATTCTTCTTCCAGGTACTTATAAGTGAATACCACCCTTGGGTGTACTCCTATAGTGTTGCCCTGGTATTTGACTTCGAATGTCATCTTTATTTTTCTGCCTAATTCACCAGGTAGCTTTAACCAGAATTTTTTAGATAACTCTGGTCCTATAAAGAGCTTTCCTGTTTTAGAAGCAAGAGACATATACTCATTCATGAATGGAATGATGTCTTTTACCTGAGGGCAAGTTAGCCTTTCCAAGTCCCGGTAAGCCCTGTCCTGCATATCCGTAGATCCTTGAAAAGGATCTTCAAGCAAGAATACCCTTCGTATTTGAGAAATAATATTCTGGGTACCATTTCTCCCATCACTAGCATTTACCAGTTCTTGGTATTCATTAGGATATGTCATCCTCCATTGAATCCACGTTAATCTTTCAGATTCACCCAGCAGGTTTTCAATAAAATCAGCTTTATCCTGGGTATCAGTAAAATTTTGCAAGGCCACTACGTTTTTTGTAATAGCTTCCCACCTGAGGAAAACATCTTCAACCTTGTTTAGTTGCATAGGTAAAGCAAGTAGTGCACCTGTTTGTTGATGAGCGGTTGGCAAGTTCCACCATTCTGAAGTATTCTGTTTTTTAAACTTAGGTGTTGCTGCAGGGGGGGCATAAAACTGACTGGCTCCTCCTTCAATGGTCTATTTGGTGGATAACCAACAGGATTCATGGTTTCATCAACGGGCGGTCGGTAATTCGATGCAGCTTCTTGTGAGTAGATCTGCTCTTGAAGGGTTTGAAGCTACCCGCCTATGATTGTCAACTGTTTGTGGCCACCAGTCGGCCACGATCGTACGCCACTCGTCGTCCATGACCACCCACATCCCAAAGGCCTTGCAGTATTTGCCGCCTGCAGCAGCAACCACATGCTACAATCATACAAACATGCCCTCTTTCTCCCCTAGTAACTTCTTCCTCTTCTCTATTTCGATCTTTCTTCTTTATTTCTTTTTCCCTTTCCTTAGACTTCTCTTGCTTTGGTGTGTTGATGCTGATGCCAAGAGTTTCATGTGTTGGTAGAACGATAAATTTTGCCTATGCCGACGAGCACAACTTGACACTTCAAACATTGGTGGGAAGTCATTTTTAAAATTATGAATGAGAAAAAGAAATTACCTGACTATAATAGACCCAAATAGAAAAGCATAATCTTAGCCTAAGGTTATTTTGCACGATAAAAAAAGCATTACAAGAGTTTCAGAAGGCATCGAAGAAGTTCCATACCTGCTTAAAGATGCATTACTGTACATATTTAACTTCTCAAAAAACGCAAGGGTGTAGTAAGTGAATCTATCCACTACTGACACACCAATCTGTGACAAGAATACAGAAAATTAGACAGGGGTCGAAGCTATCCAAGTGACAAGAGTGAAGCTAAGATGTAAGAAAAGTAGTAAAATAGCAAAGAATCTTTATAAATACCAAATGGAAGTAGAAGACTTGTTCTTACATCAGAATCAAGATGGTGAGAATAGGAATTTTCACCTTTCATACTACTACCAATAGCCAAAACACCAGGTGATTGAAGCTGCAGAACCCAGCAATATCATCAATAACCGAAAATGGAAATGGAATTAATAAATATACATGCCAGATTCCATGCAATGAGAATATGCTTAAATGCAGTTTATTTCTCAGGTAGAAAACCATAACCATATACAAGATATGGAGTACTCTCCAGTAAGATAACATCCCAAGAAGACAAAATCTCTAAGGGATGCAGATCTTCAATTACAACGATTGCAGTAACCATATAATCAACTTGTATATTAGAGCCACATGGCCCAGACGGTAGCAAGTCATATGCTGGATTACAGTTTTTCAGTATAGAGAGAAGAATTCATCTTTAGAGCATTTGAAACAAGAACACTAAGGGCAATTATTGTTTAAATATCTTTGAGCAAGCACATTAAACCTCTATGTGGTGCGAACCAAAGAGAAAAAATCATACCACCTGTCCCTCAAGCTAGGTTGTCAAAACAGTAAACCTTCAAGAAACTAGAAGCAAAAGTATTTGGACATAGAAGAACCAAAATCTAAGAAGGATGTCCCTGCACAATCATGAGACAATAATGCATAGCGTAAAGAGCATATTGGGCCTGGTAAAACCAAAAATGAAGTCTCTTACATGAAATCATCTTTATCACAATCTAGTTAGCCACAACCACGATTATTTGTCATTCCCACTGTAGTAACTTAATCCTCCTTTCTATTCACTAACCCACTTATGTACTCAATGGAATTTAGCTTACAGATTTTTAATAAAAATAGCCGCCATAAGGAAGACGAGCAAAAAAAATTTGTCATGCCACAGTGGACTCATCAGTTAGTGACAGTAGTAATTTGTTACAAGAACTTATCAAAGGAAATAAAACCATGATCTTTTCAGTATGATGAATATCGAGCCCAAATTTACACAAGCAAGAACGTGCAAGGGTCCACAACACTTTCCAATCAGCTTGAGGATGTACCATGAGATCTGGAAAATTCACACATACATGCCATCTGAAAGAAAATGGCATTTATAGGACAAGGGAATGTAGCTTCTGAGGGAAGCAGCTCAGCTTCTAGAATACTGAGAAGAGTGGTTCCTGATATTCTTAGGCTTCCTGTATTTGGAATCCCTTCTTCAGCATCAATTAAGTCAGGGAGCATTAAAAGTCCCAACTAGCATATTTTCTCCATTGTGATGCTAATTAAGGTTGAAGAATTGGTGAAATAGTGTTTCCATTCATTGAGGCCATTGAGGCCATAGAAGCATATTTATACAAAAATTAAGTATAGCAATTAAAGGAGTGAATACACCAGCACTATAGCTTGATAACTATTATCTAGATATATTAGTTACTGTATTTGTATATATTAGTTACCATATTATCTGTATATATTAGTTAATATATATCTATCAATTAGGTTAATTATCAATTAGGCTAATTGTCAATTAGCCTGATTATAGTTTCCTAAAATAGATCTCTATCTTGTATGCAAATATGTCTTACTCTTCAATAAAGGGTATGTATTCTTTTTATCTCAAATAACATGATATCAGAGCCAGTAGAGATTCAAAATTAAATTAGGGTTTTATCTCCTCTGCTTCGAAATTGGGATATCATCTTCGTTGCTCCCTCCTCACGTTTGTGCGCTCTCGACGCCTCCTCACGTAGATTCCGCCGCCGACACCTCCTTCTAATCTTCGCACTCGCGTGTTCTTGCATTCTGTTGTTGCATCGGCTTTGTGCGGCAAATCCAGCCAGCTTCACACTCGCGCGTTCTCAGCCGCGAGTTCGTCCCACCGCCTTCCTCCAGCAACACACGCGTGACATCGCGCGTCCTTACGATTCCTCGCCGGCAGTCTCTGCTCTAGCTCCACTGTCGACTGGTCTCCACCACAACCTTATCCTCCCTCTCCACCGATGCTAACCTAATCGGCCCCGACGCAAGAAAGGGCAGCTTCTCCTTCGCCGAGAGGGACTGAGCACGCCCTTCTCTCTTCTCCGTCCAGTACCACCGCCACTGTCGGAGCTCCTTTCCTTTTCGGGTTAGAAGAAGAGATCCGGCCACCCTTCCTAGCACCAGCAGCCCTCTTCCACCTCCGGCGTTCATCCTCGTCCCAGCTTCGGCTTCAGTTCTTCCACTATTGCCTCGTTGTTTGGTACATCCGCTTCCCCTTTGGCACCGGCGCTGTGATCACTGCCTCACACCGCTACCTCCAACCCTAGTGCGTCATCTTGTGCGTCGAGCAGCTACCGTGCTCTCTTCTCTAAGCAGCCGCAGTTGTGGCGTCTTGGTCTTCCTTCGATGGAAAACAGAGAAATCTTCCTTCCTTTGTCTTTTATTTGACTTCCTTTGGGATAAAGTCTTATGGCTGAAAATAAGCCTTTTATTGTGACAGATGTAGTGCCTGTGATGTCTAAGATCACAGACTATAAGCTAAATGGTTCGAACTATTTGGATTGGAGTAAGATTGTTCGTCTTTATCTACGAAGTATTGACAAAGATGGTCATTTGACTGATGACCCTCCTCAAAATGATTCGAAGCAGACATGGCTTAGAGAGGATGCTCGCTTGTTCCTTATCCGGAATTGTATTGATAGTGAGGTAATTGGTTTGAACAATCACTGTGAATTTATTAAAGAACTAATGGATTACTTGGAATTTCTGTACTCTGAAAAAGGGAATCTCTCCCGCATGTATGAGGTTTGCAAAGCATTTTATCGTGTGGAAGAACAAGATCTGATCAATTATTTTATGGCATTCAAGAAGACATACGACGAGCTTAAAATGCTGCTACCCTTTAGCCCTAATGTGAAGGTTCAACAACGCCAATGAGAGCAGATGGCATCATGAGCTTCCTCGCTAGCCTATCTCCTGAATTTGAGTCTGCTAAGTCAGAAGTTCTCTCTGGTTCTAAGGTCTCCTCTTTACAAGATGTATTTAGTCGTGTTCTCCGTACAGAAAGTACGACACCTATTCCTCTGAGTGGTGCTTTGGTGAGTCGCAATACTAATTATGTGCCTGAAAGATCAACTAGTCACAGTGGAAACAAAGGAGGTGACTCACAAGACTTTAAAACTCGAACACTGAATTCGGGTGGTCTTATGTGCAACTACTGTCGTAAGCCAAGTCATACGAAGTTTGAGTGTAGAAAGCTTCAGTATAAAAATCAGCAAAAACACTTGGCCCATATTGCATCCACTAATGATGTCTTTGATAAATCGGTCCTTATCTCTACAGATGAATTTGCCAAGTTCTCAAAATATCAAGAATCACTGAAGCCTTCATCTCCCTCTGTCAATGTTATTACTGATTCTGGTAAACAAAAAGCATGTCTTATTTCCTCATCCTCCAAACGAGTCATTGATTCTAGTGTCACGAACAGGTAATTCTAATCTCTTTTCTACTTTCAGTCCAAAGCCAACATTCCTATCATTACTTTAGCGGATGGGTCTCCAACTTGTGTTAGTGGGTCTGGGACTATCAATCCTACCCCTTTGCTTTCTCTGTCTTCTGTCTTACATTTACCTAATTTATCCTTTAATCTACTCTCTGTCAGTCAACTAACTCGTAATATTAACGGCTGCATCTCATTTTTTTCCTAATCATTGCTTATTTCAGGATCTTTTGACGAAGAAGATTATTGGTAAAGGACATGAGTCGACCTATACATTATTGACACACTGCTCCCAAATTCTTTTGCTTGCTCGAGTGTCACTTCTCCTTTCGAGGCTCAATGTAAGTTGGGATATCCATCTCTGCCTTTACTCATAAAGCTTTGTCCATAATATAGTAAGGTGTCTTTGTTAGATTGTGAGTCGTGTCAGTTTACAAAACATCACTGTCTTAGTTCAAGTCGATTAAATAAACGTGCAACTATTCCTTTTGAATTAGTTCATTCTGATATTTGAGGTCCTTGTTCTATTTGTCTAAACCTGGTTTTAAATATTTTGTTACTTTTGTAGATGATTATTCTCGTGTAACTTGGTTATATTTAATGAAAAATCGTTCTGAATTATTTTCTTTGTTTTGTGCTTTTTGTGCTGAGATTAAAACTCAGTTCAATGCATCCATTCATACTTTATGAAGTGATAATTCCAAGGAATATACGTCTGATTTATTCCAATCTTATATGAGTCAGAATGGCATGCTTTATGAAACCTCTTATGTTGATACTCCATCCCAAAATGGTGTGGCCGAACGTAAAAACAGACATCTTCTTGAAATTGCATAAGCCCTTTTATTTTAAATGAATGTTCCCAAACCTTTTTGGGTCGATGCAGTTTCTACAACATGTTTTCTCATTAACCGCATGTCATCCACAATTTTTCACGGTGAGATCCTTTACAAAATCCTTTTTCCCAATAAGTCGTCGTTTCCTATTAACCCTAGGATATTTAGTAGCACTTGTTTTGTTCGGGATGTTCGTCCGCATGTTACTAAATTAGATCCCAAGTCTTTGAAGTGTATCTTCCTTGATTATTCTCGTCTTCAGAAAAGTTATAGGTGTTATTATCCGAATATTAACAAATATCTTATCTCAATTGATGTTATCTTCATGGAAGACACCTTATTTCCCGTCCTTACCTATTCTGACTCATCAAAGTGAGGATGATGATTTGTTGGTGTATTCTATCACATCCTCTGCAATCGTCCCGGAACCGACTCTTGTCAAGCCTCCTATTATTCAAGTCTACTCCAGGCGTCAATCTCTTGATTCATGTCCTGCACCTACTACTTCGTCATTTGATCCAGTCCCGAGCGATGATCTTCATATTGCGTCACGCAAAGGTAAACGTCAGTGTACTTATCATACTTCTTTTGTTTCTTATAACGGCTTGTCGTCTTCCTCTTATTCTTTCATTGCTTTACTTGACTCTATCTCTATTCCTAAAAATGTCTGTGAGGTCATATCTCATCGTTGGAAAGATGCAATGATGGTGGAGATGAATACTTCAGACGACAATGACACTTGGTCGATCTACCTTCAGGGAAATGAGCTATTGGATGCATATGAGTATTCGCAGTTAAAGTCAACCTGGATGGATCAGTTGCTAGATTAAAAGTCCGTCTTGTCGCTAAAGGCTATGCTCAGACCTATGGTGTGGATTGATTATTTCAAGAATGTCTTTCTTCATGGTGATCTTCAGGGAGAGGTGTATATGGAGCAATCTCCTGGTTTTATTGCTCAGGGGGAGTCAGCGCGAATTTATCGTCTTCGAAAAGCTTTGTATGGTTTGAAACAGAGTCCTTGTGCTTGGTTTAAAAAATTTAGTTAAGTTGTTGAAAAATTTGGTACGATGAAAAACAAGTCTGACCATTCTATGTTCTACAAGTAGTCAGGAGCTGACATCATTTTGTTAGTCGTGTATGTGGATGATAGTGTTATCACCGGAAGTGATACTACAGGAATCTCATCTCTTAAATCTTTCATTCGTACTGAGTTTTACACGAAAAACTTGGGGGTGCTAAAGTATTTCTTGAGTGTTGAAGTTACAAGAAGTAAAAAAAGTATATTTCTATCTTAGGTAAAATATGTCCTCGACCTATTAACTGAGACAGGAAAATTGGAGGCAAAGCCTTATAGGTGCTCCAATGACTCAGAACATGCACCTCATAGAAGATGGGAAGCTATTTGAACATCCTGAGAGATATCGAAGGTTGGTTGGAAAGTTAAATTATCTTATTGTGACTCGTCCAAATATTGCATATTCTGTTAGTGTTGTTAGTTAGTTTATGTCATCGCCAACCGTTCATCATTGGGCAGCGTTAGAGCAAATTTTATATTACTTGAAGGGAGCACCCGGACGGGGTATCGTATATGAAAATCATAGGCACACTCATATTGAATGTTTTTCAGATG
>JBBUKS010000008.1:3284176-3301322 GCA_038050645.1 Hedychium gardnerianum | reverse complement strand
CCCGGGTAGGGTATTTTACTGTTATATAAACTGCGTGGATGTATATACCCGTGTGGGGTATTTTTCTTAATATTATTGCATTATGTTTATGGATGTATATACCCGTGTTGGGTATTTGTGTGTTAGTTGTATTATGTATCTAGGATATTGTTCGCCGTACAGGGGAGGTGATGTCTGATTTTCATCGGATAAATATCCTCCCGGGGCGTGACAACTCAGAATGGAGGGCTTTGGGGAGGTCAACCAATGACGTCTACTTATCTCCAAAAAGGTGCAAACATACTTAGGGTTGTAAACAAGTCAAACCGAGCTAAGCTTTGGGGTGTTCAAGTTTGTTTGATAAGGTAATTGAGTCAAGTCAAATCGAGCCTAAAATGAATCAAGCTTTTGAAATGATTGTTCAAGCTTGACTTGATTTATTTTTTATGAACTTGAGCTTGTTTGAAGCTTGGCTTGAGCTTGGTTTGTTTAGATGTTATCGAGCTTTTACTTCAAGCTTGGCTTAAGTTTGATTCGTTTAGATGTTATCGAGCTCTCAATTCCAACTTATTTGATTGTTTGAAATTTTTGTTTGTTTGGTTATTGAGCTTGATAATTCAAACTTATTTATTTATCTTATTTTATTTATTTAACATGTTGATAAGAGTTTTATTAATAACTATGATTATTCACGAACGTTGTTTACGAACATTAACGAGCTGAACACATATGTGTTCAAGCTTGTTTGTATAGTTTAACGAGTTGTTCAAGCTTGTTTATTTAATTAATCTTGTGTATATTGAACGAACATAAACAAGCTCTTATCAAACTGAACATCAAACTTGTTCATGAATATTTAGTTCATTTACGGCCCTAAACATACTGACTTGGCTTGAGAGGTCGACCCTTAAGCCAAGGTCTTTGAACACGCAAGTGGTGTGTTAACCTAGAATGGGTCACGTAGGCAAGGCATATTGATCTGGGAGTAGAGATCATTACTAATGGTATCACTTGCCCTCCCCCTTTCAAGTCGAGTAAGGAGCTAAGGTGTACGAGACTCAAGTCTGGATCTTAGGCTAGCAAGGTGCCATGTTGAAGTGGGCCTCTAAGCAACTGGGTTAAGTTGGAGAGAGAAATTTGAAAAGAGTAAGTTGGCCGTTGAAGAGAGAGCCCCTCTATCGACAATGCTGGAAATGAACAAGGTTGAGCTAAAGATGTTGGTCGTTGAAGGGATGGTTTCCCTGATGCCAAAGTCAAATTGGAACAAGGCCGATTTGAGGAAGTTGGTCACTAAGGATTTTTTTGATAGCAAAGCCATTAGGCAAGAAGGCTAAACTAGAGGAACCCCCTTGATAGTGGAACTGAAAGGGGACAAAGTTGAGCTGCTTGGCATGTAATTTCAAATTCCTCTCTACCTATGAACTTAGGCACCCCACAATTTCAAAAATTTTGCCCATGATTTTAAATTTGTTAATAATTGTGATGCTGAATCAACGAGGGTAACACTTGATCTTCACGAGGTCTATTTATGTCATTGGATCACACGGAAAGCAACTACCTCAAGGGATGCTTCGAGTGTATATAAAGGCGAAGTGCCCCTTTTTTGTGCAGAGGGAAAAAATTGCTAACGCTTATGGCCAAGTACCTATTGTAGAGGGGGTAGGTTAATTAGGAGGCACTTGGATAGGCAAGGCTATCCCCAGCTTCTCTAGTCCACCAAGCTTCAACTTCCACCGAGGAGCCTAGGGAGACTTTTGTAGGTGTGAAGACGCTGATTAATATTCTCTTAAAAGGACACGGAAGAGACTAACCCAAGAGCATCCTAGGAAGTTTGATTCTTGATCTCCACTAGAGAGCATTCTTGGTAGGATTATTCTGGAATTTTCGTAGGATCGGATCGATCGTTTCAGATCCGATGTTATCCGATTTAATTAATTATTTTTTTTATAGAACTACTCTGGTCATGCAACTCCGTTTACAAGACAGCAAGAGGCTAAAGAGCAAAAAATAATGTGGGCATATGTTCGTCTGCCATCGACCAAAATCGCAGAGGCTGAGGCTCACTATTGAAGGACACAGATATTCAAAAAAAGCAAAATGAGGGACAAGTTAATGCAATATTGAGATATACATGATGTTGACCATTGATGCATGTTAATCGCAAATGTACGATCATTGTCAAGTAATAAAATATTATCCTCTGGAATTGTGGAGTCGAGTATCAATCTACGTGCAATGAAAGTTATCTAGATAAATCGAAATTGAGAAAATTATTATGAAATCAAACGAAATAAGAAAGCAAAATGAGAAAGTATGAGAAGACCAATTTTAAAGATAAATTTTAGCACTTCAATTTCACTACGATGATCATTGACAATCTATTTGTGACTCCCTCTTTTACCTCAGTGTTAAATATGCTTGAAGCAGGTCTATCCTAAGGTAACCGATATTTTCTCTCGGACAACACCGATGTATCTATTCAAATGCCTACTTTTGTGGTAGTCAAACCAGGATAGACCGCTTTCTTTTGGGAACTCCTATCACGAGAACCCCGTAATCCCCTAAATCGCGACACCTACTTTCTTGTGATCGAATCGGGGTAAACCTTTTACACTCTGTGATAGTCAATGGTATCATCTCGAGAGAGTTTGGACTACTTTCATGAATAAATGCTCCAGTCCAGAGTTTATAGGTCAGAGAATTAAGTTTACCTCTCGGTCCTTTCCCTTTTCTCTATGATATAATAACGCACACTATCATTGTTAACATGTAAAGCATACTAAAATTGAATTAATAACCAAACACATCATGTAATAAAAGAGGGGAATAAAAAAATATAAGTGTCAACTCAACATCGGATTACTTCCTAATCGTAGAATTAAGGAAATTACTCCATGGACATGGAGATACAAGCCAAATGCATGGAAGAAAACATTCTACAACTCAAAGTAAAGAGAGAAGTGCAAAGGGAACTCAGTCATATGTAGATGTCGATATTGTCTTTGGTAGATCTCCAAATGCTCCTTGGTGGACAGAATCCTTGCGGCTCTTGGGAAATGACTCTCTTTTGGAGTCTCCTGTCACAAGAACCCCGCCATCCTTGAACCGATGCCCTTACTTGCTTTTATAAACTCCAAAAATTATCAAGTCATAATAGAATTTTCATATTTTCTGCACTGCCAACTAACCCAAGCCCAAGCCCTCCACGGTCGTGGTGGGCACCACAGCCTGGCCGTAGTGACTCTAGAATATCTTCGTCAAGGTAGCCTAATGGAACACGACTGTGGTGGCTACCACGACCTACCTGTGTTCCATGATGGACATCTCAATTGTTGCTCCGATGCTGGTTCTACCTCCAAAGGTGATGTTGTTATGTTTGAGAGGTGTCATAAGGTAATCGCCTTAAGCATTGTCTTATTTTTTTTGATAAATAAAAATTAACTTTTTGAGTGTATATTCTATATGTATGTGATTAGATCTTAAACTCAATTAATGAAGTCTGCAATACAATGCATAGCATGAGAGAAATTATGATTGAATCACAGTTAGTGGGTATCTCATCATGTGTAATTATGTACGTATTGAAATCTCTCTAGTTGATGAATTGATGAGACTGGACATCGTCGATTATGTAAAATTAACATATGTTATACTCCTTGGTTTATATAAGCAGTCGATCCTCGCTGGCTGGAAACATTTAGATGTTGAGAGTTAACATATGGATGCTAGTTAAGGGTAATTAGTTCATCGGATGTGACATGCTATGAGACTTCATATGGTTCTATACATGTCAATGAAGATCTTATTACAGTTTGAGTGCAAGTTTTCTTAGACTTGAGGTGTTCAAGTCATCTTGGTCATGGAAGTTTATACTTTGACATTTTTACTATACATCTCCTAGGGGATGTAGTTACGGGATGATTGGGTATAAGTCAATATATCCGAAGGTGTTTAAATAGCTCACAGAGGATTCATCACTCCTTTTATAAGGAGACGTATATCCTATGACCTTTTGTCAGATTATTGCTCGTAAGTCTTTTGGTCAAAGCAAGACATGTCAAGAGGATGGTTTTCTTGGACATGTGTTTGAGTAATTTGAATTCGCAGGACAATGAACTACTACTTGAGCTTGGTGTGACGTAGTTAGCCTAGTGGAGATTGACACATAGATCATGTCCTGAATCAAGTGGATATAAGATACATGAAAGGAACAGAGTTACTGATTACTGTAGCTGCTGAAGGGTTCAAAATTCGTTCTGAAACCATCTGTGATTTTTCGATCAATTAGGGGTCATGATGTACTATTGCGTATCACTCATGATCTTTTCATAATTAATGGTTAATTACGAATGACCAACATAATCAATAATCTATTGGGTCACACGCACTATGAGTGTTTTTCTTTAAGACGTAAAAGAAGTTAACGAATATGATTCTCAAAGAGTCCAAAAAAAAAAAGAGAAAGAGATTAAGTCTGGTTGGACCAGGCAAAGGGTAAATATGAAAATTATTTGTCGAACTAGAAGAAGAATAAACCATGTCTATTAGAGGCGAGTTGATTTTATATAAATTTATATGACCGGATTAGTTTTATATAAATTTATATGATCGAGTTGATTTTATATAAATTTATATAATCAGATTAGTTTTATATAAATTATATAACCAGATTTGGGCTTATGAAGAGATATATATAATACCTCTTCGTGAAGAAAGAAAAGGAATTCATTACAAAATCCTATTGAAGTGTCGTCACTATAAGAAATTTGAGATTCAACCACACCTAATAGACAACGATTTTTCGAAAAATCATTGTCTTTTTTCATTTAACAACGATTTTATTAAAAATCATTATAATTGGCCCTTTTTAAAAAAATAATAATAATTTTTAAAAAATCGTTATCTTATATATATGTCAAAGATAATAAATTTTTAAAATTATTATCTATGAGCTTATATTTTGGCCCTACGATAATAATTTTAATCAATAGTTATCTATTAATATGGCTTACATGATAATAAATAATGATTTTATTAAATTATTATTTATATGCGTGTTTTATGGTCAACGTTGTCTTTAAAAATTATTTTTTAAAAGTGGATTTAAATCCAACTCATCCACGAGACAAAGAGGTTATTTTTGGATCCCTAATGAAACTCACGTTTTTCTTCTCCTCTCCCACGCCATCAACGTCGCCACCTCCACCTCTATCTTCTCTTCTCCTCCATGAAGGCCGGCAGTCCACCTCCATTTCACCACCGCCGGCCGGACAACCCTTCCTTTTCTCCACCTCTTCATCCGACCACCACAAAGGCCAGCTATCTCACCTCCGGCCACCTCCTCCTCGGGTTAGAAGAGGAGGAGCCGAAGCCTTCCCCTCTTCGGGTTAGAAGAGAGGAAGCCTAGTCATCGAATCCGGTCGGTCTCTCCACCACATCTTCCACGGACAGCTCCACGACGCCCCTTCTTCTCCATCTAGCACCACCATCACTGTCGGAGCTCGCTTCATCCTCACCACCGAAGCCCTTCTTCTCTTCGGGTTAGAAGAGGAGAGGCTCCGACCATCTCCTTCCTTTCGGGTTAGAAGGGAAGCATTTCTTCCACCTCCAGTGATCCCTTCCACCTCTCTACTCTCCTCTTCGGGTTAGAAGAGGAGAGGGCAGCCCCTCTTCGTACTCCAGCAGCCCTCCTCTTCGGGTTAGAAGAGGAGAACTCATCTTCTTCATCATCCGGCAGTTCACATCCACACCGGCAACCCCGTCATCAGCTCCGGCCCAGCTTCCTCTCTTCGGGTTAGAAGAGGAGAAGTTTGCTCCACTCTGGACAGCGGTTTACATCTGAAGCTTCACCTTCATCTGATGATCCGTAGAAGCTCCATAATTCATTTGGTGTTGGGTTGACTTCTCAATGCTTGGTTATTTCTTTGCATGTGTTGAGTTGTTATGTGTTGAATGTGTATTGCTTGCATTGAATTAACCTCCCATGTGTAATTTGCATGTACTTTTGTCACTTTGATTCATGCCCACCAAGTGTTAGATGAAATTTCCCAATCAATTATGTTGTTTTGGTTTTGTCTTTTCTTTAGTTTAGATTGTTGCAATGTCTTGTTAGTTAGATGTTTTATGTTTCTTATGTTTGTGTCTTTCATTTGGATGTAATTAGAGTAAATTATATTAGGCTTCTTTAATGCTTAGTTTCGTTAATTGCTCACTTTATGTTTCTTTTAATTACCTTGCAATCGTAGTTTAGGTTAGACTAGGTTTTCTTTACTTGCATTGTCTTTCATTTATTAGGGTTAGTTTCATACTTACTTTGCTATTTCATTTCTTAGTTTTAGAATTCAAGACACAAACCCCCCATTTTCATATCAAAAATTCAAAACACAAATAACATTAATCCTAAAATTGTCTTCATACTATTACATTCGTTGGGAGATGAATCGAGTCATCTCTATGCTACATTAGCGTAGAAGATGTTCGGTAAGTTAATTGTATTTGATACACTCGTAGTATGACATACGGGTGCTTATCAGCCGTTGCCGCAGCCTCTAGGTCAGTCCTTTGCTCGCTTTCGCTCTGGACCTGCATCCCGCGTCATCGTTGTGGCTACAACAGCTTCGCACCCTATACTTAGGCATGCCCCCAACTTGAGGCCCGTCGTCACCGCCCATTACCTCAGGTAGCAACCAGAACAAGTAGAGGGCAGTTACACTCCATTTACAACTTCGATTCAAAATTTATCCTTTTCCCTTTAGAATTTCGATTCTTCTTCTTCTTTTTTTGTTCTAATTTGGAAATTTTGGTAGGTCCACCATCGTGGCAAGCTTCTGCTTGGAATCGTTGATGCTGATGCACAGCACAACAGCTTCGGCGCTTATGACATTGATGCTCAGTGTTTCTCGCAAGAGATATGGAGGGTTCTATGAAGGTACATTCTATATTCTATTTTTTAGATGAAGTTGTATTCTTCCTTTTTGATTTTTAGTCATTTATTGGTGGAGCATATGTGCTGAGCATTGGATTGTATCATACAATTTGTAAGTCCTTTCAACAACACATCTAGCAGTGTGACTGTGTTTTATTTTCCATCCTTTAATCGTAGAAGCTATGTTTTAGAGGAATTGGATGCTTTTAGTTGGATTGTATGAGTAATCAAAAGAAAGAGGTGAACACGCTTATGAAGTCTCAAGAACTTGTCTTGGTATATCCTTAGAGACATCTACTGTCTTGACTCAGAGCATTCTCAAGGGATTACTTCATCTGATTTTGGGCTACTACATAGATAAGTATTAAATAATTGGTATTCAAGATTTCCAAAGAACGGACTGAACGTTACATGAGTAATCACCTAAAAGGTCAAACTTTCACGTCAGCAGTTATTTTAAAACTAGCATTTAGAACTATCTCAATTTCATAAATGCATTCCATGCTGTAAGTGGACATATGCCTATGGCTTGTCCAAGCATCATTGGAATGCAATACTACTAACAGGATCTTTATATGGTCTCCTTTTTATTATCCCTATTTCTTTCTTTTTTTCTTCCATCTTACGGATAGCATTGAACTATCATGTTGGTGTAGGCAAATGCTCAGGATTCTTTTACCTGTTTACTTGCTTGATCATACTACTCTGATATCTACATTAGTATGTAATTCTAGCCTAGAGTTTTGTAAAATTGCATCATTTGGACTCTGAAGAATATCCTATAGCTTGGTCATTGTTAGTTTAGATTGTAAATAGCCATTATGAATATGATGGTACAGGGTGAAGTACGAATACATTCTTATTATGATTAAACTCTTATTTGGTTTCCTATTTTTTTGTTTTACTATTGAAGAAGGGCATATCTTTTTCTCCTTTTCCTTTTTGTAGGACAAGATGAAACTAGATGAAGGCCACATATCAAAAGGTGATTAGCATAAAATAAGTATCTATTACATTTGAATTATACCAATGCATACTAATTAATGTGTGGGAGTTTAGTCATCTAGGGTGCACCTCATAGGGCTCTCATGTACCTATGTGTACTAGCACACCTTTTTGAATACCAAATGGTATATTATATGCATAAAAGTTATCATTATCAAGTTATTATTTTTCATCAATTTTAGCGCTAATAAAAAATAATATGGAATCTATGTTGTTGCCCCAAGAATTGTGGAATATAGCATGGTTAATTATATTACATGACACTTTTATTTTTGCTATTGTTGTTGAATTGAATTAAAATCATGTGATTTTTATTTTCACAAGCAAGAAATGATATCTTAGAAGATGCACAAGAGGGGAAATTTGATCTAACAATGCAAGATATTTTGGAATTCATATGCGTGATTCTCTATCTGTTGTGGGTACTATTTAGTTTTATAAATTTGGCTCAGAAGTTTGTGGAATATGACTATATACTTTTTGGTTTAATTGTTGGTAGATTATGAGTCTATTGATGACACGTCCATCCATTATAATTCATGCATGTAGGTTCTTGATCAATGATAAGTTGATGATGTTTAGATTGATTTTATATAAGATTTGATTGATATATAGTTTGAAGTGTCGTTAGCTCAATATTTTTTAATTATTTAAATAATTTATTTTTTAAATATAAGACAACGGTTTTGTAAATATATTATTTAAATAAGATAATATTTTAAACTGTTGTCTTTCAATTAAAAACACAACGATTTTTTTTTTGTTGTCAAACTGTTATCTACCTCAAATAAAAGACAACGGTTTTTATTTATTGTCAAAATGTTGTCTACTTCACCCAAAGACATCGGTTTAAATACGTTGTGAAACTGTTGTCTAAAGCACTCAAAGACAACAATTTAAAATCATTGTTAAACTGTTATTGATTGCGCTAAAAGACAATGGTGAAAAATTGTTATCAAACCATTGTCGTTGACCAAAAGACAACTATTTTTAATCGTTGTCTTTGGGTGCCCCTTTTAACGTCTTTTAACAATGATTTTTTGGCCCTATGACAATGGTGAAAAATCGTTGTTAATGAGAGTTTTTCTTGTAGTGCGCCCCTTCTTCTCTTGTTGTTGCCGAACACCAAGAAGTCGTCGCCCCCTTTTGGCCGCTACCCTTCTTGTGTCGTCGGGCATCTCTTTAGGATCAAAGAATGCACTAGAGGGGGTGAATAGCGCGTTTCACTTTTTCACTTTTTTGAAAAATACGAGTTAAAGCAGCAGAAACAAAAAAGAAATAAAGATAAAGCTAACATGTTTTTTTTTATTTGGTTTACAACCTAGCGACTGTTATTCCAAGGCCCGCAACCTTTGATCACTTTCGCTGGGCAATCCACCAATAGCTTGATAAGTACAAAAGAACTTGAATACAAAGTAAATACACATATAATGTTACCGACAACTTAAATGAGTAGAAGCTTTGGTGTTGGTTGTCGGAGCAATGTTTCAACGTCGTAGAGAGCTTTTCATAGCAGCACACGAGTATGAAAGCCATAGGAAATGGTGTTCTGGAGCTGCTGGTCGAAGCCTCTTTTATTGACCTTTTTAGGCACAGGATCCCTTCCTGGCGCCTCAATCGAGGTTTATCCGATCTGCTTACGTCGCAGGTTATCTACATCCAGACGCCCCAATCCCTTCCAAGCGCCCCAATCACTAACATGGCGTTAATTGGACGAAGACCTAATCGAGTCGCCCTTATCCCTTCCAAGGCACCTGGATCCTTTCTAAGTGCCTGGAAGCAGAGGTGTACTAAACAATCTGACTGTACCAACTCAGTCGCTTGTGTGGCTGAGTTCAGGGTATTTAGGGCGCCTAGATCCTATTTGGTCGGTCGGATCTCCGGGCGCCTGCATCCAATACGGGTGCCTGAAATCTCCAATTCCGACCAACTTCAAATTCCTGCATCACAAAGTTAGTAAAACAAATATATAGTATTAAAGTGTAAAGTAGTCAGTCCAATTTGGACTGTCAGATCTTGACTTTTGGATTTCCAGTGAAATCCTAGGTCAGATCGATGCCTACAGTTCCCTCTCGAGAAACATGTCATCAACTACTCCTCTCAGGAGAGGTTATCTATTGCCAAACATCCTGTCCTCTAGATTTGTTTGGACTTTTGCTCAACATTCAATCTTGACCTTCGGGACTTCTCGCTAAATGTCCGATTCTCGACCCGTCTAGACTTCTGTCTAGTGTCTTTGACCCCTAAGGCTTCCCGCCTAGTATCCTCGACTCCTAGGACTTTTGCCCGATGTCCTTGATCTGTCAAGTCTTCCTGCCTAGTCCCATGAACCACGACTTTCTTGCTTAGCCACAGCTAGGGTTTCCTTGCCTAGTTGCAACTAGGGCTTCCTTGCCTAACCTTAACCGAGACTTCTCTTGCCTAGCCTCAACTAGGACTTTCCTTTTTGTGCTACCTGCACGCTACATCAACATTGTTAGAAAATAATAACCCTTAATTTTGAACATTTGCTAACATCAAAATCAGGTTCAATTATCTGGTGCTCCCTACGCCAACAATCTCTCCATTTTTTATTATAGCAATCTGTTTCAAAGTTAAGTAAACATGCAACAATACAACATACAATAAATAGGTTAAACAAAAATGCTTCACTTGAAATTAACGTCTTGAGGGAGCTTTAACTTTTAATTTATTCTCTTTTGACATACTTAAAAAAAAACAGGGAGACCTAAAATAAAACACAATAAATATGATAGGTGAGTTCAAAAATATTTCTAAAAGATTACTACTTAAGTGTGTGGAAATAATTTTTGAAGAACACATTTTTACAAAATATTTTTAAATGGATATTTTCAAAATGATTTTACAATAATTATTTTGTAAGTACTCAAAATATTTTGCATAACTTTTCTAAATACTAAAAAAAATATTTTCAAATAGAAGGATTTTAAAACTGACATTTTGAAATTCTATGTAAGAAGAAAACATGTCTTAAAAAAATTGTAAACTATTTGTAAATAAGACTAGTTTATCAAAAGAGTTTTCAAAAATATTTGTATGTAAGAGTAGATTCTTCAAAAATATTTGTAGGTAAGCATTATTTTTTCAAAAATGTTTGTAAGTAAGCTTAAGTTTTTCAAAAATGTTTGTAAGTAAGAAAAAAATATTTGTAAGTAAGAATAAAGTTTTCAAACCATGTACCTTGAAAGAACATACCAAGCGTAATTAAATAATTTAACCTAAGAAAATACAATATTTAACCAAGATTAATTGTGGCCTAAGAGTCCAAGTATGCATTTTATTCTTTTGACTTTTATCATTCCAAATTTCTAGGATTTGAATTTTTGAGATTTGGATTACTCAAATAATTTTTAAGATCATCTTGATTAATTAATTTATCTTTTAATTCTGAATTAATTAATTTCATTAAGTTTGTATTGTTCAAATTAATCTGATCTTAAATATTGATTTTAGATTCATTAATATTGATAATTATTTAATGATTTCGGATAAATTGAATTAGATTTGGTAACTAAATTTGGATTAATTAGAATTTTTACTTAAATTTGAATTAATTATAAGTTTTGGTTTGAATTATTTTGTTTTAGATTATTTAATTTGATTTTGGATTAACTTAGTATTTAATTGATTAGGTTAATTGCGTTTAAGTAAATAGTTTAGATTTAATTAATTGAATTAAATTTATTAATTAGATTAAATGTTAATTAATTAATTTTTAACTATATTAATTAAATGAGTTTTAATTTGAATATTTTAATTACTGAATAATTAGCTTAAGTAAATGAATTTGGTTAATTAAGTTTTATTTGAATTAATTATATTAAATAATAAGGTTAGATTAATTAAATGAATTTCGGATTTGTTTTAATTAATGGATTAATTAATTAAGTTAGATTAATTAAATGAATTTCGGTTAATTAAGTGTTAATTGAGTTAAATTAATTAAGTTTCATTAAATGAGTTTGAATAAAAGTTTTAATTAATTTAAATTGATTAATTAAGTATTAATTAGGTTAGATTAAATTAGGTTAAGTAAATCAGTTAAATTAATTTAAGTAAGTTATGTAATTAGTTTGCTTAGATTAATTAAATAAATAAATTAGAATAATTAAATTAATTAGTTTAATTAAATTAAATTAATTAGTTTAATTAAATTAAATTAATTAGAATAATTAAATTAAATTAAGTATGTTAAATAAATTAAGTTAATTACTGCGAGACTACAAGTGCATGACTATGTCGTCAGTAATAAAAAGATATCGATCCCACAGAGATTGTGGATTAATGTACTAGTGAGTTTATAAAGCTATTAGCTAGACTAATCGAGATTGTGAGAAGACTTGTGAACTAGAGAGAGAAGAGAGAGAGAGGGAGAGAGAGAAGTAAGTTGTGAAAGTTGGTTTGGAGAGTAATTCTAGGTTTTTGGTTTCACCATGATGGTAGCTGTTCTTATAACATGTTCATCTCCTAATTCTCCATACTGCTCCTATGAATTAGGGTTAGTTCCTATGTCAAGGTCTTTTAACTCTAGAATGTGGGTAAGTGTCAATGCCCTTTGTTACTAAGGGCATAAATGTTCGGTTGAATGAGAATCCTTTGTTACTAAGGATCTTCCGATTATCCAGTCTAGTAACAAACTTAACATAGAAGCAAACACCCTAGATCTACATGCATCATTCACATACACATTTCGTCAAACATATACAAGACACAACACATATAGCATAAGAGGTAATATCTCATAGAAATAAGAAATTGGCATATCCATAGTTCATACATTATCAATCACATCATAGATACTCCTTAAGCCTAGAATGTGAGAGATCTACTCCATAAACAGGGAGAGAAAGCACGAAGACAAATAAAGAAATATTCTAGCCCTAATCTAAAAAGAAGAGGGAAGAAATACTTAGCTAGTTATCGCCTTAGCCTTCGGGAATGCTCTCCTTGCTCGGATGATGGATGGATTAGAGAAAATCACCTCGGATCGCCAGTGAAATCTCTGAAAATGAAGTTGTGATGGACCTTGTGTTTTCCCTAGAAGGGAAGAACACCCTCCCCCCCCCCCCTTAAGAAAGGGGTAAAATCTCCTTTTATAAGAATAGGGCATGACCCCTGCTTTTTTGGCGCACGGTCGTGCTTGAGAGGCACGGCCTAAAGTTAAGGTTGGCTGGACTAGAGGCACGGCCATACCTGTGAGGCAAGGCCTAGTGTTGAGGAGGTTCTACTAGCTAGGTACGGCCATGTCTGAGACACACGGCCCTGGCTAGGGTCTTCCCAGGAATGGCACACAGCCATGTTTGAAACACACGACCGTGTCTGGAGTTTCTTCAGAAGTGTCACACGGCCGTGTTTGAGACACACGGTCGTGGATAAAGCTCTTCCTATTGTTAAGGCACGATCGTGCCTAAGGGGCATGGCCATTGCCTTGGCTCTAGCTGCTCTACTTTCTGTCCTGCTTTCTGCTTTGCTCTCCATTTAAGATCTGTTTTGCTCCGAAATGTATCCTGTCAATGAAAAGAAAGAAAAAGTTGATCTTCGAATGATGTGGAGTAAAAAGCATGATAACATAATAAAATGGAGTGCGATAATATAAAGTGTCAATGAAATGTAAGTAGATGTGCAATATAAAGTGTCTAAAAATATATATAATCTACGTACATCACTCTTGGTTTGGTTTAAAACTAAACCACTTGGTCCAATAATCAAACCAAACCAATTTGGTTTATTACTAAACCAAAGAGTATCCATCACATCTTCAAAAGGTATGGCCCAATTGCGCTTCTATTCCGACAAATAACCTTCCATATTTGTCGCTCATTTGGTCCAACCAAACTTTGTCTCTCTCGATCTGAGAATCCAATTCTCAAACTCATTTTAAATCTTTTAGATAATCTCGTAGTGTGTATGACCTTATAGGTTCCCGATTATGTTGGTCATCCATAATTAACCATTAATTATGGAACGATCATGAGTGGAACCTAGTAGTACATCATGATCCCCAATTGACCAAAAAAATACAAGTTGATTCCAAAATCACTTTTGAACCTTTCAGCAGCTACAATGAGTCGTGTCTTGTTCCTTTCACTCGTCTTATACCCTCTTGGTTTAGGACATGGTTTATGTGTCAGTCCCCACTAGGCTGACTACATCACACTTAGCCCAAGCTATACTTCCTTATCCTGCATATTCAAATTACTCAAACATGTGTCCAAGAGTCTCATACTCTTGACATGTGATGCTTTGGCCAAAGACTTCGAATAATAATCCTGACAAGTGGTCGTAGGGTATACATCTCCTTATAAGGAGTGGTGAATCCTTTGTTGGCTATCCAATCACCTTCGGACACTACGACTTATACCCAATCATCTCGGGTCCACACCTTCTCGAAGATACTTGCTTAAGATGTCAAAGTATAAGTCTCCATGACCAAGATGACTTGAATACCTCAAATTGAAGGAAACTCGCACTTAAGCTGCAATGAGATCTTCACTGGCATATCTATATATGTAGAGAATCATATGATGTCTTATGGAAAGTCACTCCAATGAACTAGTTATCATTAACTAGCATCCACGTTTAACTCTCGACATCTCAATGTCTCCAGCCAGTGAGGAGCGGCTACTTGGACAAGCCAAGGAGTATAACCGGTGCTAGTCTCACAGAATCAATGATGTCCAAACTCATCAATTCATTGACTAGGGATGGTTTCAACACATTCATAATTATATATGTACAGATGCTCACTAGTTGTGATACAATCACAAGTTCTCTCATGCTCTGAATCGTATTATGGATATTCAATAGTTGAGTTTAAGATCCAATCAAACACATAAAGAATATGTGCTCAAATAGTAAATCATTTATTTATCTAATAAATAAGTATAAATCATAAGACGATTGTCTTAGGACACCTCTTAAATATAACATACTCTCACTTGGCCTAATCTCAATCACCTTGGTATCAAATACCACAGGTCTCTACATGACTCTCAAACTTATTTTGAGGTAGGAGGTTTCATCAAAGGATTCACTAGGTTCCTTTTAGTGAGAATTATCTCAACTTGTATTTCATTCCTACTTATGATCTTTCTGTTCATATGATAGCGGTGAAGCATATGTTTAGATCATTAATGAGACCTAGGTTCCTTGGCCGAATCAATGGCCTCATTGTTGTCACAGTAAACAAGTACTATTTTAACAATGCTCAAAACCACATCCAAGTTCAATGACGAACTTCTCGATCCAAGCCGCTTCCATTGCTACTTCAAAAGTTGCAATGTATTATGTCTCAGTGGTAGTATCCGCAATAGTGTCTTGCTTGGAACTTTTCTAACTAATTGTGCTTTCATTTAATATGAATATGTATCCATACTGAGACTTGGAATCATCCTTGTCCGTCTGGAAGCTAGCATCCATATACCCGTGTGTAACCATATCACCATCTCCATAAACCAAGAATACATCCTTAGTTCTTTTCAAGTACTTAAGGATTGTCTTGACAGTCGCCTAATGATCCATTCCAGGATCTGACTGGTATCTGTTGGTGACACTCAGAGTATACGATACATCGGGTCTTGTACATAATATAGCATACATGATAGATCCTATCGCTGACGCATAGGAAATCTTACTCATCCAAATCCTCTCATCTTCTGTGCATAGGCACATAGACTTCGAAAGGTGAATTCCATGTCTCATGGGTATAAAACCTTTATTGGATTCAGATATGATAAATCGCTTTAGCACTCTGTCTACATATGTAGATTATGAAAAACCAAGCAACTATTTTGATCTATCTCTATAGATCTTAATCCCAAGAATGTAGGTTGCTTCTCCCATGTTCTTCATGGAGAATGTTTTGGACAATCAACTCTTAACTAACTGTAGAGCTGGCACATCGTTTCCTATAAGCAATATGTAATCAACATAAAGCACTAGGAATATGATCGCATTCCCACTAACCTTCTTTTACAATACAAGGTTCATCAGGATTTTGTGAGAAATCAAACTCTTTAATTGCCTCATCAAAATGGATATTTCAACTCCCGGATGCTTGCTTCAGTCCATAAATGGACCGTTGAAACTTGCATACTTTATTTTTGTCGACAGATGTGAAACTCTCGGGTTGTATCATATATAGTTCCTCAAACATATTTCCATTAAGGAAATTCATTTTCACATCTATTTGTCATATCTTATAATCATAATGAGCTGCTATGGCCAGGAGTATCTGAATGGATTTAAGCATAGCTGCTGGTAAAAAGGTTTCATCATAGTCAATACCTTGCTTTTGACAATAGTCTTTCGCCACTAATCTTGCTTTGTAGGTAATCACATTATCATTCATGTTTGTTTTCTTCTTGAAAACTCACTTGCACCCAATAGGCGTAACGCCTTCAGGTGGATCAACCAAGTTCCAAACTTGGTTCTCATACATGAAATCCATTTCCGACTTCATGGATGCTAGCCACTTATCCCTTTTTTGAACTTTTCATAACTTCTTCATAATTAGTTAGTTCCTCATCCTCAATGAGTAATATATCATTCGATTTACTTATGAGAAATCTATATCTCTCAGGAATCGTACGTATCCTACTAGTTCTACAAAGAGGTAGTGTCTCCATAGGTTCAGCCGATGACTTATCACTACGAGTAATCGGTTGTGGTTATTGATTAGGCATCTCATCAGTGTCTATTGGAGTCTCTTGAACTTCCTCAAGTTCAACAATACTCCCACTGGTTTCCTGCAAGAGAAACTTTTCTCTAGGAATATAGCATGCCTTGAAACAAACATCTTTTGTTCCAAGGGATGATAGAATTGGTAACCTTTTGTTTCATTTGGGTAGTCAATAAATAGACATTTATCGGACTTAGCATCTAGCTTGTCTGATACAGTCATCTTCACATAAGTATGACAACCTCATATCTTCAAGAAAGACAAGTGAAGTTTCTTACTAGCCCATATCTCATATGAAGTAGTTGAGAGTGTCTTAGTCGGGACCCTGTTTAGCAAGTAAACAGCTGTCTCGAGTGCATAACCCCAAAAGGATTTGGAAAGACTTGTACGATCCATCATTGACCTAATCATGTCCAACAAGGTTCGGTGTCACCTCTCCGATACACCATTATGCTACGATGTATAAGGCGGAGTCCATTGAGACAATATTCCATTGTCCCTAAGATAATCTTGAAACTCTTGGCTTAAGTATTCAC
>JBBUKS010000008.1:3218997-3239323 GCA_038050645.1 Hedychium gardnerianum | reverse complement strand
GATTTGGATATGTATTGAGTATGGATATTTATTATTTTTGAGATTATGTTTGTTTGATATGTATTGAGTATGGATATCTATCTCGAAATGTAATTTGTTTGGTGTGATGTTTATTTTTTTTATTTCAATATTGCATGAATTTTGGATATATGTAATCCAGATGTAGTTGTCATATTTTTGTATATAGGATAAAATGGTCAAATAAAAAATTCTATTAAAAAAAATAGATTTTGTGACAAATTTTACGAGGAAAATGGATTCGTCGCAAAATATCGTAAAATCACTATTGCATCACAAATCTGCGATGAAAATCAAATTCATCGCAGATTTGTGATGAAATGAAAATTTTGTCGCAGATTTGCGACGAATCTGGTTTTCGTCACAGATTTTGCAGATTTGCGACGAATTTAATTTTTTCGTGGCAAATTTGATTTTATGATTTTCTGCGATGAAATTTTTTTTTGTCACAAATTTATAACGATTTTTGCGACGAAAAATTTTTTCGTCGTAAAATTTCGCAACGCCTTTTATGGGACCAAAATTTTTTCGTCGCAAAATTTATCTCAAAACAGTCAATTTTTTGTAGTAATCTATAACGCAACAATACAAAACTGGATGTAACAATGGCGAACCAAAATGACTAACTTGAATCGAGAGCCAATGCCATTGTATCCCCTTACTTGTCGCCGGAGAGAATTCCTGCAAGCGCAGCTAAGTCTTCTGCATGAATGGGCGACACTGGATCTTGGTCTCAATGAGGAAGAGTCCAAGGAAGGAGAAAGATCAACAATTCAAAACCATGCCCAAGTGATTTTGACCTCACCCTTTTATACCAAGTCCATAGAACCATCCACCATAAAGCCCATAATCCGTTAACAATCCATTAATGTTAATGAACCAAGTTAATGGATCTACACATGCAATCCATATCCAATAGCATAAACCCCCCTTAATACAAAATGTATTAGATCACTTAATGGAATTTAATCTTATTGACAATTGTTGTGTGTGTTAATTCACGTATTAAACCATCAAATGGAGACTTAATCCTTCAATCTTCCACTTGGTTATATGTTATACTGTATACACCACACAACACCTTAGTTGAGCTCAATATATGACAACTTTATGGGTTAAATACCTCCTTAAATAATCTGATCCATTAATTCTAAAGAAGTCGTTACCATAATTGTAACAAGATCCAACAATAATCACGGTAGTAAATTTATTAACGACGTGGATCAAATGTGGATGTGTAGTACAAAAATGACACAAAATGTGATCTATATATGCTCATTCTCAATAGTCCTTCCTATGACCCAAACCGGGTCCAAATCATATTTATTGATATTTTATGCTAAACCACAGTAGCAAATCATGATTCAACCTTATGACTCAAAAAGAGTCCTATGTCTTATTTATAAATATCATATGCAAGACCGCAATAGTAAATCATAATGTCTTTATGTCAGTAAGAGTAAAAAAAACCTTATACACATGTAAAATCTTTAGTAGTACAATAAGCCAAAAAAAAATACATGTATTCATTAATATAGAGCATTACACCAAATATAAATTCCTACCAAATAGGTACTTCGTCAAAATGAAGAACCTCATATTCAACACATGTTGATGAAATACCTTGGGTGACAAGCCCTTGGTGAGCGGATCCACTAACATGGAAATGTCCTTATATGCTCTATTATTATTAGACCACTCTAAACTCTTTTTTTAATCGCCAAAAACTTTATGTCAATGTGTTTAGACTTTGACAAACTATGATTATTCTTGGAATATAATTTAGAGTTTTATTATCATAGTTGATCCTCAATGATTTGTCAATGCCCGCAATGATATGTAATCCTGTGATAAGGTTCTGTATCCATATCCCATGGTTAGAAACTTCATAGCAGGCTATAAATTCTGCCTCCATAGTGGAAGTGGCTATGAGTGTTTGTTTGACGTTTTTCCATAATATAGCATCTCTTGCCAACATGAAGACATAACCTGATGTGAAACTCCTACCATCTATGCATCCAGTAAAATCAGAGTCTGAATATCCAATGATCTTAAGATAACCTGATCTCCAACAAGTGAGCATATAATCCTTAGTTGCAAATACCGCATAACCCTCTTTACAGTTTTTCAATGTTCTGGTCGATTACTCAAATATCTGCCTAATATCCTCACAATGTATACAAGATCTGAACACATACATATTTGAGCATATATTAAACTCCCTACTACCGATGCATAAGGAAGTTGCTACATTTCCTTTATTTCATCACGAACAATTTGTATGTCTAAGACAAATGATGCATTACCAAGATCCTTCATTTCAAATTCACCCGATATAAATGATTTTGGTTTCTAGTAGCAGACCCTTATCATTGTTTGCTAACAAAATATCGTCCACATACATAACAAGTATAATAAACTTGCTTCAACTTGATATATAAACATTGATCAAATGAATTCTACTTAAAATCATATGAAAAAATCACTTGATCAAACTTCCGATATCATTGACAAGATGTCTATTTTAAATCATAAATGGACTTCTTTAATTTACATACTAGGTGTTTTGAATATCCAAACTCAAAGTTCTCCAACTATATCATGTATACAATTTTCTCAATATTTCCATTGAGAAATGCAGTCTTAACGTCCATTTGGTGTGCTCTAGGTCATAATGAGTTAGTGTCATGATTATCCTAAGTGAGTCTTTCGTCAAAATCGATGAAAAAATCTCTTTGCAATCAATGTCCTTCTTTTAAGTGAATCTAGGTGAGTCTTATACTTTTCGACATTGTCATGCCAATCCCGTTTTATTTTACATATCCATTTACACCCAATAGGTTTACCCCTGCAGGCAATTCGACAAGTTCTTAAACGTCATTGTCTGTCATACACTTCATTTCTTCCCTTATGGTATTGTTTGACTTCTTAGAAAGACGTGGGATCATCTTTCAACCCAATATCAAACTCATGCTCTTAGAGATATATATAATCATGAGACATTATAGATATCATTTCCCTAATGGATCTCCTTAGTGGAACTTGTACTTAAGGTGGTTGGGAGTCATGCTCAACTGTAGAAGGGAATCCCTCTATTTGAGCTGACGTGTCCTTCATTTGAATTGGAGGTGATATGAGAATATCGTGGTCCACTACATTGTTGGTTATGTAATCTCAACTATATGTGGAATAATTATCATTTCATTATCAGCTACATCAATAGTTACCATATTGGGATCGTCAATATTTTCCTCAAATGATATTTCTCTAACTTTAGTACTCTCACCATCCTTAATGAATTTGACATTACCCATCTCAAAAAATATTTTACTCAAGGGGTTGAAAAACTTAAAGCCCCTTGACTTTTCAGAATATCCCATAAAATGATAGGTATCGGTTCTTGCATCTAGTTTCCTTTCATTAGGTCTATAAGGCCTAGCCTCAGTTGGACAACTCCAGACATGTAAATGTCTAATGATAGGCATTCTATTAGTCCATAACTCATATAAGGTTTTCATTACCGCCTTATTAGGAACTCTATTGAGTAAGTACACTGTAGTCTTGAATGTTTCATCCCATAAAGACTATAGTAATGAAGAAAATGTCATCATACTCCTCACTATATCTTTTAGGGCTTGTTTCGTCACTCTGCTACACCATTCTATTGAGGGGTACCGGGCATGGTGTATTGTATCACGATTCCACACTTAGTAAGGTATTTTGCAAATGGCCTTGGACATTGTTCGCCTGATTCATCAGATCTACCATTGTACTCACCACCTTGGTCTGATCTAACGATGTTAATCTTTTAACCAAGTTGATTTTCAACTTCGAGTTTGAAGAGCTTGAACATGTCTAGGGATTGCGACTTCTCGTGAATAAGGTACAAGTATCCGTATCAAGAATAGTCATCTATAAAGTTGATAAAGTATGCTTGACCGTTCCAAGAAGCTTTAGGAAATGATCCACATATATCCGTATGTATCAACTCTAAGACTTCATTACACCGTCTTGAACATTTATTACTTTTGTTAATTGTTTTACCCCTTAATACACTCCATGCAGATGTCAAAATCTGACATATCAAGAGGATTCGAGAATTCCTAGTGACATTAACCTTTCTAGGCATTGTCTATAAATGTGCCTTAAATGTCTATGTCATAACATGAACGAATTCTCATTTGTCAATGCCCATTTCATACCTATACTATGCATCACAATATTATTCGTATGAGTCTCAGTGTCTAATATGTATAGTTTCTCAATCAAGGAACCAGTACCATACAAAATAGAATTTTGAAAAATACTGAACTTTCCTTTTCCAAATGAACAAATATATCAAGATTTGTCCAAATATAAAATATAAATTAAGTTGCATCTAAAAGACGGTAGTACAAATATATTTTCCAAATTCAAAAGTACATTGTTCCCAAGATAGACTACACCTATAGCCTCTACTTTCACCTTCTTGCCCACTCCCGCATAGATGAATCTTTCAGCATCAATTGAAAATCAGCTCCAAAGACAACCCTGCATAGTTACACTTATATGAGTAGTTGCTCCCATAACTATCCACCAAGTATTATTAGGTATAGTGACTAGGTTGACTTCTGAACTAACAAAGTTGAGAAGTATACTTTTCTTGACACGCCAATTGACGTATCTGGGGAAATCCTTCTTCTGGTGACCTTTTCTTTTACAAAAGTAACAAGTTGGGTCCGGATCGTATTGCTTTTACACTTTATGCCCTAAAGCCCAATCACTGCAAGTTGTTTTCCCTTACTCTTACCATTATCCTTTGTTCTCTTCTTGTTCGAGTGTTGAGATGAGGATGCAAAGTAAGCATTGTGAGATGTGTCATGTCTTAATCTCTCTTCTTCCTGTACACACTTAGCTATAAACTCATTTAGTGTTCATTTCTCCTTCTAAGTATTATAACTTATTTTAAAGGGAGTGAACTGTATAAGCAGAGATATTATGACAAGGTTCATAAGTACGCTTTCAGACATTTCTAACTTTAGTGCCCTAAGAGCATCCACATCAGATACCCTAAATAAAATTTTTACTTTAAATTTTATATTTTACTTAAAAAAAACTCTTTGTATCAGTTACCCTATCTATTCCTTAAATTTAGATTTGATGAACAGTAGTTCTCTAAATTTAGGGAATAAAATCTCATCCCTAAACATTAAATATTATTCTCACCCATCATTTGCATTAAATATCATTCCCGCCATTAACATAGATAATATTAAAAAATTATAGAGGAGAGAGAAATAATAATAAATATATAAATATATGATAAATTATAGGGAAGCTGATGTATTGTACAGTAAAAATGGATATTCAAATTTAAATAAAGTAATTCTTTTTCCCTAAATTTTAAATTTTGTTTAGGGAATCTAATGTGGATGCTCTAAGTCTTGTAACCAAATTTGACATCTCCATTATGTACTCCCTAATACTACCCTTCCCGTTATACTGCATGGACACCAACCTCGTGAGAAGTGTGATAGTCTCGACTTTTTTGTTTGAGGTGAATTAGTTCGCTAATTCCTTAATAAAGGTTTTAACATCCTCATTCTCAATAATTGAACCTCTAATGAATTCTAAAATTGACATCTTCATGATCATAAGATTCGATTTGATCGGTCCCACTTGTCAAAGATCATCTTTTGATATGCAGTGGAATCACTAGATAAAGATGTAGGGCGATCATACCTAAATGCAAGGTCTAGATCCATCAGCCTAATAATATCACTCTTTCCATTGACCAAAGTTTATGCCAGTAAGCACAGAGATGTTGTTAATATTGGCAGATATTGAGAGTGTTATATAAACAAAAGCAAAGAACTTATCTACATTTAGCAAATAAAGCAATATCTTTATAGATGTGCAGTAACATAAATGCAACAGTATGAGCATTAATTAAGATACCTAGTGCAACATTACATTGAGTCTTTGGACTAAAATATAATTTGCTAGTGGTACTCTCTAAACAATTCATAATTACCTTCATCTACCATATAACTCGCCTTCCTTTGGGCCGATGCATTATGCGCATGATTAACTTTATATGTGAGCTTCCTTAGTTGTCTTATATTTTCAACTATCACTCACAATACTTTTAATCGGCCACACAGTGCGTCTTCCTTTGAAATGACATACTACACACATAACTTTAAAAGTCAAACTTGATTCGTGAGCTTTCTTAAACATATATCCGGCATAAAGAATGACTTTCCTTTGGGCCAACCATCTTTAGCATGGATATACATTCATCCACGCAAATACCTCTAGCCTTACCAATAGTTCTCATTTTGGCGATAGTATTAGTTCGACTAAGTAGCAAATATGAAGAAGAATATAGGAAAACTATTGAAAACGCAGCTAATAAGGTATCATTGATATCAGTTATCAATCGTACTGTCAACAATTAACTCCCATGCTCATCAATCGATTGGCACACCGTATGTGCCAAATCTCGGACACACTAGTCGATTGCTAGTGAACAGTAGTCGACTGGTCTACAACAGTCGAACTCATCAATTGAGTCAAAAGGCTTTTGTACACGAGTTCATCTACATCAGTAGACTGGTCCTTATAGCAGTTGATTGATGGCATCAATCGAACCCACCAATCGAGTTGGAATTGTTCTGTGGACGAACCCATGAACACTAGTTGATTAGTACTTATGGAAGTCGACTAATAACATCGATCGAACTGCCCAATCGAGTTGAAATAGTTTTGTATGCAACCTCACGAGCAATAGTCGAGTGGGTCCTTATGGCAGTCCACTGATAGCATCGGTTGAACTGCCCAGTCGAGCTGAAAATGTTCTGTAAGTGAATTTCAGTCTAGCATTCGATTGGGTGCTTATGACAATCGACTGATAGGCATCAGTCGAACTACCCAGTCAAGCTAAAACCGAATGTACACGAATTTCAACTCATCAATCGATTGGTAATCCTACCTGTCGACAAATTCTCGAAAACCTGCATTTCTACATGTGATTTTCCATCACGAGAACAACGTGGAAAACCTAAATCCACTATCATTGTCTATAGTTCTTCATGTTCTTCGCGAGATAATGCAAAATTCTTGAAATCTAGATAAAATCCTAGCCTATTCAATGTTAGATTCGACATATATATATTGATTCTTCCAAATGGAATTGAATGAAAATCGATGTATATGTACCAAATCGTCAAAATCTAATCCTTATGCCTTATAGATGACGATAAGCTAATCCTAAGCTCCGATACCAATTGAATGCTTGAAAGAAATAGGATACATTGAAATGAAACCAAATGATGCATCTACAAGATCTAGTTATCAATCATCTATAAGGCAACAATACAAAACCGGATGCAACAATGGCGAACCGAAATGGCTGACCTGAATTGAGAGTCAATGCCATTGTATCCCTTGTCGCTGGAGAGAATTTATGCAAGCGTAACGGAGTCTCCTACAAGAATGGGAGCACCAGATCTTGGTTTCAATGGAGAAGAGTCCAAGGAAGAAGAAAGGTCAACAATTCAAAACCATGCACAAGTGATTTTAACCTCTCCCTTTTATACCAAGCTTTAGGGACCCACCATAAAGCTCATAACCCGTTAATAGTCTATTAATGTTAACAAACCGAATTAACGTATCTACACATGTAATCTATATCCAATAACCTAAACCCCCTTAATACAAAATGTATTAGATCACTTAATGGAGTTTAATCTTAATGGCGATTGTTGTATGTATTAATTCACATATTAACCCAGCAAATGAAAACTTAATCTTCAGTTGCTATTTAGAAACCTCTTTTAGAAAAATCTGAAATATTTATAAAAATTGCAGAATAAATTTTTAAAATAATTTCCTATTTAATTAATTTTATACAACAACTTGTAGTAAATTAATTAGGCTCTAACTCACCGATTAAAATTCAATTAACTCAATAAGTTTCAGTTGTCATCCAATTTTAATAGAAACAAATAAATCTCTTAATTTATTTCAATTATATTCCTCTTTTCAATTGAGATAATCATCCTTTATTTATTTGTTCTCTCTCATTCCATCACCATAAGAATCATGAGGATTAGGACATTTGTGACTCATTAATCTGCTACTGTAAATGTGGCTCTTCATTGGTTTAGGTTGGGAAGTCCCAATTGGACTCTAAGAAGTCATGTGACTACGCACCCCCCCCCCCTTAAAAGTTTATAACCCATGAAGCCACAGAAGTGGTTGTTATGTAATTCAGCTAGTCACTTGAGGACTCTACCAAACTGAAGGACTCAGCTAGATTGGAGGACTTGACTAGACTAAACACTTAGCCAAATTAGAGGACTCATCCAAGTAGGGCCACGTAGGCGTGTCTTGCTAACCTAGAGTGGAGTCTATATTATCATGAGTCCCCTCCTTTAAGTCGAGTCGAGAAGCTGGAGCATACAAGACTCGATTAGGGTATTTAGATCAACAGGATGCTGAAGTGGGCTCGAGCAAATATGTGATAAACTTTTTTTGACAAAGACAATGGTTATGCTTAAAATCAACTTAATATAATCGAACCTAGTGTGAAGAAGTCGACCCCTAGAGCTAAGTGAGGCCAAGGAAAGCTCAATTCCAAGACAAGGCTGAAAGAGATCTGATGGTCGACCTAGAGCTATGTGGTTAAGGAGAGAGAATATAGACAGTAGATACCCTCATAACTTGATTTCTCGACTTGGAGGACCCCACGAAGTCGGGAGAGAATAGTAAAAGACCAAGATGGATCCCGTGACTTAGTCGAGAAGAAAATAATAGAAGGCCAAGCTCACTTTGCAACCTTCCTAAGTCTAGGAGGGATAAGGCTAAGTCGACCTTATAAGGGGAAAGAAGCTCCATTCCAAGGACCTACATAGGTCGGTGAGAGGTAATTTGAGTCAACCCCTTGGAAAAGAGGAGATAAGACAATGCTTGATCTTGAGACCCGGCAAGGTTAGGAAGAGATATCTCGTGTTGACCTCTTGGAAAAGGGGGAGTATTCTCGATCCCGCGACTTATGTAGGTTGGGAAGAAGTAATCTGAGTCGACCTCTTAAGAAGGGGGAGGGAGTCAATACTCGATTCAAGACTTGGCTAGGTCAGGGAGTGGTAATGCGAGTCGACCCCTTGAGAAAGGGGGATTCAATACTTGATCCTACGACCTGTGCAAGCTAGGGAGAAGTAATATGAGTTAACCCCTTGAGAAAGGGGGAGTCAATACTCAATCCCGAGACCTGGCTAAGTCGAGGAGAGGTGATCCAAGTCAACCTCCTGAGAAGGAGAAGATAATGTTCTATCCCGCGACCTGAGTAGGTTGGGGAGAAGTAATTCGAGTTAACCCCTTAAGAAAGAGGGAGTCAATACTCTAGCCCAAGACCTAGCTAGGTTAAGGAATACTTAATCCCAAAACCTAGCTAGGTCAAGGAGAGGTAATTTGAGTCGCCCCCTTCAGAAAGTGGGAGATAATGCACGATCCCATGACCCGTGCATGTCGGAGAAAGTTATCTGATTAAACCCCTTGAGAAAGGGGAAGTCAATACTCGATCGCAACACCTGGCTAGGTCGGGGGGAGATAATTTGAGTCAACCCCTTAAGAAAGAGGGAGTCAATATGCGACCTGTGCATGTCTGGGAGAAGTAATATGAGTCGACCCCTTGAGAAAGAGGTACTTGATCTCGAGACTTGGCTAGGTTGGCGAGAGGTAATCCGAGTCGACCCATTAAGAAAGGAGAGTTGATACTCGACCTCAAAACCTGGCTAGGTTGGGGAGAGGTAATCTAAGTTGACTCCTAGAGAAAAGGAGAGTCAATACTTAATCCTGAGACCTAGCTAGGTCACATATAGAGAATTTAAGTCAACCCCTTAAGAAAGGGAGAGTCAATACTTAATCCCGAGACCTGACTAGATTGGGGAGAGGTAATCTGAGTCAACCCCTTGAGAACATGGGATTCAATACTCAATCCCGAGAATTAGTTAGGTTGGGGAGAAATAACCCGCATCAACCCCTTAAAAAATGAGGAGTCAATACTGGATCATGCTACCTATGTAGGTTAGGGATTGGTAATTTGAGTTAACCCTTTGAGAAATGGGAAGATAATACTCGGTCCCGTGACCTGTGCAAGTCAGGGAGAAGTAATTCGAGTCTCCCTTGAGAAAGGAGTCAACTCTTGATCTTGAGCTAGGTCAAAGAGAGGTAGTCCAATTCAACCCCATGAGAAAGGGGAGATAATGCTCGATCCCACGATTTGTGCTAGGAAGAAGTAATCCAAGTTGACTCCTCGAGAAAGGGGGAGTCAATAGTTGATCTCGAGAGCTGGCTAAGTTGGGGTGAGGTAATCCAAGTTGAACTCGTGAGAAAGAGGGAGTCAATACTCGATCTTGCGACTTATGCAGGTTGGAGAGAAGGAATCCGAGTTGACCTATTGTAAAAGAGGAAGTCAATACTCGACCCCAAGACCTGGCTAGGTTGTGGATAGGTAATCCAAGTCGATCCTAGATCGTGGGGGAGGAAGATTTGATCCCAAGATATAGGGCATGGGATAGATATAAGTGACTGAAAATTCAAAAAAATGATCTAAGAAAATAACGACAAAAGTAAACAATGAATTAATTAATAAAAGTAATCCTTAGAAGACCAAGATAGCATATTGATAATATAAAAGAGTTATAAAAGAAAATGAGGAAGAAGCCCTCATTATTCTAGCCATGATCTTGCAACTGTCGGGTGGCTCACTTGTGTTTGGAGAAATATATGAAGGTCGATCCCAGAACCGTGGGGCAGCCAACCAACATTAGGGAGAAATATAAGCACCGTCAAGATTAGATGTATCCATACTACTAAGGAATTTATTGGAAGCTATTGTCAAGGAAGGTTGAAACATAACCGATCTTGAGCATTCTCAGACATCACCCCCTCTTGTAGTTTTGAGATATTAGATAAAGTTGACTATTAATGTTGCTAAAAATGACCCCGTCATTGGTTCAGATCTCATATATAGCTACGTGAAGTGTTTTTTTTAACAAATTATGCAGGCATGTTTATCCAACCAAAAAGGAAAAAATGAGTTTCCAAATCATATAGTCAAGTGAAGAGTTAATTGCCATGTAACTATAGGATCTAAGCTACATTAGACCGGGGGGGGTGAATAGCATATAAAATTTAAGAGTCGATAGATAAGGAACTTCTAAACCAAAACACAGAGTATGCAATGAAAAATAAACTAACTTGATTAAATAAAATCAAAACCAATTAAATCCTAAGCTAGATATGCAATAGTTTGGAGAATACTTGAATAAACTAGCATGCAAGAATCAATAAAGTACTTATATCACAATTAGCATGCAAGATCTAATAGAAGGTTAAGCAGGATTAATGTGCAAAATCTAAGTTAATAAAAATTAGGATTCTTATTAAATCTTCTCCTTTCCAGAAAGTCTCTAGAGGTGGAGAAAGCCTTTTAACAAGAATCGAAAGTTAAGGACAAATAAAAAAAAATGTAGGGCAACTTGAAATAAAAAGTTACAAGATCGAGTTGTTGATCTTTAAGCACATGCATAGCACGTTAGAAGCACAATGAACAGAATGTCAAGAGCAAGAATTCTTAATTGATGATTGTAAAGTAGCCTCCTTTTATAGAGCCCCATCGAAGTTGACCTGGAATCATTTCGATCGATTGGAAGTCCCTTCAGTCACCTAGATTATGTTAACATGGCTACAAAATTTATCTCTGTCGATAACATTTCAACAGACTCCGGTCGCTCAAGCCTCTAAAGTATGGTCAAATTTATATCTTAATCGCCTCCTTTGGATCACTGTATCACACTCTCGCCGGTCGCCTGGAAGCCTTCTAAGGTCTCGGACGCCAAGGTCACTTTGCTCCTCACTCCGATCGCCTAGAAGCTCTTAACTCCGTTAGTCGAGACTTATCCTCAGGTAGTCTCCTAGAACCCATCCGGTCTCATGGAACCGCTCAAACAACTTCCTTGCAAGATAAACTTAGTAAGAAAGAGTAGTAATATAAAGATAATCTCACTTACCTTTACTAGATGTTCAACTCCCAACTGACCCATCTAGACTTGTTGCCAAGAACCCAGCTCTCATCTAACTTGCTTGGACTTCACCTAGTTCCTAACTAGATCTTTCAGGACTTTCGTTGTCTAATCCCATTAGGACTTTCTGCTGTCTAGTTCAGGACTTTGTCCTTTGTCAAGTTACCTGCACTTGCAAACTCGACAAACTCATTAGATCACAAATAACCTAATTTTAAACTTAGTCAAACATCAAAACATAGGTTCAATGTGGTGCTCCCAGCACCAACAATCACCCCCTTTTGATGTATGAAAATTTAGTTCAAAGTTAGTTAAAAATTGGTGGAAACAATTAATGCATGCCAAGATATATAAGAATATATACAATATGCAATCATGCATTGATTTTCTCCCCCTTAATATAAACTTCCCCTCAATATAATCAATATTATCGAGAAAATTTATATAATTAGAAAGAAAGAAAGAATAATAACTTAAACTTTTCATAACTAAACTTTTCTCTCCTCCTTTTTTCATGCATCAAAACAAAATAGGAAAGAAAGAGGTTTAAATTGAAGTTTAATCTACTTGCTAAAGATAGTCATTTATAGTCAAGTAAGATTAGCTCATGTCTAAATAAGTATTTAAAAGCAAAAAAAAAACTAAGAGAGGAATGAGCTTTGAAAAAATAAGTTAAGCATGGCTCAAACTTAGTAGATAAACAAATCAAAATAAGCAAGTAAACATGGATGTAAATATTAACGTAAGCTTAAAAGAAAATTTTAAAACAAGTACACTTTTAAGCAAGTAAGCTTGAACTAAGTAAGACTTAACAGGTAAGACTTGAAATTAAGTAAGCAAGTAAGACTTGAAAGTAAGTAAGCAAGTAAGACTTGAAAAAAAGTAAACTAGTTGACGCAAACTTAGATTAACATTAGAAGTTGCTATAAGTCAACATGAGTTCAAACTAGTCAAAATAAAATAAGATAAAAAAATGAATTTCTAGTTACTTATTCAACTATACATAATCCAAGTCTTCTTCTAAGTGTATTGAATTCAGCTTCTATTAAGGGTTTAGTAAAAATATCAGCTATGATAAACTTAGATTCAATGTATTTAAGCTCAATATTTTCATTTGTTATATGATCTCTAACAAAGTGATGTTTAACTTTTATATATTTATCTCTACAATGATGTATAGGATTCTTAGTCAAGTTATTTGAACTAATATTATCAATTAAAACTTGGACCTTTTTTGTAGTTAAGTCCATAATCTTTTAAGGTATGCATCATCCACTATAATTGAGCTACACACCCACCCATTGCAACATATTCGTCTTCGATAGTAGATAAAGCAACACAATATTGTTTCCTACTACAACTAATTAAAGATTGATCTGGGAATGGATAACTTCCATTGGTGCTTTTTTATTCTATCTTATCTTACATCCAACATAATTTGAGTCTAAAATCCAACTAAGTCAAAATTGTTTGTTCTTGGGTAGTAAAGTCTTACATTTAAAATACCTTATAATTCTTTTAACTCTTACACACATACCTACTTCAAAAATTATATTAGGTCGTTTGAAATCTTTAGCACAAGTCTACTAAGTTCATTTGAAACTCACTTTCTATAATAGTTTTAAACTCTTTTAAAAATGAACTATTTGTTGAACCAGAGATAATATCATCTACATAAACTTGAGCTATAAAAATGTCCTTATCAGTTTTTATAAATAAGCTTGGATTAATTTTGCTTGGCCTAAAACCTTTAGTGTTTAAGTAGATAACCTTTCATATCAAACTCTAGGGGCTTATTTTAGTCCATATAGTGCCTTTTAATGTTTGAGTACATGATTCGGATATTCTAAGTTTTTAAAATCCGGTGGTTGTTCTACATATACTTTTCTTTAATAAATCTATTCAAGAAAGTTGATTTTACGCCCATTTGATATAGTTTAAATCCTTTATGGGCTGACTAACAACATCTTAATCGACTAAAGTCTAGCTACAGGGACATATGTATCATCATAATCCAACCCTTCTAATTGATTAAAACCTTGAGCTACAAGACGAGCTTTATTCCTAGTAATTTCTCCTTTTTCGTTAAGTTTGTTTTTAAATACCCATCTTGTGTCAATAATAGTTTTATCATTTGGTCTAGGTATTAAGTCTCACACTTGACTTCTATCAAACTGAGCTAACTCCTCTTGCATAGCTATTACCCAATCTGAATCTAGTACGTCTTCATTTATAGTCTTTGGTTCAATTTTGGATATTAATGCTATTTGAATTAGGTTTTGATGAGATCTAGTTTCAAACTTCTTAACTTGGGCATCCTATAATTTGTTCAATTGGGTGATTAATGTTAATTCTAGATGTTCTTTGATTTTCATTTTGAGTTGAGTCTTCTATTGATTTATTTAAAGGTTGATCTTCATATGATTCATGTCTAACTCTCCCTTGGTTGTTTCCACTTACTTTATTAATTTTTAGTTGAGTATTTTGGTTTGTTTTAGTTGAATTATCTTCACTAAAAGTTACATCTGAAATTTCTTTTATTATAAGTGTTTTCTTATTGTAAATTTTATATCCTCCACTAGTTGTCGAATACCCTACAAATATTTCTTCATCGACCTTACTTAAAAATTTGGGTAAGTTAATGTTTAGTATTTAAAATATAGGTTTTACATCAAAAAGCTTTGAAGTATTTTATTGAAGGGGTTTTATTATAAAATAATTCATATGACATTTTTTTGTTGAATTTTATTAATGTGTATTCTATTTTGGACATAACATGCTCTATTAACAGCCTCTATCCAAACATAACTAGGTAATTTGTACTCATTTAGCATGATTCTAGGTGCTTCAATTGAGGTTTCCATTCAACTATGTCATTTTGTTGTGGAGTTCTTGGACAAGAAATTCATATTTATACCCATTATTTATACAAAATTCATTAAACCTATGATTGTCAAATTCTCTTCCATGATCACTTCTAATTTTCTTGTGTTCTATTCATTTTTTTATTTGTTTAATAAATTGTATAAGTTTTTCTAAGGTTTCATCTTTATTTACTCGGAAATAAGTCTAAGTATATTTTGAAAAGTCATAAATAATTACTAGATAATATTGACTCTCATTTAAAGACTTAATTTTATTACTTTCAAATAGATCTATATGATTTTTTTCTAAAATACAAGTGGTTAAATTTGAATTAGTTGGTTTGTGAGTGAATCTAGTTTGTTTATCCTTTCGACATGCATTATAAGTTAAGTGGTCATACTTAGTTAATATTGGTAAGCCTAACTAAACCCTTTCTACTCATTTTCAATATATGTCTAAAATGTGTATAACATAGTCTCCTATGTCAAAACCTAGTTTCCTTTTGTTGTGCAATAAAGCACTTGTGTGAGGAAGATGGTAGATTACAAAGTCAATTTTGGTTCTTTAATAGATTTAACCAAGCATTAAAATCTCCAACCGTTTCGCTTGATATGGGCGAAACATCTCATTTCGCTCGCAGACCGACACCGACACAAGCATGCCTCCGGTTCTGATGCATCGCGTCTGGACACGTCCCATGGGACGCGCGTGCCCACGGTCATCATGAAACAGAGGTAAGGTTTTTAATTTAGGTTTTAATTAAATAAGTTAGGATAATAATTTTAATCAACTCCTAGCTATGATTGAGATAATTTAAATAGGCTTAATTAAAGCCTAATAAAGTTATTCCATTAATTTAATATATATATATATATATTTTAAAAAAAATATTTTTATTTTTTATTTTTAGTTAATATATTTTATATTTAAAACATACCGAAACTATATCAGCATGACATGATACAATACCGAAACTATATCTTTCTGGTTCAAGATCGAAACTTCGGCACGACTCGAGATTTTAAACTATGGTTTTAACAATGCATTCGTTTGAAAGGAATTCTACCCTATATCGAGTATCATAAAGTTGACTTACACTAAGTAGGTTAAAACTTAAATTTTCAACATAAAGAACTTTCTTAATAAATTGACTTGAACTTAAAGTTATATTACCGGACCCGAGTACTTTTAATTTGTCGTTGTTTTCAAAATAGGTTGTTTACATCTCTTTGAGCTTGAGTGAGGTGAACATCTCTTGGTTCCCGTCATATGTTTGGGGTATCCATTGTCCAATATCCAATTCATGTTAAGTTTTAGTGACTGAGTTGTCTGACTTGGCCATGAGAGCGATGCAACTACCTTGTTCTGATTACTCTTCATTTACTTCACTTAGCTTTTCCCATAGCTCTTTTGCATCATTGAATGGTCTACCTTTCTCAAGTTATTCTTGAGTCAGACCACAATGGATGAATGTAGTTGCTCTTGCATTAGCTTGGGCTTCTTTCTTGATATTGTCCGTCCATGAATTGAAGTCACATAGTTCACACTTGAATTTCTCGGCAAATGGACTCCATCTTGAATAATTTTCCAACTTTCGATATCGTTCATGAGAATGCATTCCATCCTTTTCTTCAAATAGGCAAAGTCGTTGTTATTGAAGAGAGGAGGATGGATTATGCTGTAACCTTCCTACAAAGCCATAAGATAGAAATTTCTCTAAGATTTTCACAAATCTTGGGTAAGTAGCACAAAACAAATAACAAACAAGTGTTTGTGTTGTGTTAGGTCTAGGTTAGGGTAGTGGTTTGGTTTGGGTTAGGCTGGGTTGTGATTAGGGTTGGAATTTAGCTCCTGCTAGATTTGATTCAAATTATTATAAATTTTAGTTAAGGTTTGATCCGACTCAAAATGCAAATTCGAGGTTAGATCCAAATTTAGGTTTTGCTTTGGGTTAGCTAAAGTAAGTTTTTCGTAAATCAACTTCTAGGTCATGGCGAGGCACGAGGACACTACTTTGTGAAGTCGCTTCCTAAAATAAAGCTAATAGAAGAACAACAAAGTTAAACTAACTTAATACAACCCCTTGGTCTAATAGGGTGAGTTAGTTTTAGCTAGTTTCACTTTAGCTAGATGCACTAGGTAGGATACGTCTTATCCAGCCTAGACATGCATTTAACTAAATTTTCCTAGCATAGTATCAACTCAACCTCTAATACCAATTTGTAGGATCTAATCAACGCTAAAGGAGGGTGAATAACGTAGAAAATTTAAGAGTTGATAGATAAAAAACTTCTAAACCAAAACATAGAGTATGCAACGAAAAAAAAAACTGACTTGATTAAACAAAACCAATTAAATCCTAAGCCAGATATGCAATAGTTTGAAGAATACTTGAACATACCAGTATGCAAGAATCAATAAAGTACTTAGCACAATTAGCATGCAAGATCTAATAGAAGATTAAGCAAGATTAATATGCAAGATCTAAGTTAATAAAAATTAAAATTCTTATTAAAACTTCTCCTTTTCAGAAAGTCTCTGGAGGTGGAGAAAACCTTTTAACAAGAATCGGAAGTTAAGCACAAATAGAAAAATTTATGGCAACTTGAAATAAAAAGTTACAAGATTGAGTTGTCGTTGATCTTTAAGCACACATGCAATACGTCAGAAGCACAACGAAATGTCAAGAGTGAAAATTATTGATTAATGATTGTAAAGCACTGCTTCTGGCTTCCTTTTATAGAGCCACATTGAAGTTGACCTGGCACCATTCTGGTCTACTTGAAGTCCCTCTGATCGCTTGGAGCATGTTGATATGACTGTAAACTTTATCTTCGTCAATAACGTTTCAGTGAACTCCAGTCGCTTGGATTCCTTCTGAATGCTTGGAGTACGGTCAAATTCATATCTTGACTACCTCCTCCGGATCGCCGGATCACGCTGTCGCCGATCGCCTAGAAGCCTTCTCAGGTCGCCCAACCGTCGAGGTTGCCCCGCTTCTCACTTCGGTCGCCTGGAAACTCTCGACTTTGTCAATCGAGACTTGTCCCCACCCAGTCTCCCAAATGCCATCAGATCACTTGGAACCGCTCAAACAGCTTCCTTGCAAGATAAACTTAGTAAGAAAGAGTAGTAATATAAAGATAACCTCACTTACCTTTGCTAGATGTTCATCTCCCAGCTGACCCATCTATACTTGTTACGAAGACCTCAGTTCGCATCTGACTTGTTTGGATGTGCTTAAACTTGCTTCACCTAGTTCTTAATTAGGTCTTTTTTGCATGGTTCCTAACCAAGTATTCCTAACCTGGTATTCCTTGCCTAGTCTCATTAGGACTTCCACTGCCTGGTTCCCAATCAAGACTTCCATTATCTAGTCTCACTAGGACTTTCCACTGTCTGATCTAGGGAACTAGACTTCTATTGCTTTGTCCTACTAGGACTTTCCGCTACTTGGTTTCAATTAGGACTTTGTCATTTGTCAAGTTACCTGTACCTGCAAACTCAACAAACTTGTCAAATCATAAACAACCTAACTTTAAAATTAGCTATACATCAAAACATAAGTTTGATATGATACTCATAACACCAACAATAACTAAGGACAAGAAGGAAGCTCCCAGAATGCTTAGCCCAATCGATGATAAATATGAATTCCTTAGATAAGGCCATATTGAGAATATCACATTTGTCCAATTAATCGGCTAGTAGGTTCCAAATCAATAACAACAATCGAAAACCAACATTGACTTCTTTAAAGATATTAAGTTGAAGCTTTCTAATATTGGAGTTCAAGAAATCAATGTGTTTTTTCAATTGGAAATTTGCAACGATTTCAATTGTAAACCACGGGTCCCAACCGGGGCGACCAGAGTCATTGCACCTCCTTAAGAAAGGTGGCAACCAGATCACTATCGACAGCAACATCGCAAGGGTGAGGATCAACGTGACCATGCAACGCGCCCACATGATTTGCCTGATGGAGCGACAGCTCAGGCATCCATCACTGGCATTACCCTTTGAAGACTCTATTGAAGATGCATGTATCACTTGTTCTTCTTCAGATTTTCCTTTCATATCGCCACTAAATTTGCTTAGTCTACATCACATCCAACAAGCAGCTCCTCTAACATCCCTTGACATGATTAAGGCAAGAAATTAAGGATGAGGTTAAGCTCATAGGTTAGCGGATTAGGTTTGGGAGAGTGGAGTTAGCATTGCACTTGTTGGAGCAGAGAACAATGGCCTAAGGTAGGGGTGGTGGGTAGACTCGAGAACCCTAGAAATGACCTATCAAGTCTGTGGCTCCAAAACAATCTTTGATCTCTGAGGCACCCATATGAGAAAGGGATCAAAGAAGAATCAGAGGGAAAATAAAATTATTTGCCTACATAAATATTTTCAGAAGTATTCAAAAAATGTAGATGCAGAAAATAATAAGCAAATATGATGGAAGAAATAGAGAAAGAAATCCTCAAGCCGATAGGTAGAGCATCAAGTCTGAATAGAAATACGAAGGAGGCTTCAACTCTTCAAAATTAGTTCTTCTCGTCAATTCCATCTCAACACCTTAATTTAATCTTTTCCTATAGAATATGCCAAAATGATGTTGCAAAAAATTATTGTTGATGTTGAAGTGGATGGCTTCGTTAGGGATGAGGTTGCCATGTAGATAAGAAAACACGTATTAGAGGGTGCCAGGAGTGATCCTAGTGAGACCCTTTCGATGCTTCAGTCACCATGGTATCATGAATAGTAAAAAGAGAGTGAGTGAGAAAGAGAGTCTCATTTTACAAAGTATGTACCTAGATACTTATTAGATGCACGAGAGGATGAGTAACCTATGGAGATCATGGGAAATTGGGGACAATTTTCTGTATTTATCTCTCATTAATGTCTGCTATGATCATAGAGAGACCACATCCTCACGTGGCACATCTCTACTTGTGGCCTATTAAGCTAAGCAAGAAAAAGTCCGCCAGATTGGAGGACTCGGCATGGCGACTTAACCAAGAGTGACTCAGCTCGGGTGCAACTCTGACTGACTCATCCTAGTGACTACATATGAAACTCAACCAAGAGTGACTCAGCTAAGAGCGACTCGGCCAAGAGGTAATTCGGCAACTCAGAGTGACTCATCCTGGTGACTCGGCCAAGAGTGATTTAGCCAAGAGGTGACTCCATAGTTGTCAAAAGCGCGAAGCACAAAAAAGTGCTCAAGTGTCTTGGGGCTTAAAGCGTAAAGTGCAAAGCGAAGCGCGAGCTTTATGGAAAAAAAATACAAAAAACAAAAGAACTATTATCTATTAAAAGTTTTTTAAAATGTCTTTAAAAATCCAAATGACCATAGACAAAATATTCTTTGATGAAGTCGT
>JBBUKS010000008.1:3184008-3198274 GCA_038050645.1 Hedychium gardnerianum | reverse complement strand
ACACTTGAACGTGCAAGAGATCCGACATACCTTGGACGAGCGGGATTGCGAAGGGCTTCGCTTCAAAGGTATATTCTTTATCATGTAGATCTAGTGTAGATCTAGAAGAAAACCTAGAATATGTAAATCTTTTTATTTTCGCATGGATTCGGTGGCAAAGGATCTAGGGCTTTCCGCTGTGCATTGGCGTGTTTAGCGCCCTAGAATTCCTTACAACGAATTCATACAAAAGATAGAACTAATATATTATTCACTGGTCATATGATCCGACTTAGAATTCAGTGAAACTAGCCGGAAGAAGTTGAAGACATTATTGTGGAACAATGCCTGTGTTTACAATTCATTTAATACATACACCATCAATTTTAACCTCACATAAATGTCGACCTTGAGGAGATAACAATGGAAAAAGATAGACAATGAAAGCACAATGCAGCCATGTTAAAGGCATGTCACCTCTTGAAAAAGAAAATGCAGAAAATACACATACTTAACTTGTATAAATACAACAGTAACAAGCATAGTGGTGCATTAAAAGTGCAAAAGTTACAAGATAAGACACTTTACATGGCAGCAAAATAATGCTGTTCTTGATGATTGTTCTGAAAACCATATTCTATTCCACATAGATTCATAATAGTCCATCTTTTGCTACCCTTTCTCGATATTGGTTCCTGAGAAAGCAAATAGAAGGTAAGAGAAAAAACCAATTTGTTCTCCACAAAGAGATAGATACATGTAAGCAAGCATGGGAAAGATTTGATACTTGTTTGCCTTTATATATATAGTACACTGGTAGAGATAGCTGAAGTCCCTTAGTAGGCACCGCCCGCCATGGGCATGTCGTCAAAGCTCCAGAGGTTCATTGCACTCTGATCATCCTGGGTCAGCTCGCCACCAAATAGACAGTCCATAGACAGATCAGAAGTCCCCTCAAGGAATGCAAGTTGCAGGAACTTTATGTAGGCATCAAAATCAGATATATCTTCAGAGACTTGCACTCCGTTGTTCTCGTTGGAATTGTTCAGATGGCTATTGACTGCTAGTGATCCAGTATCATTGTTCTGGATAACCGTGGGAGTGGTAATTGAAATAATTTCTGGGGATTTGGCCTCTTGTTCACACATAAATCCTGGATGACCAAAATTGTTACTTCCCTCATCCGCGTGGAAGCTTAGACCTTCAAAGGACACGATAGGCTTTGTCTTTGAAGACGGATTTAAAGAGCCAGGCCTCATTAGATTTTCTTCCAGGAGGCCCATGGTAGAATAGAATTCACAATTTTGGTTGTTCAGATCCTTCAATTCCATGAATTCATGTTTTTCTGAATGCTTCAGCTTATGTCCTCTTATGGTGTTAGGTTTTAAGTTGCACTTTTTGGCTTCTCGGTTGGCTGCAGAGGAGAAGTTCACCTTGGCTTTCGTTCCACGTATTCGGCGAGCCTTGGCATCATAGGCTCTTGCAGCCTCCTCAGCAGAATTGAATGTACCAAGCCAAATTCGAACCCCTTTGCATGGGTCTCTAATTTCAGCTGCCCATTTGCCCCATGGACGCTGACGAATTCCACGAAATTGATTCTTTCTCTTCCTTTTGGCTGACATAGTAGCAGATCCTCCAAGATCTCTTGATCTGAGAGTAGTTAAGCCCCCTGCAAGATTAAAGAGTATCTAACCCAAGTTGACAAACTAAATTTCACCAAATCTATCATTTTTATACTTTTACATCTTTTTTCAAAATGTTAACCAAGATATTTGGAAGGAATCATTTGGTTCTCCATACACAACTCTCAAAATTAAATTCAGCATACTATCGAAGAGAAGTAGGGACAATTGTTCAAAATCTATAGTCACAAATCATGGTCCGGTTCACGCACACTTAGTTCCATATAGACATATATGGAAGGACTCCTTTTCCAAGTGGTTATTGATCATCATAGAAATTTCCCAATTTTGCTTGTTCAACCCTTTTGAACATAATCAAATCATATTAGAGCAAAAATTCTAACTATTACCAATATTCGAAGGACAAACTACACCGAATTGGGGGGAGGGTGGTACTCAACACCTATAGTTAGGGCAATCCTAGCAAGATTTTCGAACTATTTGGAGACTCTTGGTGTGTGCATATGAAGGATGCTTTACCCAAGAAGTTCTTAGGCTCCACTCAGTTCTTCATTTACTTGTTCTATCTTCACTTTGTTCCCGTATCAGATGTGGTACGACTAATATAATTTAAGCGAACTCTATAGCCTTCACAACCATATAGATAGTTCCTGTAGATCTAAGTGTCTGGTAATTTCCAATTTTGTGAATGTTGAAAATAAATCTCGGATCAATCTACCGTTCACAGTTTAACAAACACAGAGAGATCTTAAAAGTGCAACGGAACCTTATGGGAAAAAGAAAACATCAGAGAATCATCAACTTACCTCGGTGAAGAAATCGAATTAGAAATCTTCCCAAATTAACCGGAGAAAGAATCGGAAGTCTAACAACCTTATTCCGGAACTTTGGCAGCAAAAGTTACTAGTTACCTTGAGCGAAGGACGATCTAGACCCAAAAGCAAAGGGCTTGGCATCAACCTCCTCTTCGTCGTCGTACTCCTCTTCCGACTCGTCATCGAACTCCTCGAAGTCCGCCTCGAAGTCGTCGTCGACCGCCACCCTGAGTTGCTTGCTCTTCCGATTACCCCGGGGCCAGAGATGCTCAGCCCTCACCCGGCGGGAGGGAACCGGCGAGATAAGGTCGGAGATGATCGCTCCGCCGCACATCTCTTCAAAGATTTTATCTTTTCTTCCTCTTCACTTGGAAATCAAGGCCTTTGCCGTGCATTGGGAGGGGCCGGAGCTGGAGTGGTTATTTAAACACATCAAAAGTGGACTTCTATAAAAAGCATGAAATTGGTGAGTGTGGGGGATTTTTTTTTGTTTTTTTAAGATTATTTTAGTGCAAATGGGATCATGAGAACTAGTTTAAGGGGTGGCGGCTTGCATTTTAATAATTTTTGTGTAAAGCAATAATTATCAATTTTAATAGAAGTTTTATATTGACAACTTTAATTAGAATGGTACAAACATAAAGGTCACGAAGCAATGGTGGAGCCACGTATTGCCCTATCGAGATTTAATCTAGGGCTCGACGAGATTAGGAGGAATTATAATTTGAATTTACGGTGAGAAAAAAAAAAGAATATGTGAGAAAGAAGAAGGTAGTCCAGGAATTTTTGATTAATTCGAGATCAACTCAATAGCTATATAATTTTTGACTCCGTCATTATCAAAAAGATTCGATCACATGCATGTGTACACACACGAGTAAAGTAGAGATAGAAGAAAAAGTCGAATGATTGTTATCAAGTCTAGCAATCAACGAGGATAGAGTGACCTCTAAATGCCAATTATTGTTAGATAGGTTTATGGGATTTAGGTATGTTGCTTTTCTTTGTTTTATTTTTTGATAATTTAAATATTTAATTTTTTTAACTAATTAATTTTGAAGATGATCGATCTAATCTCACGGGACAACCAGATAAAACCTTTCTTACAAAATAACCTCGATCTAAATCCCAAGATACTATAGGATCGGTGATGACAAAAGCTTGACCATGGCTAAAAGGGAGGAGTGAATAGTCAGAGCTCACAAATCAAAAGTTTTTTACACAGACACAAATAATTAAATACTTAAATGAGAGTATACTCGTGTGTATATATATATATATTTTGTTCATGTCAAAAGATATAGTAGAAATATATAAAGACACAATCAAACAAAACTATCAAAAATATTTGGAGACTACTCCTAATTCATGATCTATTGTTAGAATTGGTGAGGTAGAGGGGAGTAAATGGCCAAAAAAATTAAAAAATCAACTACTCTTAAGAATCAAGTCTTAAATAAAGTTAGCACAATAAAAATGCAACAATAATAATATAATCAAAGTATTTAAAGTGTTTCAGACAACATTGTCCTACTCTATAATCTAGTGACTCATTAGATGAGTCGCTCATTGAGAATCCCACTAAAATGATTTTTCATAAAAAGGTAGAGAACATCGTATAAAAATTTTCTTTTGCAAAAATAACAACAAATAAGAGTGAATGAAAATTGAAAAAAAATCTTATTAGAGCTTGAAGAGTTAAGATTTTAAGCTCTTGGGGTTTCAAGTATTTTGAGATATGAGTATTGTTCTCAAGGTCTTCTTTGCTCCTTTATTTATAACCTTCAAATCGTGTTTGGAAAAGTATGTTCTATATGAATTAAGTTCACTCAAGTGTCTCCATTTAACTATAACTAACCATAAAAACCTTACTTGCCAACAGCTAGTCTTCCGTTCAACTCAATATTTGTTCAATCAACACAAATCCATTACAATCAAACTTAATTTTTCAGTCCACACAACTAAATAAGATCACAAGCTTATCTTTCAATGGATATTTTCTCCAATTGACTCAAGATCTCTTTAGTCAACTCGTATCCGCATCAATCAACTCAACCTCTTAAGGTGACTCAATTAGCTTGAATGACAAACTTATTCATTCAACTGATACTTTTCTAGTTAATTCAAGACCTCTTCGGTTGATTCAAATCAAATAGATAACATCTGATTTCTCGAAATTGACTACATAGTTGACTCCAGTGGTCTAAATGGCGATTGAGGTGGTCACCTAGGTAAAAGACAATCATCAACCACACTGCCTTAGGCAAAGGTGATACTTTTAGGTGGTCAAACAGCTCCGGTGCCGATACGCCACGAGACCGAGCGTGTCATGCACCCGAACCCGAGCCTGGCGACGGGCTCGAAAGCATCGCTCGAGCCTGACGATGGGCCTGGAAGCGTCGCTCGAGCCCAGCGACGGGCCCGAACGTGTCGTGTGGTCTTGCCCACAGGCCCGGACGCATCGTGTGATATCGGTGACGCGTCAAACTCATCACGCGGGTCACGAGCAAAATAGTGGTAAGTGATAAGAGGTCGGAGTTGGGTTTTAAACTTAGGTTCAATTAAATACTTTAGTTAATAATTTTAATCAACTTCTAGCAATTGAAATAATTGAAATAGACTTAATAAAAATCTAATAAAATTATCTCATTAATTTAATATATATATATATATATATATAATTTTATTTTTTATTTTTAAATATTTAAATTTAATTTTTTATTTTTAGTTAATACAACCAAGGAGGATTATGTATAATATTATGTATAAAAAATAATATAAAAAATCCAATGCTTAGGTGGCTGAGGCGGTAGGTGGTCACTGACTTCCCCGCCACTGCCTACCGCCATTTACAACACTGATTGACTCAAGTCACTTCAGTTAACTCAAGCTAAAATAAAATCTTAATATCTACGAGTAGAATGTTATTACTCAACTACCTAGTTGACTCAACAATTTAGTTAATTGAATGATAGGACCCGTACCAGCTAGAGGGGGATGAATAGTTCTGATCGTTTCGTATCTTGATCTCATGTTCATCATTTAAATGCACAGCAGAAACTTGAATCAATATCGACGCCACATGCACATGCTCTGGGATGTACTTGGTATCCGTCTCTTAGGCGACTAATCCAAGGTCTACTTCTAGTGATCTCCCTCCACTATGAACCTTTCTTTTTTGGATATCTTCCAAAGGCGGAGTAGTCTCTTACAACATGTTCTTACAAGAACACAACAAGAAAACGAATACAAAGACAAATGAAATCGAAAATGACTTTATAATGAGAAACTTTGGATTCTTTCTTATTGCTTGAAAATATCTCTTGTTGATCCGAAAATGTCTCAACACTTAGTCTCAAAATCTCCAAGAACCAACACTGAAAAACTTATTAAAATCCCTCTTTTAAAGCCTTAGGTTAGGGCTATTTTTCGCCTATTAATCGATTAATCTTACCCATCAGTCGATTGATATAGTATCCGACATTGTTCCAGCCATTGAATGGTCTCTAAATTTTTTGAAATCTGTCTAATATTTTCGATCATTTGAACATCAGTCGACTAATTCATCCTAGCAATTGACTGATATCAATCAGTCAAATCTTGCAATCGAATCGACCTATTTCTATTCACCTATTGATCGATATCAGTCGTCTGATATCAACCATCAATCTATTGATGTCATCAATCAAGTCAAACAATCAAATCGACTTACTTTTGTTCGGTTCTAATTGACATCAGTTGAGTTTCCCAATCGAATTAATAAGCTTCTATTTGGTTCCTAAAGCCATTAATCAACTGATCAAACTCATCAGTTGACTGATATTGAGTAAGAAATATATATCTCTCAACGAGCTCTGTTTCGCACCAAAAATCACCTCGTTCTAATATCTCAATCAAAAGTTATGACGTTCGAAAGTTTGATCTGTCATTTTCGCATCACTATCAATCGACTAATATTCATGCTTCAGCCTTATCAAAATTGAATTCGTGTCTTATTCGGTATCCAATTGACATCAATCTACCAGGACTTTCTTTGCTTAATATTCGGTTAATCTTGACCTGCCGAGACTTCCCGTTGCCTAGCATCTGGTCAACCTTGACCTGACGGGACTTTCTCGTTGCTTGACATCCGATCAACCTTGACATATAAGGACTTCATCGTTGACTAGCATCTAGTCAACCTTGACCAATTGGGACTTCATGCCTCATGTCAACTCTTTGTTGGACTTTCGATCACCAAGTGTTCGGTCAACCGTAATCCACTTGGACTTTTTGTCTCGTACCATCTCTATATTGGACTTTTGATCGCTAAGTATCCGGTCGACTGTGACCCACTTAGACTTTTCATATCTCATCAAATATCTGGTCAACCTTGACCTATTTGACTTTTTGCCCAACCAACTTAAAATATTGATCGATTGTCAAATATTCGGTCAACCTTGACCTCTTTAATGTCTCACTCAACCAAATAACATATTGATTAAACATCAAAATCCCAACTCGAGTCAACTCGAACTTAGTTAACCTAGTCAAAATTGCATCAACATTGAAAACATACCTTTAGTTAACTGAATCTACTTGAGGATCTTGACTTGAGATTGAGATCATTCTCTTACTACTATCAAACTTATTCTTTGGTCAAGTATATGCCTAGGTAGACCTCTACCTAGAAACAAACCTAAGATTAAATTTCCTTGTAATCTTTCAAGCTCATATTTTCTTAAATCTTTAATGTCATCATTGATTTTTCACACTCTCGAGTCCACCTCATCAGGTCTTCTATTCTTCAAATATTCAAATTGTTTTGGGCTTGCTCTATGCCTCCCTTTATCTTAACTTTGAGACTAATTCTTTCTAAGCCTCTAAGACATCAAAGTAGCATCTTGTCTTTGCAAGCACAACCCACTCATATGCCAAGTGAAAAACCTCTAGCTCTTAACACCTATTAAGTGCAACCCAATCGATTCAGAGGCTCACTATTCTCTCAAGAAATTTGAATGAATCGATTGCCTTAATCGATTCACAACCCTACTGTTCACTTGAGAAACAACTCTGAATCGATTTCTTCAATCGATTAAACTGAGCCTAATTGATTCCCCTAATCGATTAGGACGTGCTGAATTGATTGACCTAATCGATTCAACACCCTACTGTGCAATCACAATAATTGTCTCCCAATTGATTAACCAATCGATTGGCATGGGCTGAATCGATTGACCAATCGATTCATCCACTTACTATGCTCTTGCGATTTTTCTTCTCCTAATTGATTTGGAAGTTCCCCAATCGATTAAGGATGCCTGAATCTATTACCCAATCGATTTTGGCTCCTACTATTCTCACAAGAACAGATTCAATCGATTGCCCAATCGATTGACATAAGGTTTAATCGATTGTCCAATCAATTACCCAACCCTAACTCACTTGATCTGAGTGTGGGGTTCCCTTGCCCAACATTAGGTCATCCTTGACTTTTTGGGACTTCCCGTTGTCTAACTTTTGGTCAACCTTGACCTGCCAGGGGTTCTTAACCAAGTGTCCGGTCAACCTTTGACCCACTTGGATTTTTCGTCTCGTGCCAAGTGTTCAACTCCTAGTTGATCCAATTTGGACTTGTCCTAGTTCCCAACTATGTTTTCCTAGTCCCACTAGGACTTCTCTCACGTGCCAAGTATTTAAATCTCAGCTAACCCACCTTGGACTTGACCTAATTCCCAATTAGGTTTGTCTAGTCTCACTAGGACTTCACTTGTGCCAAATGCTTAGCTCCCAGCTAACACACCTTGGACTTAATCTAATTGTCAACTAGGTTTGCCTAATCCCACTAGGACTTCAGTCATGCCAAGTGTTTAGCTCCCAGCTAACCCATCTTGGATTTAACTTTGTTCTCAACTAGGTTTGCTTAGTCCCACTAGGACTTCACCTTGTGCCAAGTGTTTAGCTCCTAGCTAACCCACCTTGGACTTCACCTAGTTCCCAACTAGATTTGCCTGGTTTCCAACCAGGACTTTCCTTTGCCTAGTCCCACTAAGACTTACGGTTGCCTAGTCCGACTAGGACTTTCACTGCCTAGTTCCCAACTAGGTTTTCCATTTGCTTAACTTCAGTTAGGACTTTCTCTTGCCTAGTCTCACTAGGACTTAATCATTTTCAAGTCTCTGGTCAACCCTTGACCTACTTGACTTCACTTAACATATTGATCAAACATCTAAACCTAAGATCGAGTCATCCCTAGCTTGGTCAACCTGGTCAACCCTTGACTCGGGGATAATTGCACCAACAATCTCCCCCTTTTGATGTTTGACAATATGTTTAAGTTAGGCTAACCCATATTATCCCAACTCTCTTCTTCATCCCATGTCCTACATTTTCTCCCCCTTTGACACACATCAAAAAGCTCTTCTCAAGCGAAAAATCTCTCTAAGAGATTTACTCCTCAAATGAAAGTCTCATACCTTTCATTGTATCATTTGCTCAACCTTGAGCATATGTTCATTTACAATGAAGATTCTCAATCTTTCATTGTCTCCTCATCCTTAAGAAAAATTCAATTCATATCTTTTAAAGAAAAATCTCCCCCTCAAAACATGCTCCAACTTCTATCATTGTACCAATAATGATTTTGAGTCTTTTTAAACCTTTAGGAAAACTCAAAACGAAGTCGAGAAGTTAAAGATTCAAACTTGAATCCAAACTTCTTCCTTAATTCTAAATTAGTCCTCTTTAACCATTCCTTTCTTATATTCATCAAGAAAGTTATCTTTATATACTTGTCTAAGCATTTCTTAGGATAGTTAAATTTGACTAATCATGTCTTAATCAGCTGAAATTAGATATTTTAGTCAAAATTCAACATTGTCAATCGATTGGCTTCAGATACCAATCGATTTCGGCCATGCTAATCGATTGAAGTTGTGTTCAAATCGATTATGCCACATCCAATCGATTGACTGATCAATTTCGTGAGCTTCTATGCTCACGGGAATTCATCACCAATCGATTGGTGTGAAGTAATCGATTATTGTAACTGAATTTTTCTGATTTCAATTTCAGGCCAAAATTTAGAAATTCTTAAATAATTCTACAAAATTTTAAAAATTATGAAATTTAACATTGATATTATTTATGTCATATACTATCAGGGAAAAATAGTTTTCTAAGAAAATAACTCTCATTTTTAAAGATTAACACAAAATTGGAGACTATTGAAAACTTTAATATTTCACTCTATTTTGTATCTACTTAATCAATGGTGATTCTTATCAAAAGATAGACCCTACCAAGGTTTTTCAAAATAATTTTGAAATGATTTAAAAACTAATTTCCAACCATGATCTTTGGGCTAGATGCACATGACTTTGTATATTAGTTTTTCCCATGATTAGACTTCACATAATCTATGTGTTTTGATGAACCTAAAACTCCTTAGGTAAGGTTGTTCTAGCATGAAATGATTTATAATTTTTTAGAATTATCACGCTTCCTATTTTCATGATAACATGTTCTAAAATCATAAAAGTTATTTCTAGCATGTATTTTATCATGATATAAAGAATTATCATTAACTAATGGTACCTTAATTTTATTTTTAGAAGCTCCCCCTTGACTTGAGCTTCCTATGTTGTTCTTTCTTGAAGACCTCCTCTTTGGGTATTGATTTTGATAATGCCCATTTTGATTGCATAAGAAGCACATAATGTGCTACTTTCCCTTGCGAATGAAGATATTGGCCTCCCTTGGCTTATCCTTTACCTTGGGTGCCACTCGGGTCTTCTTCTTGACCAAGTTGGGACACTTACTCTTACAGTGTCCTTTTTCTCTATACTCAAAGCATATGATATGATTTTTATTTTTTTCAAACAAAAATAGCTATACCTTTGCTTGTAGAGATGGCACATGACTCTTCTTCATTGACACTTTTGGAAACTGATGCTTCTTCTTGTTCTGGTGTCAATGACCTCTCCCCCTCAATACTTGAGGTGGATGCTTCTTTGATTTCCTCTTCGGATGTTGAGCATCTCTCAACTTTTAAATCCTCGTACATTTGACCCAAAGAGTCTCCCTCTTTAGATTCGTTGTCACTTGGCGTTGAGGTTAAGACTTTATGAAGCTTGGCCAATTTGCTCCATAACTCCTTGGCATCTCAAAATTCTCCAATTTTGCACACGAGATTGCTAGGTACCAAATTTAACAACAATTTGGTTACCTTCTCATTTTCTTCGGATTTTTGAATTTACTCCTTAGACCATTTGCTCTCCCGAAGAGGTTTTCCCTTTGAATCTCTTGGAGCTTCAAAACCTTCCATTAGAGCAAACCATTGCTCTATGTCCATCATCAAGAAATTCTCCATTCTTGATTTTCAAAGATTGAAGCTTTCAATTCCGAAGGAGGGAGGAGTTTGGATGTCATATCTGAATCCATCTCATGGATCCATCTTGGAGTTGATCTCCCTTAATTTGATTTATTAACGTTATGGTTTCACTTCAACTTCTTCCTCTTCCTCTTCCTCTAGCTCTTTCATCTTTCGGTGATTGGTCCAATGAAGAGTGGCATCGCTCTGATACTACTTGTTAGGACCAAAAGGAGAGCTAGAGAGGGTGTGATTAGCTTCAATCGCTTCTTGATGATGATTTATAGCGGAAACTTTTAAGTGCAATGCTAACACCTTGATTTACTTGGTCTCCACCTCCTTGAGGTGACTAATTCAAGGGTTCGACTCTCACGATCTCATCCACTATGAAATCACTCTTTCTCGGAAATAAACCGAAGGCAGAGAAGCCTCGTATTAGCTAACAACCAAGAAATACAAAAAAGAATACAAGAAGTAAAAACAAATACAATAAACACCTTGCTATTGATCTCTTGTTGCTTGGAAAGTATCTTGATCTCTGGAAAGTGGAGCAACACTTCTCCTCCAAATCTCAAGAACTGGCGTTTAGAACCGTTGCTTCAATCCTTCGCGAAAACACTCTTTATCGCGCTAACCTAGGGTTCCCAATCGATAAGGCTTACTCCTAATCAATTGCCACATCATATCCAACCGTTCAAACCTGCAAAATGGCTCTTTATCAAATACTCAATCGATTGGTAAGTCATATCAATCGATTGGTTAGCCTCTAATCGATTATGAGGCTCACTGTTCTCTTGAGAACTAGGATGAATCGATTGCCCCAATCGATTAACAAACCTTCTATTCACTCGACAAACAGCTCCCAATTGATTACCCCAATCAATTGAAAATGCCACAATCGATTAGCCAATCGATTCCAGCACTCACTATGCACTCATAAAAAGAGCCTAATCGATTACCCTAATTTGTTAGGACATGCTTAATCGATTAGGGTAATCGATTCAGCACCTTATTGTGCACTCACGATTTTAATATCTCCCAATCGATTAGAAAATTCCCTAATTGATTGGTAAGGCCTAAATCGATTACCCAATCGATTCGTTCTTGCGACAACAAATTAAATAGATTGCCCAATCGATTGACACAAGGTTTAATCGATTGCCTAATCGATTATCCAACCTTAACTCACTTGATTTGAGTGTGGGGTTCCCCTACCCAATATCTGGTCAACCTTGACTTGTTGCGACTTCCTATTACCTAACTTTTGGTCAACCTTGAACTACCAGGGCTTCTTCACCAAGTATCCGGTCAACCTTTGACCCACCTGGACTTTTCGTCTCATGCCAAGTGTTCAGCTCCCAGCTGACCCATCTTGGACTTGACCTAGTTCTCAACTAGGTTTGCCTAGTCCCACTAGGACTTCTCTCATGTGCCAAGTGTTAAGCTCCCAGCTACCCACCTTGGACTTGACCTAATTCTCAACTAAGTTTGCCTAGTCTCACTAGAACTTCACTTGTGCCAAGTATTTAGCTCCTAGCTAACGCACCTTGGACTTAACCTAGTTTCCAACTAGGTTTGCCTAGTCCCACTAGGACTTCACTTGTGCCAAGTGTTTAGCTCCTAGCTAACACACCTTGGACTTCACCTAGTTTCTAACTAAGTTTGCCTGGTTCCCAACCAGGACTTCCCTTTGCCTAGTCCCACTAGGACTTATGGTTGCCTAGTCTCACTAGGATTTTACCTTGTGCCAAGTGTTTAGCTCTCAGCTAACCCACCTTGGACTTCACATAGTTCCCAACTAGGTTTTCCTAGTTCCCAATCAGGACTTCCTTTTGCTAAGTCCCACTAAGACTTACGGTGACAAACTTTCTTTGTAAGCTGGATGGATGCTCAAACCCAATGATTCGGCCAATTAGATGTTATGAATCTTTCTTACTCTTATTGTGAGCTTTGTGGGGGCAACATGGCATGTGATTGATAATTGTCCAATACTAATTGACCTTGCATATAGAATAGGTGGAGAAAAATATCGTGTCCTCCCTGACTATAATGAATGGCTGCAAAATTAGTAAAATTGTGAGGCTTGTGAAGAAATAGGGCATACAATGGAAAATTGCAGCAAGTTACGCCAGTTGAAATTTTTGATGGAAAATCAAAACAAACAATATGGTGAGGCTTGTGAAGAAACAAGGCATATAATTGAAAATTATAGCAAGTTGAAATTTTTGATGAATTTTTTTTCTGACGCTCAAAACAACTAGGACGAAGAGAATGAAGGCACTGAGGCATCAATTGAAGAAGAAGATTTAGTTGTGTCTACCGATGTAGTTGATAATCCTGTTGTTGATATTGATGTTGGTATATTCTATCCTGCCTATGATGATGTTGTGGATGAAAGTGTAGGGACTTGTACTGTGGAAGCAATGACCCAAGAATCATTTCCTTTAGTCGTACAACCACTTGAAACTATGGATATTGTAGGAATTGAATTTGTTGATGTTAGAAGTGTAAGGAATTGTGCAGTGGAGATAAAGCCCTAAGAATCACTTCCTTTAGTGGCACCACCACATGAGCAAGAGTCTTTCCTTACCACAGCTGAAACATTAATCAATGTTATACTTCCTTTAATGATTGGTGAAGGTAAAATTTCATTTGATATATCTAATGTTACTAACCAATTTTTTCTCAAGTATATTTGTGGTAGGACAGATTTTTCATAGCAATCACATGGACAACCTCATGATGAACCTTTGAAGATGAGCTTATTTAATGAAGGCCTGAGACCTGGAGATAGCAAGTACCTTGCTCCTCCATGAGCAAGGTTTAAGACATATGGAAGGCCAAGAAATCTTATAATAAGCCAAGAAAGTCTGAAAGTATCGTACTCTCTGGTGATGCTCTTAATAAAAGAAAAGAGAGGCGCAACCACCTCAAGCCATGTGCCTCTGATTGAAACACACATGGGGTCGAGCTAATGACCAAAAATAAGCACTTATTGAGAGGTATCCCAAGTTTTTTCTTATTTTTGTTTAAGTTCATCTTTTGTTTCATAGTTTTAACTTTTTGAATTGTTCAATTTCAGGGATCCACAAGTTTGTCGTGTCTCACTGCAGACCAATTTTAAAATGACTATAATATTTGATCTGAGATGAAGTATGGGCGTACAACCATTCAAATCGAAGACATTTTGATGATCTACAATTTGGTACCAAATTTAGTCTATATTGACCTTGTTTCAAACCCAAAAATGCAGTTGAAGAGACCTTTCAGAATTTGAAAGACCTTTGTTAAAGATAAAGATGTTCAAATGATGTAGGAAGGGCTCAAGCTCCTACAACAAAGGCAAAGATAAAGCATACAACATGGGTAACAATTCTAACCCCTTGGGTATTATTTTATATAAGATTACTAATCATAGGACTCGTTATGATATTCTTGTTATGATGAAACTTGTCAATACTCGATATCTAGACAAACAT
>JBBUKS010000008.1:3137082-3166310 GCA_038050645.1 Hedychium gardnerianum | reverse complement strand
GTTAATGAAGATCTCATTGCATCTTAAGTGCGAGTTTTGTTCGACTTGAGATATTCAAGTCATCTTGGTCATGGAGACTTATACTTTGACATTTTAAGCAAGCATCTCCGAAGAGGTGTGGACCCGGGATGATTGGGTATAAGTCAAAGTGTCCGAAGGTGATTGGATAGCTAACAAAAGATTCACCACTCCTTACAAGGAGATGTATACCCTATGGTCGATTGTCAGGATTATTACTCAAAGTCTTTGGTCAAAACATTACACGTCAAGAGTATAGGACTCTCAGACACATGTCTGAGTAATTTGAATCTACATGACAAGAAAGTATAGCTTGGGCTAAGTGTGGCGTAGTCAACCTAGTGGGGACTGATACATAGACCATGTCCTGAACCAAGTGGATATAAAATGAGTAAAAGGAATGAGGCACGACTCATTGTAGCTGCTGAAAGGTTCAAAAATAGTTCTGGAATCAATCTATGATTTTCTAGTTAATTGGGGATCATAATGTACTACTAGGTGTCATTCATGATCATTCCATAATTAATGGTTAATTATGGACGGTCAACATAACAGGGAACCTATAAGGTCACACGCACTATGATTTTATCCGAAAGATTTAAAACGAGTTTGAGAATTGGATTCTCAGATCAAGAGAGACAAAGTTTGGTTGGACCAAACTAGCGGCAAATATGAAAATTTATTTGCCGGAATAGAAGCACAGATGAGCCACATCTTTTGAAGATGTGATGGACACTCTTTAGTTTAATAATGAACCAAATTGGTTTGGTTTGATTATTGAACCAAGTGGTTTAGTCTTAAACCAAACCAAAAGCTTAATGGGTTAAGTTTTTTGTTAAGGCTTAATTGGTTGGCCTTAGGAGATGACTTGTTCCCCAAGTCATAGAAAAGAGATTATAAATACTCGCCCATAGGGAGAGAATTAAGCTAATGAGTTTTGATTAAACCTAAGAGTTAGGTTTTCGAAAACCCTCCTCTCTTCTCTCCCCTCTTCTCCCCTCCTCTTGCTGACACTGATCCGACACTGATTGTTCATCACCAACACTGATTCATCACCGCCATCGACTGTTTGGCGCCAACACTAATTCGTCGCCGCCACCAACTGTTCAGTGCCGATATCGATTCATCGCCGCCACCGACTATTCGACGTTGATATTGATCGGCGTTGCCACCTCTTTGGTGCCACTGGGTTGCTTTCAGCCATCGGGAACCAAGTCGAGCAAGATCCCTCTCTCGAATCATTTTGTCTCCCTACTTCGACTATTACCAAAGTGGAGACATGGTTCGAACTTAGCGAAGTCATCTTGAAGATACTCGGTGTGGATACGAATAGAGGTGAGGTTTGATAATATCACTTGGTTGATTTTGGAAGAGGCTAGCCTTGAGAGGCTAGCAAACGCTATCTACAAAGTTCGAAAATGAACTCCCAGGTATAACTAGATTAAAAGATTTAATTTAGTTTTTGTAAAAATTTAATTTGCGGTTAAGTCCACACGTGTTGTATCTTGCATGCGTGGATATGTGTGTTGTAATAAATTAGGAGTTATTATGTTTATTTCTGCTGCGGATTGTTTTGGAAATATGTCAATTGCATGCATCTGCATTGGGCTCCCCAACATAGATGTCTTCAATTTGTCTTGAAGAGCGACTATGTAAAGTGTAACAACTTTCTTAGCGTTAATCACTCAGTATACTTGTTGTCACACGAACCATTTTTCTCATGTATGAATTGGATGTTCTAATATGGTCTTTATGGCTTTGACTTGGACGAGTGGGAGATGTAGGATGTGGAAGAAGTGGAAGGCGTGGGCATTTACTCAAATTGGCCATGTACCCCACTTAGAACCCAACCTAGGCTTCCTTATACATTGCGTCCATAAGAAAAGAAAAGGGGTTCTTCTTCGAGGTGTGTGGAGTTTTACTTTTCTTCCAAGAGAACATCCAAATAGGGTGGATTTGGTTTGTGGTTCGTTCTTGTAATTGCTCTTCCGACAACGAGCACAAAGAATGGGATCAAGCAAGATCTGCTGCAAAGGTAGTAAGTGTTTAATTTTTTTTTATTTAGACTATACATGCATTTATATTCACACTTAGGGTTGTCGTTACACTCGAGAAAAATCCCTACAGTGTGCCGCAGTTGGGATTCAATCCTACATCGTTACACCGGGGCACGTATCTTCCCGACATAGATCTAAGATGTTGATGATCATTTCGACTGACCAGCAAGCTCAACTCATCAGAATCCCAACTGCTTAGGAAATCAAGCAGGCCCTTTTTTACATAGGAGACCTCAAGGCACCGAGCCCAGATGGATATAGTTTAAAATTCTTTAAGCAGACATGAGACACAGTCAAGCAGGAATTAATATCGGTCGTATTGGAGTTCTTTTCGAGTAGTCAGCTACTTAAATCATGGAACCACATGTTTATTGCTCTAGTACCCAAAATGGCCTATGCAAGCAAAGTGCAAGACTACAGACCCTTATCTTGTTGCACGGTGTTCTACAAGGTTATCTCAAAACTCCTTGCAGGTAGATTGGCATATATGATAGACCGACTACTACCTTCTGCCCAAACAACTTTTGTCAAAGGCAAACTCATCACAGATAATATCCACTTAGCTCAAGAATTATTGTGCAACTATACCAAAAAGTGGATCTCACCCAGATGCATCATGAAAGTAGATCTTCAGAAGGCCTTTGACTCTGTTCACTGGGGTTTTCTTCAAGATGTTCTCTCAACACTATAGTTCCCAGCCATCTTCATCACATGGATCAGAGAATGTGTTACCACCATGACTTTCTCTATAATGATAAATGACATAATGCATGGTTTTTTTAGAGGTGGTAGAGGATTTAGACAAGGAGATCCCCTCTCCCTATATCTATTTGGGCTATGCATGGAGTATCTCTCTCGTTCCCTTGTATGATGCACTATTAGGCCAGATTTTTACTTCCATCCCAAATGTAAGTAGTAGAGGATATCACATTTGGTATATGCAAACGACTTCTTACTTTTGTCCCGTGGAGATGTGACTTCAATTACCTAGCTAGTGGACTGCTTATCATAGTTTGCTCAGATGGCCGGTCTTATAGCCAACCTAGCTAAGTCCAACATCTACATGGCAGGGATAGATGCTCTCACACGGGAACAACTCCTCACTATCACAGGATTTCAAGTTGGGGACATGCCCTTCAGATACCTGGGGATCCCCATAACCTCTCAAAGTCTGAAGATCTCAGATTATAGCACATTGCTAGACGCCCTCACTAGGAGGGTCAATTCATGGCCTAAGAACACTCTCTTTTTTGCTAGGAAAATCCAGCTCATATAAGTAGTTCTTTAGGGTATCGAATGCTACTGGATGTCCATCATGCCCCTCCTACGTAGAGTTATAGAGTGCATACATAACATCTGCAAATCATTCATATAGACCACTAAGCACCACCCCCCATAGCATGGTCAGAGTTATGTCGCCCAAAAAAAGAAGGTGGTCTTGTCTTGAGAGACTTAAAGGCATGGAACCTCACTCTGCTAGCTAAGGTTCTATGGTGGATATAGGACAAGCAAGATACCTTGTAGATACAATGGATACACAATGCATATTTACAGCATGTGGGGATATGGGCATGGTAGGCTAGACACATGGACTCCCCGCTCATCAAGAAGTTGTTGCACATCAGAGATAGCATTTTGGCAACTACAGGTAGTCTAAAGGTTGCAAGCCAAGTCATAGCTGCTTGGTTCTCCCAGAGGAAGGGAGGTGTTCAGAGGGCTTATGACCACTTCAGAGATGCGAGGCCTAAGAATCCATGGATAAAGATAGTCTGGCAGAAGTACCTTCAGTCGAGTCACGCTTTTATCCTATGGATGTTAGCACATGGATGACTCCCTGCACTAGCCCAACGGGAGTACCTGGAGGATAAACAGTGCACTTTCTGCAAACAGGAAGAGGAGATACTAGATCATGTGTTCTTCAGATGTGGACCTATCTGCCAACTTTGGGGAAGGATCAAAGCATGGTTGCGAATGAGGTCGGAGATGACCATATACAGGCGTATGCTGAGGACATTCAGACTTCAGTACCGGGGCACCTCCATCATGACCCGGGCACACCACCTCGCCATGTCAACACTGGTACATCATGTTTGGAGGGTGAGGAACAACAACATGTTGAGGGCTTAGATTTGATGCAGGATGGTCCACTGGACAATACATATCCATTTCTACCAATCGCTCAACATATACTCGGACCAGGCACTCAGGCATGGATGACATTTTGAGGGCACGCGGGTTTTTTATTACTGCCTCATTTTGCATTTTTAATGTCACATACACATTCATACATATACCACACATTCATACATTTACTACACATATAGGTTAGTTAGGATGATGAGGATGTACATGTTCGGTAGTTCATTAGCGAGAGCTACATTTTTGGTACTACCACCTCACACACAATGAGCATGCATTTTTAATTGATAGAGAACATGCATATATATATACTTATGATAGACCCATACATGTTTTTGGGAGCTTGCATCTTGCATATGCATGGAGTCTTGTAGTTTAGGAGCCCATATTAGGTAATTTTTACATACCACACAGGGGTCTGGAGGACATATAGATATAGCTACACATTTTATAGAACTATGGCCCTACTTGGAACCGGCACCCTGCCTGGCCAAGTATATGGCCGCGGTAAAAAGAAAAACTCTTCTTTGCCTGATACCTGATTTGGAGCCCTTAGAGACATGGAGTCATATGGAGCTCTACTAGAGTTGGAGCCTTGAGAGACATGCAGGCACATGGAGCTTTGGAGTAGGGAGTGAGAGAACATATGTATGAGGTCAACCCATCTTGAGTGAGAACACATGTGTGAGAGACTATGTATGCCTTGAGATGCATTTTGAGTTGGTGAGTGAGGGATGAAATCATGTATGCCTTGAGAGGGTGAGGGATGATTGCACGCATCATGTGAGATTATACCTCTTAAGCGTGTGAGCATGTATATGATGGTGAGGATTTAGGTGAATAGATTCACCTTAAATGATCTATCTAGTCCGCAATAAACGACTCACGGTAAAGATGTCCCAAATTCGTTTATATCTGAGGCTTTGCTAAAAAATCTATGAGGGTGAATAGATCTACCAGAATAATCTATCTAATCCGTAGCAAACGGCTTGCGGTAAAGATATTGCAAATTCATTGATAGTTGGTCACTTGCTAAAAGTGTGTAGGAGACAGTGATGACGACTTTTGAGCAATCAGGAGACGATGATGACCGAGCCGATCCACTAGACGAGGATGGATAGTGAGGATAGCCAGCGAGGACACATGGAGACAGTGAGACTGCTTAATACTGATGGCAGAGACAGGTGGAGCCACCTATGGATGGCTGATGGTTGAGACCGATGGAGCGACTTATGGACGGATAGCAACAGTGAAACTGTTTTGACACTAATGACGGATGATCAAGACCAGTCGATGTCTAATCTCTCGTGATTTGTATGAAAAATAAGTAATCGATCGAAGTACTTCAAGTGAGAGAGTTGTTGGTATACATGAGAGTGATGATAGTCATGAGAGCACTTATACGTCACGTCGTACCTAAGATATTTTTATAGATTTGATATTCAGTCCTATATGTGTAGAGATATTTAGTTTTTATATGTTTGTATATTTTTTATGATATATATTTAACTTTCATTACAGAAAAAAAAACATTGGAAGATACTCGATTTTTGTTGTTTGATAATCCTGCAAATGGAACCGTGCCAAGCCGATCTTTGCCTTCATCATGAAAAGAGAAAAAAAGAAAAAGGGCGAAGAATCCAAGTGCCTTCCTGGCAAGGCAACCACTTGGACGTCCACCGTTTCTGGGCAACAGGCAGCATACGAGGGGAGATCGCGGTGGACCGGTGCTTTGTACGGCGATCCACACCTGTCGGCACTTACACAGGGATCCACGGCTTACTCTCCACCTCCTCCTCTCCAACTTCCTCCTCCTCTTCCTCTTCCTCCTAGTAAATTGCTTTTAGCCTTTCAATCTCTCGCTTTTGTTCCCATTTCGCCAAGTTAACTACTCCGGCTCAATCGTCGACGTGATTTTCAACTGCTTTTTCAGGTGCGGTACAAGTAAAAATAATAAGCAGCTTGATTTTGAGATTGGTTGCATTCTGTTGTTTTGACTGATTCAGGTTTTCATTTTTGTCCGTGTGTAAATAAGCAGCTTGATTTTGTCATTGGGCATCATATTCTGTTGTTAGATCAAAATATATGGGATGAAAACAAGAATGCATTAAGACTGTAATGATTTAATCTACCCTTTGAACTTGGTTTGTTTTTGTCGAAACGAAGTAGCTGGTGGTGTTGTCTGCTAACTAAATCTATCCATTTGAATGGTAGGATCAATCATTTTTGAAAATTAATTCTTGGCAGATCGAAATGATTATTTGAGTTTAACTTAAACCCTTTATCTAAACATCAAAACTACTCGGTCGGACTCAAGCACTTGAGTGTGATTGTACCAACAATCTCCTCCTCAATGCCTTATTCTCCCAAGTATTATTCAATTATTTGAACTCGAACACATAGAGCATGATTACACTAACAAAAATAACCCTCAATTCCTTAAAAAACCCCTAATTTGTCCCAACATGACTAAACTAGATTATCCCCAATTAAAGTTTTGCTTCAACTCTAAACTGGCCAAAACAAATCCAAATTGCTCTCCCAATTTAAGCACACATAGCTCTAAACACCATGCCTTTCAAATCCAATTCAACTTCAACTTGACAACCAAAATCGAATTTGTTATTTGGTTCAATTCAACTAGTCATCAAAAAATTTAAAATATAACAATTTAAATATGACAACAAAAAATCGTATAGAACAACTCTATGACCATTTTTTTTCCTTCTTCCTTCTTCCTTCTTCCTTCTCCATGCCTTAAAAATCTTTTAATTCAAAAATCTCTAATGATTCCTGGACATTTTTCTAAATATACATATACATATATATTTTAAAATTTGTTGTTAGACATTTGTTGGACTTCTTTATTATTTGTGTAGGCTCAAATGCCTTGCAACTTGAATATATGTTACAGCTAGCTATTTTAAAGTTAGATGAATTGCAATGTGCACAAGTCTTGAACTAGTTACTCTTTCTAGCTAACTTGAGAACTTACACAAAGTGTGACGCTCTAAATTACACACCTAAAATGCCATTGATTATGTGTCGGCATCCTTTCATGATTGATTAAGATCAAGCCTTTTAATCTTTGAAGTGGATGCACTTCTACGTTCATATAGCTATACCAAAACAATCCCTGTAGATATTTATACTTGACATTTTGTTTAAATTTCATTATGAACAATGACTTGATCTTTCTTTATCCTACAATACCTAAGTTAGTTTGGATGATATTTATTCAATGTTTGTATTCACTCTTTAGATTTATTTCCACTTACTGAACTTAAGATATGAAGTTTTTATAAATTAAGTTGATTTCTTTGTTTGACAAATTTAATCAGTGGGCTTCATCACTATCCTAACACAAGTCATTTGGATTTCATTTATTGTAATACCTTTTATTAGTGGATCCATCAAATTTTTCCCAACCTAACAAAATCAATGATAATTATATTATCCTAGTTTAGATTTCTCACATTGCGGTGTCTTAGTCTAATATGCTTAGACTTACCATTATATACATTGAAATAAGCGTACATAATATAGGTAAGCTATCAAAATGTAGATATGTTATATAAGATTAGGGTAAATTGGAATATCCAATAATAGACCTCTTAGCCATTCCGTTTTCTTTCATTTGCTAATAATGCCACAAACATCAATATCATGGCCAAATCAATGACACATATCTACTTTTTCGATCACCAAAACAACTCCCTTATCAAGGTTGAAAATCCACCCACGATCCTCTAGATATCCGAGTAACCTTCTAATGCTTTTGAAACCTCACCATAACATCTTATAGTCCAATTTCCTCTTTAGATATTTCATTATTTTAATAGCATTTCAATGAACTTGTTCAAAATTTCTAGTATATTTATTAAACTGCCCTACTATAAACATGATATCCGATGGAGTACATGTGATGGTGTACATCAAATAACTAAACACCTTTGAATACTCATCTTAAGATTCCACTCCACTATTATGAAGTAGCTTAATTGCTGGATCTATTGAATTACTCATTGGTGTGCAGTTAAAGAAATCAAGATTCTAAAGTATGTCCTTGGTGGAGTATAACATTTAGTCAACATAATATTACTATTATCTCCTAATGCCAAATCTGACACTATCTTCTCCTAATTGTTTCTTTTCAAAGCTAATAGAAAAGATAAATTTAGTTTTCTTAATTTTTTTACATTAGCATTAGTAAACATATCATTAAGGTACAAACATATTATGATAAAGCTAAAACCATGAAGAGTACTTACTAGCTCGCACATGCTATGATCTTGTCCCAAAAACCATTTTTTTAAAATTCAAACTGATCTAAAACCATTTTGATTAGGTTTGAAACAAAACGAAAATTTTTTATTTAGTTTCATTTTTGTATATTTTGAAACCATTAAGTAAATAATAAATATAAATTAAGAAAAAACTAATTTTGAGCTCCAAGCCTATTGAGATAGATTAATACTAAAAACTGTTAAAATTTAAGATTTTTGAGGATTATGGAACATAAAAAAGCAAATAACAATATGAAATCATATTAATGATCATACTAATTTATTTACATATATATACACATTATAAAAACCATATTGATTGATCAAGTTGATTATAACGGTTTGTGCAAGTTGAAACCAAAAACAAATTGAAACCAATAATTTTACTAGTATATAGAACAAAACCAAATCGATAAACTGAATGATTCATTTGGTTTATTGGTTCAGGGTTATAGATGCTCACCCCAACCTCTAGGATAGGACTAGATCCTTCACTCCTCTATGGCTTGTACTATTGAGGAAGATCTCACAGTCCACATGGAGAAGAAATAAGGTCACTAAAATCCGGCCATTGGAGTGTGCAAATCTGCTGGGCAAAGCTTCATCTGCAAGGAAGGAGAGGACCACTAGAGGTGGAGAAGAAGATTGTTGCTTGTTGTGAATCAATTGAATTTGAATGAAATTTACATAACCCACTCTAGTTTCTAAATAGACTCATTCAAACTCTTTTGTGGGACTATATATCTTGGGTTGCACCCTTCTTATTTTAATCTTGATAACCTGGATTACTTGGGTATCCAAATTACACTAGATCGAGAATTGATTCACTGGGATCCATTGGGCCGAAACTAGACCATTAGTGGGTGCGAACCATTGGCCAACTGATTATTCTACATGGCAGTCTAGATGAAGTTCAATGTTTGTGGCAATAAATTATATGTGTGCTTCAACGTGACTTGCAGAGATACAAAGTGCAGAGTATGTCAACAAAGCTATATTGCACCACATTTGCCATGTATAACTGTGAGCGCTATGTGTGTGTCTGTCATGTGTGATGCACATAACTCCATTATATGTGGAACAACTTTATTAGTGCATCCATATTTAAATATTATAATCTCACTTAATTTGAGGCAAATCATGTAATCTCCCTTAATGTGAGACAAATCACGTGCAAGTTTTCCATGTGCTTCATGAACTCTTTTTTTCTTTTTACTGTTTTAAAAATCCTTTTGAGGCTTTTGTTTTAAAAACTTACCACAATTTTTTGGTTCTTGTGATTGAATATGTTCTTTATAAGTGGGGATCTTTCTTTTGTCTTGTAATATTTTATACATCTCTACTTGCTGTAATGTAGAGAAATCCCTTAGCAAACTTATCCCATGGGGATTTTCTGTCATAATTTTCATTTTCTGTTATTTTTACAAGTAAAAGATATCTTTCCTAATTCCATATGATTGTTTTTACTTAATTACACACACTTGTTTTTGTTTAGGTAAAAATACCAAAGGTTGTTGCTCAATATAGAAAATGGGAATATCGAAGGTTATGGGATGTGTGTCAACAGTTCTCCTCTCCACATCTGTCTACCTCAAGAAATCCGGCAGAACTTACACAGCGGTGCCAGTTCTACTAAGTGCTTTGGTTGGGTACACAGTCTCCGTTGCATCTCATCCGGCTGTAAATTTGCCTTTGATCCTTGGAAAGAGCTCTCATGGGAGCTTCCCTCTTTGGTCAAAGTTTCTTTTTGCCCCATATCTATTGACAGTTCGAGTATATACTAATTTCAAAAGGATGAAGAGGAGGGAATCATTGTATGATGAAATTGTTGAGGGACTCTATCTTGGAGGGTGGCCTACTTCATTGAGTCGTTTGCCTCCGGGTGACCCTGTGGTTATCGACTGCACATGCGAATTACCAAGGACCTATTTTGTTCCTGCAGAATCTTATCTTTGCATCCCTTTGTGGGATTCAAGGTCTCCTGATCCAACACAAATTGAATGTGCTGTCCGTTGGGCATGCCAAAAGAGATCTGAAAAGAAATCAGTATACATCCATTGTGCAAATGGTCAGTTATTGCATCGTTTTCATTTAATTATTTGGCAATGATGATTTCTTTCAAGTAGGAAATCTGTCTAATAATGCTTTAGTTGAACATAGAGTGCGCTAGTTTGTAGCATGGAAATTTGTTCATCAAGAGAAACAATATGATAGGATTCAGTTTAATACATGAAAATATACTTGGCAGGCATTAGGTGAGTTTTCCTTGGAATGTTTTGCATTGAGAAAAGAAAGCAGTTAAGTATGTGTGTGCATATATAATCTAATGTAGAATATTAGGTAAGTTTCACAGATCCATTTAAATCAAAGCCTTATGTTTCATGGCCTCCTAAACTAGTCAACCATCTGGAAGCATTTGTAGAGTTCACTATAATTGAATGACTTTCTAAACTTATTGAAAATTGTATTAATTGAAAACTTGTCTAATACATGGGATCCTAACCCTTTTATATAGATTGATAACATGATTTATTTGTCCCCCATGCAAAAGACTGCTGTGCTAGGGCAAATGTCCCCCATGATTTATCCCCTTCTAGAGAGTGTGGAAATGCCCTGGAGGAGCTACTAAGGCGACGGCTTCACCTTTGCTCCAATAACATGATTTATTTTCATAAAATAATATACTTTTCTAAACAAACTTATTTTTTAAAAAAAAAACTAAACGGAACTTATTACTCTAGTATATCTCATAATTTATGAAATGTTTCAGCCTATATATGGTTATAAAATATGTTTTTCCATACTCCCCTCTAGAGGGTAAATAGATATTTATCATTCCCTACTTGGATATATTACTTTAAAACACTGATCTACTTAACCCTTTAGTAACTATATCTTCAAGTTGTCCATGTGTAGATATGTAAAGGGTCTACTCTCTATTCTCCTTGAAGAAGCGACAATCAATTTCAATATGTTTTGTTTGATTATGTTGTACTAGATTGTGAGTTATGTGAATCACAGACTTATTATCTCAATAAACTTTCATTGGGTCATCTTACTTAGATTTTCAAGTCTTCGAAGCAAAGTAGTTCGCACACACCTTGAGCCATTGCTCACAATTTTGCCTCTGTATTAGACTGCACTACCAAATGTTATATCTTACTCCTTCATGCCTTTTGAATAGAAAAACCTTTCTTGTTGTTCCTTTAAAACAATGTAATACTTGGTGCAACCATTGATACATTTTCTTATCTACTATGGCATCTTTCTCTATCATTCCAAGTCTGAGATTCGGTCTACTGGAGTAGTTGCTAGCTTGTATGTTGTCTTACCTATTTGTTTAAGGAGATCTATAACGCATTTAAGTTGGGAGACAAAGATGCCTTGCTTAGAGTGAGCCACGCCATTTTCTGCCATTGATATATCATCAACATATATTAGGAGTGTTGTGACTTCCCCTGAAGAAGAAGAGTGTTTAATAAATAATGTGTGATCCCCTTAGATTTTTCTATACTCCATGACAATCATATCTCTCACAAATCATGTTCATGGTGATTTCCTAATTTCATATGAAGTTTTCATACATTATGAGCTTCCAAATTATTTCTTTATCCTAGTAGGGCTTCCTTATAAAAAAATTTCTTCTAGTTTTTGATGTAAAAATGCATTCGTGACATTAAACTTCATTGGCAATGAAGGTCAAGCAAAAGGGTAAAGTCAACTGTGAAGGGCTGGTGAAAGGAAAAATTGGCAATAAAGGTCGAGTAAAAGGAAAAAACATCCAACTATTAAATCTGATAAAAAAATTCAACTATGAAAGCTGATAAAAGGAAAAATGAGCATGAAGGCTGAGCAAAAGAGAAAAATTAAAGAATGAAGGCCAGTAAAAGGAATCCAATTATGAAAACCGGTTGAGAGAATTCAGCTATAAAGTCTAGTAATAAAAAATGACAATGATGATCGAGCAAAAGGGAAAAATACAGCTAGAAGGTTGGTAAAAAGAATCCAACTGCGAAGGTTGGTGAAAAAAAAAAATTGGTAATGAAAGACGAGCAAAAGGATTTACCTATGAAGACGGGTATGAGAAATACTCTCTTTTTTTTGTTTTCGTTTGTTTTGTTTATTTGGATTAATAAAAGGAAACAATCGAAAATGGGTGAGAATAGGGAACTAATGATGGTGGTAGAACAAAATGGTGGAAGGTGGAGATGATAATAAATATATAGAGAATGCGGTGGAGCAAAAGATGTGTGATGATAAGGAAAGATGGAGAAGAGTTTTAGAAGGTGAATTATGAGATTTTTAGTTTAGAGTTTTGATTGAAGGTGTCACATGGAAAAGAAAAATAATAATATTAGAAGAGGAAAAAGTACAAGGCTTATAATTAGTGAGAATAAAAGAGAAAAAATTTAAAAGATAAAAGTGGTGGGGAGAGCAAGAATAAAAAGATGAACATTAATAATAGGGAAATCAAAAACAAAAAATGAGTTAGAGAAGAAAAAGAACAATAACAAAAATGAAAAAAAAAACTAAATGGGACTGAGGTAAAGAAGATAAAAGAGCATAAAGAAGAGAATATAAATTAAAAGAAGTTATCATAGACTAAACAATGAGAGAAACTGTATTTCCTAAGGTAAATAATTATCATTGTTAAGTTTGATGGGTAAAAAAGATATTGCGTTCATTAGTAAGGAAAAGATTTGTGTCGTCGAGGGTATTTCTCAAGTTGAGGATGGAGATGAAATTTCATACTTTTTGTGTTTTTTTTTTGACCTTTTTAAACATTTTTTACACATAGAGGACTAAGGGCATCCACAATGGGGATATTTGGAGAGGATATTTCTCCAAATATCCCTAAATCCCAAATCTCCACCACAATAAGGGGTCGAGATTAGGATATTAGAAATCACCGAGCAAAATTTTGCCTAATGATTTCTATTTTTTTTGAAAAAAAATGTACGTCATGTGCAACTCACCGCTGCAGCACACTATGGGTGGGTCGGCAGCAGGGGCCCACCCACAGCTGCAACTTTCCCTTTTATTTTTTTTATTTTTATAATTTTTTTTAAATTCAATGTATTTAATCAACATTTGATTTTCAATTGGTTAACGTTCAAATGGAAAAGTTTGTGGAATTTGGGATATTTAGGAGTGGGATATTTGATGAGTGGGACCCATAAATATTTGGTTTGTGGAATATTTGATTGTGGAATTTGGTATATGTGAGAAATGGGATATTTGATTGATGATGTGGACATGGGGACAACAAATATTTAAGAGAAATATTTTCTCTTATTGTGGATGCTCTAATAAGACAAGGAAATGATAATAGAAAGATATAGACAAAAATAAACTAGAAGAAATAGGGTAAATGAAAATAATATTAAGAGGGTACGAAGATAAAGAGAGGATAAATTAGGAATAAGATATAGTATACGAACAAAGAAAAAGGAAAAAGTTAACTTCTTATTTGTAAGGAAAGAATAAGGAGAGTAAGAATCAAACCACATATCGAAGTGCAAATAATTTGTGGATGAGGGTTAACCTACTTTCCATATGAGAACAGTTTGGTCTTTAAAGGGTGTGAGTAGGCAATCAACTAAGATATCACCAATGTTCCCTTTCAATTCATGTAATGGGATTTCCTCAGTCTTAAAGATCTTTGGAAGGAATAGAGGAGCTGAATTATGACATTTTCCTTCCATTTGGTGAAACTTTCATGGCTATAGCAAATCCAATTGGAGACAATTGCGTTGGCACAGATGATTTATGTGAGGGTTAGAAGGTGGTTGAAAAACATAGCTTTATTCTTGCGACTTTTCCTTTCTTTTGTGATTGACAATAAAACAAGAACACATGTTTAGTGGTGGAGATGGAATGATCAAGTATTGATGAGTTTTCCGATGCAGATACTGAGGAAGACGAGATCATCACAAATGATGCTAGTTACATGATGGGCCAGCAACTTTGAGGTGTAATAGACCCGGTTCTTGCGGAAGCGAGACATAGAGTTTAAGGAAAAAGAATAGTGGGTTTAGGGAAAAATAATAGTTTAAGGTTTTGGGGCGAGATACAGTGCTCTAAGATGGAGGTAGTAGCAGTCAAGATTTAGACTTTAGGGAAAAAGAATAGCTTTGATACTATATTGAAAATTGAAAATTGTATTAACTAAAAAATTGTCTAATACATTGAATCCTACCCTTTTATAGATTGATAATGCGACTAATTCTTCATAAAAGAATAGACTTTTCTAATAAAAATCTAACAAATTTTTTAAATAAGCTTATGTAAAAAACTAAACCTTTATTAAAATTAGTTACGCTATTATATTCCCATAATTTATATAATATTTTCAGTTTATATATTGTTACAAAATCATCTTTTCCCCCAAGACCCAAGCCTTTTAAGATATTAGTAAAGATGATATTTGTAGAGTTTTTCTTTAAGGTTTCACCAATATGCCATTTGAAGACTTGAATGCCTAACCTTCACACATGCCATTGATTGCCACTTTATTTTTTGTCACTAAAATGTCAACCCCACATTGCTAATGTTGTTTTTCCTTCGAAAGATAAAAATACAAGAGGGAAAAGAGTAAAGGATAGCAAATGAAGGAAAGGAAGACAAATAGTATTTCTGTAGTTTATTTCCTTGGAGGTACGGAAACAACAAGGAAGAAAAATAGTTATAGAATACCCTCTTCTTCTAAATGCAAAGATCAAATGACAATCGGACAAGTGGCAACACTTTTGTAGTTGGGTTAGTTTGAGACAGGTAATAGCTAGGTGCTTCTGATGATAATTTCTGCAGATTTTGTGGGAAACAAGGATGATAATTTGTCGCCACTTTTTTAATTCTATCCAAAGTTTCCTTTGTGAAGTGAAGGAAAAAATTTCCCCCCTCTTTAATTTTCCTCTCTTCTCCTTTGTTTCTCAAAGAAACACAAATTAAAGGTAACAAGTATTTACTTCCTATGTCAGAAGGAAATATATCATCAAGGAGGATTGTCATAACCTAAAGTAGTAGTATGGTTGTTGATAAAATTCAAAATGATGAAAGAATGACTAACATTTAGTTGGCAATTCACAAGATTTTTTTTCATAACAATTTGATATTTTTCTTGGCAGGAATGATTGAATTACTAGAAGGGGATAGTACTGATGAAAACTAGAGATCCTACTATTCTTTCATCTTTTGGAATGCCTGAATTTGAGAATTAGTTTTTTAATATGTGAATTCTTGTGCTAATCACCTCACATCCAAAAGTGCTGCATATTTGTTCAGTTTGTAAATTGTTAATCTTTGTCTCACCTTATTTCACCACTTGATTCTTGCTAATGATTGGTCGACAACAGGCCACGGCAGAAGTGTTTGTGTTATGTGCGCACTCCTCGTTGAGTTAGGAGCAGCTGAAAGTTGGAAAGATGCCGAGAAGATGATACGCGAGAAGCGTCCTTTGATTAGAATGAATGCTCATCACAGGAAAAGGTTAGAAGAATGGTCAAAACGTCGAATTGTATCAACAACTAAATAGCTGGGAGGTAGTATCAGGCCAAATATAGTTTGATTGAGAGTGAGTGAAGGTACCTCATTTCCCCCCTAAAGTTCTTTAATATCTTGTTTACATGATGTTTGATTTATTTGTCTAAATGATGGACTCTTCTGTACCATTTCTTTATATTTGAGTTCAATTTCATCCCAAGTAGTTGACCAAATAAGCTAACAAGTCTGAGTGAATCGATATTTCCAAATAATGTGATTTATACGATTCAACTATTTGATGGCCAAGAATAAACCTAGATAGATATTGTCCAAGAGATCCAACCCAACCGAAGGGTGTGAACTTGCTTATACAAGGGCAAGATTGGACAAGAGAGAAACACATCAAATTTAAGTGAGAAACTAAGTCTCTTTTTTTTATCTTCCAAGCAACATTCTTCCTCATTTTAGATGAAGCTTTGACTATCAAATTTGCATACTCTGGAGGTGTTAGTGAGGGTGACCTAGAGATAATTATACTTTTGGAAGTCCAAGATGTCTCAATAAAAATAATCTTTTATTTGCAATCTTGTTATATTTACTATAAGATATTTTAAAAGTGTTGCCATCGATTGATGGCTTAGAAGCAATTAACTGTCGGTCTAGTCGATAGTGAATTTGTTATCAATCGATTGATATAGATGTTATCTAAGGAATTGAAGGAAACAATCACAATCCAAAGGAAATGGTCAAGGCAGTTATTTGATGATTGATGACCAGTCAATTGATGATCCCTTGATGAGGCAATCGTCGGGCACGAGAAACTATTATATTGTGGCAAAAGACGAAACGTTCGCCCCCAGCGCGCGAGAAACTATTATATCAATAGACTGATGGGTGTCACGCCAGCAAGATCATGTCAAGATTTTGCTGCATGAAGGAGGTTTTTTAAAAGGAGTCCTATCTCATTAGGACTCGCACATTGAACGATACTATTTAATGAGATGACGTGATAGTGTCCGTAGAAAATTTTACTAATCCCTTTAGTAAGAGCATACTAGCTAGGAGTTTTGAGAGAGATATTTTAAGTATGATTATACTAAACATGTCTTATTAAACTCAAGGACAAGTGAGAGGAATATTAGATAGTATTATTTGAATATTGTATGTGTTCGTGGATTGTGTCAATGTTATAAATCAAGTGTTCAAGTTGTTAAATACAAAAAGATTTAATTTATAATTCAATCTAAAGAGTCATTGTCCACATTTAGTGAATGACATGAATAATTTATTTTGAGAAGACCATTTCAATTTTATTGAAATTTATCTTTGACTTGGTAATAAGATTAGAGATGCTTTTTAATGTATTGAACCCAGCCACATGAAACTAGAATTGTAAGTTTATCAATGGGTGAGATTATGTTATTGGTCAATAACTTGATATTTTGAAAATTAAAATGAATTAACAAAGAGTATATATTTGTAATGTGAAATTTGTACTTAATTAATATGCATGATCATGATATCACATATTCTTCTAATAGACAGTAAAATTTAAATTTAATAATTCAACTTTAACTATTGGATAAATGATGTGCTATGATCACTATCAAATAGAAAATGAGAGTTGGACAATTGTAAATATCTAATAAAGGTATTTTAGTACTAGTATTCTATTTCATATATTTTAATTAATTGATCGAGGGATAATATATTATTTTTATAAGTCGATGTGTCTAGGTATTTTTATTATTTATTTATTTAAAAATAATTAATTTAATTTCATAAAAAAAATTATCGATCATCAGATGAATTCGAAAAGCACAGATGGGCCATGAGAGATGACTCAATATCATGAATGATTCAAGCGCCGCAAGTATTTATTTGTCATACGTGAAAATTAAATTTTCGTTATTTAAAAAATTCATCCGTTCACTTATCATCATACTAAATCGTCGCCCCGATGATAATATATATTTTTATTTTGATTATAAGGTTCAATGATTTCAATTGAATTAAGAGTATAATCTCCTTCTTTCAGTTGAATAAAATAAAATTAATAAATTAGTTTAACTATTTAAGAATTAATTGAGTTAAAATTAATTTATTAAAGCTTAATTTAATTAAATTCGATCAGATCTTTGATGGCTCGAATAAATTATAAGAGTTATATTTTATCATAATTGTGGTAGAAAAATAAAATTTTATTTGATTAACATTGTAATGCATATTTGTACACGTGGCAAAAATCTTGATACTTATAGTAAGTAAATATCAAATCTTTATTTGAGGAAGTTTATATTATAAAAGCTAATTAGAATATTTCGGATATGTTAGAATTTGATCAGCCCAATAATTTATAATTATTCTATATTATTATCTGAAATAATTATAATTAATTTACAATAGAGTACACAAAAAAAAATATTTGAGAGGACACCAAAAAATAGATTTAGAGTATAAATCTAATGTTGAAAAAAAAAATATTAAAGTAGGAGAAATCTTTATTTTTTTATATGTTGAATTATTTAGTTCTTGTTAAATATATAAAATAATTAAAATCTTATTATGAGACATTTAAATTACTATTAATCAATGTTTGTAATTGAACTTTTTAACATTTATATTCTCTTACTAACTTAGTCTTCGAAGAAGAAGAAATCCTATTCCCATATGCCTTCCATCCAGGTGGTTGCACCAACAACAAAGAGGAACACTTGCTTCCCAACCACGTAAACTAAGTTCCATAATAGCAGGATAAATATTTTCATAATTTATCCCTTTTTTGAAAAAGTATGGAATCATCCTAAAAAACACAAGTGATGACTTCACAATCCAAACTGCATGTTCCATTCACCAAAATATTTCACATCATTTAATTTTACCACTACTTAAAAGCACCGAAGGTCTGATCTTAAATTGGAAAGCAATAACTCAGTATTAATTAAAAACCTGTACGATCCACGTACCGTAATATAATGATTTTTTTCTGTCTTTTTCAAATTTCATTAATCCTCAAAGGTTGTTCACGAGGTAGATGATAAGAATTCAATACCCGTGGGGCCCCAGCGAACGGGGGCCCTTTCGCTGCCGGACTACAGTACAACAGTAATAACATTTCAATAATTTTTAAATAAATATAATTCGATTTTCAATTACAATGTACTTATATAATATATTTCATGATAAATTTAAAACATTAATTATTGGAAACATTTGTATTTCTAAATTTATTGAGTAATCGGTACCTCTAAAATTAATTAATTAGTTTAAAAAATCAAAAACTTAAATTTAAATAATAATTAAAAAAACAAAAAAACAGAAACCCTTACCTCTATGTCGTATATAGCAAACAGTCCACCAATCCACGAGAATCGTAGGTTAGAGATGCTGTCCCAAGCGCAAGCTAAACCTGGAGACCCGAATATCACGGCGACAGTTAGTGGTGGGTTTCATCGCCATTGCATCCACATCCTGATCCTGGTCCCCTCTCTCTATTCACTAGTTAGTGCGGCAGGCAGCAAAGTATCGATTGATATATGACCATTCAGTCTGACCCTTGAGCAGTGTAGTAATGTCCACGACTAGGCCACGGACCGGATAGCCTCCCGACTTCGACCTTGGCCTCTTACCACTGACAACCAAGAAGCCAGAGACGTCTCTGTCCGTGTTGCTTAGCCTGGACCAGACAGCAACTGGTGGGGAATCAGTGGCACACCAAGAAGCTAGTGATGTAGGTCTCTGTCCCTGTTTTTTAACCTGGACCTGGACCAGCCTGCAAACTTGTGTTAGATGTTTCATTCCTGCAACCAAAACATTCTCAATTATATCAAGATAAAAATAAAGGAATTTGGGGTTCAACCAACTGACTGAAACTACAGATTGAGTCATGACACGTAGAGTGTGACAAGTTATATATACTATACTGAACCGATGGTTTATTTACATGGTGGGTGGGTGGTGGGAGGGTGGATGGATCTAAGGACTACAGTAGCTGTCACAATAACATATATACCACAGGGGATTTTAGCAAGCAAAAATTACAATACCAACGAAAACTTCAGGAAATAGGATAGGTCCCACCGTCCACGTCAAAGAGCGAGGCAAAGCAGGACGACCATGGGCGGTTACCCACAACTCACACAGTATATGGTTGGGTCCCACCACAAACCAAAAAAAAAAAGAAAGAAAAACAAAACAACGACGTCGAGTGTCACTTTTTGCTTAGCATCTTCAAAAAGCCTGCACAATAAGACAGAATGACTGTAAGCACAAATCCCTTTTCATTGGTACTCATCTGAAAACAAAAGGATGCTTCACATTTCACAACTATATATATATATATATATGATCCAAAAGTATCTTTGAAGTCATGAAAATATTATCTTTTTAAGTTTTAGTATTAATCAGAGTTCAAGGCCCTAGACAACTCTGCTGCAGTTTCGCTGATTTCAGTACTACAGCAAGAATGATGGAGGAATTAGACTAGCCATGAAACATTATTTTCAGTAGGGGTGCTAAAGTTATGGAAACACATACCATATCACCTCCTGGACATCCTCCAGAAGTCTCAGGATTACCAGAAGCAATGGGTTCCTTTTGTCTATCGCTAGCTATTCTTCCATCAGAAGCAAATGCATTCTCTTCGACTTGACAATTCAATGTTCCTGGGGTCATCCTCTGGACCTCCTCACGGGTATAGATGAAAATCTTGCGGACCATGTTGCAGAATTCACTTCAATGAAAAACAAAAAGGCCAGCTTACCTAGAAGTAAAATTGGAGAAAATGGATGCAAAAAAGGTTTTGCAACAACCACTTACTTCCAGGGGTCATCTCCGACGAGCATCATATCACCTTCATTATCAGTGTACACGACCATCCAAGTCTTGTTGGGAGACACCAGTGCACCACCGAATTCAAACATTTGATCCAGTTCGGCAACAAGTTCTTCATAACCATTAAACTTGGTGAGATCAACAGATCTACCAAGAGCAATACCTTGTTTATGAACCTAAAGAATAAATACTAGTCAAAGCTCTACCATGATCCCACATTTACCCAGCACCATATATAGCTACTCTTGACAAATATTCAAATTATTTCTAGAATGTAGCATGCGAGCATATATAGATAGATCATAATAATGCATATAACAAACTCCATCCAAATTGTCTTTAAGATCAAATTTTTAAATCAAAATTTGCTAGAAGATACAGAATATTTGACCAAAGAAATTATTTAAATTCTAATAAAATCAGATGTAAATCATCATTGTTAGTAGATTACTTTATTTTGATCTAAAACCATGATCTCTGAGAAATAAAATTCAAGGGGAAAAAAGTTGACCAAGTAAATTTGGAACTCAGAATAAACAAAGAAATACTATTAAAATCTCATATAGGAAAAAATTGCTTCCATAAAACAGGTAAGTCAAAAAAGATGGACAGTCACAGTAAACAAAATCAAAGAGGAGATATAATGATAAATAAAATAATGAAAATACCTTTGTGCAACTCCTAGTTGAACCACCTTGCAGTTTGTTTTGGTTATCTGTAGGAGCCTGAACATGTTTCTCTGAAGCATAGCTTGTTGGTGAATTACCAAATAATTTCTCAGAAGTGGGCAACTCAGATTGCTTATTAGTGCCTGAAGCAGGATGGTCATGTGTCATCAGAATATCAACTGGCTTGATCTGTGCTGCAACTGATTCAGGTGTAAGTGGACTGCTGTTTAGATTGAACCCAAATAGTTTACAACCACTGCTTCCTTTGGGCTTCATCACATCATTTTGTGACAGCACTACAGGTTGAGGTTTGATGACCCTAGGTTGTGGCCTGCCATCTCGAGACTCTGCCAGTAAATTTGCCAACCAGTTTGGTGAATGGTTATTGCCTCCTGTGCCCTGAAACTCTGTAAAAACACCCTGCATGCCATATCTGCAAATTCCCATTTTCTGATAAGTCAGTTCATCAAATTGTGTACTTGCCTTCATATTGCATTCGGGCAAACTAAAATTTGAATTTGGTGGCATCAAAGACCATGATCCAGGAGAACAGTTATGGTTGGACACTTGATCTTCGAAATAAGTTTTCAAAAAACCTTTATCACCTAAAGTTTGCTCAAAAAGTGGTGAACGAAAACCATTTGAATCAAAAGGTCGGAATCCTGGTATAACTTCGGAATATGTTTGCTCATGTCTGTTTATATGAATCCTGCTGTCTGATCCCAATTTTTTATGAGCAGAAATGTCATTTTTCTCTTCATCAGATGTAGACCACATTATAGATTTTGGATCTTTCTCTGACTCGTCACCTTCCACAGTACTTCTCAAGGTCATCCCTTCTTGACCTTGCAAAACCCTTGAAACCCCATTTAGTTGGGAAGGGTCTGCAGTGACTTTGGTAGCAACTGAAAAGCATGTTACATAATTAATTCAAACTAAAACTCAGTCATGCCAGTTTCAAAAAAATTAAACCATTTACAACAGACAACAGATATTACCTTCTTTTTTAACAGAAGAATCAATGGAATAAGGAAAGGTAGAAGTTCGCAGCTTCTTTGCTCTAGGCATTTGAAGTTGATTAAGAGGAGGTGTTAGAGAAGGCTCAATTTTCCATGGAGAAACCCTCTCAGGGCGAGGAATAGAAGAATTCTCATCCCACCGCACCTGGGATTTGAAACATAGAGGACTCAGTCTCTAGCTCAAGGTGGAAAAAAAAAATAGAAGTAACCAGCTACCTTAAAGCATTTCCATTTTGAACCAGGCCACCTGTCTACATCAGCATCACCTATCCCGATGATAGTTCCAGTGAATCTTTTGGCATCAAAAGGTTCATATCTCAGAAAGATTTTTTTCAATCCTACTTCAAATGATCCTATAATATTGTGGAAATTCAAAAACGAAAAAGATGGATGAGCACCTAATAATACCTTTGTTCGGGTGCCTCTTCGCCTTCAAATCTCATTTTGAACCGCATGCCAATAGAATAATTGCTATTTATGGATTCCATATATTGGTCAAATGGAACAATAAACTCTGATGGGCTAATCCTGTTATAAGAAATAATAAAATGTCTAAATGAATTAGGCATTGGAATCCTAACAAGCAACATTACAGTCACCAGATTTGGCTTAAAAAGTTTTGTAATTTCTCACCACTACGCAAAACAAAACAAAAAATAGATCAGTTTCCTAGTAGAAATTATATAGATTAGAACAGAATCATACAGGTCACACACCTTGGTTTGTAATAAACTGTAAACATGGTGCCAGTGTTAACAGCATGCCAAGCTGTTGCAAGAACACCCAAGTGCATACTGTGACTAGATATAACTGATGATGGAACATTGTTCTGCTGCCTCATTGCACGCCTCACTCCAACACGAAGTTCACCATTCTCCCCTCTGTTGATCCCACAAGGATAAATGTTTGCATACTTGCAGTATATTTAAAAAAGAAAATAATTTATGAAGAGGGATACGTACAGACCTCAGGAATATAAAAGCATCCCCAGCAACTAGCCTCTTAGAGCTAATAAAGACACTCCATCCACTTTGAAGCAAGTGTCTTCGTGGTTGGCCTATTTTATAAACCATGAGGCAGAATATAAGGTGGAACCAGTAAAACGGTAAAACAAAACGATCTTAGCACAATACAATAAGATATTAGGTACTAGGAATGGATGAAAGTATATAGCTTTCCCACATATACATCTCGACATATTAACAGTTACACTTTGACAATACTCAGAAGGAAATTTTTTTTTTTTTATATCATGTGAAATCACACTTCAGCAAAAAGGACAAGTCCTTAAACCAATTCAAAGAACAAGAGCTAAAAGTTCAAAAACAATAAATCCATACGAATAAACAAAAACATCCCACAAAATCAATCAAACAAATCAGGATTTCTCTAAACAAGAAAATATTAATTTTGATTACCACGAAATATGTGACGGAAAGGCCATTCTACCCCGTGCAAATCCTTTGCCACTAATTCTTGACTTGGTGGCTGCCTGCTCATATCCTGATCACCATACAAAATAATCAAGTAAAGGCAAAAAAAAAAAAAAAAAGACGAGCGTGAAGAAAGACAGTTGCAAAACTAACCAGTGGCGGGAGGCACTCGTCTGCATGCCGTCTTAGCACCGAGAAACCACCGTGAGTGCTCGTATCTGATGCAGTCAGTGTTTTGCAGAAAGAATAGACGTGAGGCCGTGGCGGTGGAGATGGAACCGCCTCCTTCTCCACATTACTTTCATCCTGCTGAAGCACCATTCATCAAGTCAATTAATTAAGAAAAGCGCCCTACTTTATCTTAAGAAGCTCGACAAAAAACACTAACCAAACAGGCTAGAAATAGAAAAATGCTAAGCTTTGAACAATTACCTTCGACTCGGGAAGCAGAGTCACCTGCGCATATACCTCATCAGTGTCTGGCTCAGCCTGTCAACATAAAGCATAACAGCAAGATCATTACAAGGAAAAGAATGTCCGTAGTTCTCTAAATGAAAACGAACGGAACGAACTTCACAAGAGCACCTTCAGCTGGACATTCATCACACGGCAAAGGATCTTCCATGGCAAGTTGTATACCGGCATCTGCTGGTCTGAAACCTGATTCGTGGAAGCCTCCACCTAAAACGCAAAAAATACGGGCAAGGAATAAAGACCAAAGGAACTAAACAAGAATCCCCCCAGGAATCCAAAACTTGGAAAAGGAAATGAAGCAAACATGGAGATTTTTAGGTGATTTGGAGTCGACACCTGCTCGATATGGCCTTGAGGAAAGTAAAAAACTTTTTCCCCAACTCTGGGAATCGTCACTAAAGGACCAGCACAAGCGAGCCATAACTCCGTGTAGAGAGCGTCCTTTGAATCTGAAAGAAAAACGGCCAGAATTAAAACGAAAATCAAATCCCTCCGACAATTCCTTTAGATCGGGCGATAAAAAAACTCACCTTTATTGCTATGAGCGTCGTTGGACAATCCTACGCTTCCATCCTCTTCAGCAACGCCGCCGATCGCCGTCGCGACCTCATGCGGCTCACAGCCGCCCGACGAGAAGCACTGCGCTTGTCCTCCGCAACTCCCCTTAACCGACACCTCCGAAGACGCCATCATCAATAACCCAGAGACCACCTCAGCTCCACGATTTCCTCGTCCACAAACGATCTAACCAAAATCATACTGAGCCCCAAATCGAAGCCCTCTCACCAATTCTCAGCACCTCCAACAGCCGAGATCCAAGAAGCCGATGAAATCAAGCAAACCTGTCAAAATTTCTCCCTTACCACCCTTTTCTTCTACGTCAAAATTTCTCCTCAATCTCCTCACCCTCGCTGTCTCCTTCCCCAGCGTCTACTTTTTCTTTTCAGCGAAGGGAGGAGCACAAATGGGAGGAAAGAGAGTATTCGTACTGTCGTCGACCGAAGCAGCATTCTAGGATCCAATCCAACCCACATACCAGCAACTCAACCTTGAGGCCCGCACGTTAACAGGGTCCACGCAATCGGAAGATTAGGACAGCAATTGCAAGATTCAAGTTAGAGCAAACCCTGGGCGAGTCCTGCTCGTCAGTTTAACTCGGGTAAAAATCCAAGGACAAATAATTTCAACCGCGGTCAATTCGCTAACCAGGCCCTGATCGGTGGGACGACTTTAACGGCGTCAGTGTACTCCCCCGCTAAAATGGAAATAAGATGACGGCGTCTCCCCTTCCCGTTTCCCCACCACGGAGACCGCCTATGCCCATGTCGTGCTATTAACGGACAGTCTCCCTAAATAAAAATATTAAATCCTTTTACGGCCTTCCTAAGTCCCAAATATAATAAATCGCGTATCCTTTATTATTAATTAACCAGTATCGCCCTCGTGGTCCCCTCCCTCTCGCGGCCACGTTTCGACTGCTCATTGGCGGACAGATGACCCCACTCTTCGCGGGCGTAGCATCATGTGAAGCGGTGTCAGTCACCTGGCGGTCACCGCACCGACTCGAGGGAGATGGCGCTAGGACGCCTCTGTCCACGTTTCGGCGCGTAACTCGTCCCGAGTAACGGCCTCCTCTCCCCTCGGGACGCGATTTGATGTTCCGGACCGAACAGCATCCTGGCAAAGGCTGCTAAACTCTTCCCGGAAAATGGTGTTCGCTGTGTGAATCAGCGCAGCGGATCTGGAAGGGAGGGGTAAGGTGGTCCTAAAAAGAGTGAAAATAACAGTAGTTTTGAAAAAATTAAAAATAAAAATAAAAGCGAGACAGCAGCAGCAGCTCCGGAGGACGTCCGTCAGCGAGGGGCGGGTCCCACCCGTGCTCCTCCTCTGCCCGACATCGCTTCAGCACGGGATAAGCTGGTGGGCCCTCTGCTCTGCTGCTGCTCCTCCTCCTCCCCCGGTCCCCACTCGCTTCCGACGATGCCCGTAACGGAGTCCACCTCGGACGTTAGGAGTGGGGAACAGTTGGATGCTGGCGGCGCGCGCCGGCGCCTGCCGTTACACGGACGCAATAACGCAGAGGATGGTGACGTGTGAGGATCGTTGTTAATTGCAGGATAATTAAATGATTAAGATAATTACGAATTAAGGTGCTGTCCGTTGCCTGCTGCCTCGTAACGAGGCGGCCGTGCATGTGGGTGGCAGCGTCACGTCATGGGTTAATTATCAATTAAAAAATTAAGACGAACGTGTGATTTGATTTGACCGACTAACTAAGCTAAGACTAGTCTCGAGCCTATAGATTTGATTTGCTTTGTTTTGCTTTGGTGGGATCGCATCGGCGTATTATTTTATTCTTAAATTTATTTGACGAGAAATTAAAATGGAAGGAAATATGATGAATAGGAGGATGAGTAGGGCACACATGACGATGATGTAGCTTCTGGGGGCCACATGGATCTTGTTAAGCCAGCACGGATCTACTCAATGCTCTTTCTCCACGTGATGACGTAGAGAGATTCGCGAGTTGATTACCAATATATCGCATCAATAATAAAGTTTTTTTTTTCCCTTCAAAACATGATGCAATGGTAATGGTAAGAAATAGGACGCTGTCCCGAGTCACGACGATCCAATTTACATGTTGAATATATTTACGGTACTCGAATTATTAATAATAGTGAAACGTTGCGTTAGGTATTATTTATTGGATATAAGTGAATAAAAAATAAATTTTTAAAATTTAATATAAATGAGATTTTAGTCTATCATTAAAAGTTTGAAAGTTTTTTTATTAATTTATATTAGTTTATAAGTATTGACGTTGTACATAAATATTTAAATGGTACTGAATTAAATTGATTCATGTACGAGTATAATTTATACGCATTGAATGTTGAAATAATCGGAAAAAAATTGCATAAATAGAATAATCAATATTTTGTCATGTGAATAATTTTTCTATTTGCGATTGATGTATAACGGTTGAATTATCGCTAATTAATTGAGAATTTGTAACCGTCCAGTAAAATAGTCAAATATTAGTGGTTGACGATATTTTCAACTTAGCGTGTAATGACTATAAATAATCTTTATTCAGTCATCGATTGTAGCAGAGATATGGAGCTCTTATATAAGGAAGCCCTCCATAATCTTGGGAAGAAGAGACGCAAAAGCAAAAAAAACTCCTCCACATTCGTTTCCTTTTTTTTCTATTATGCACTCGTTCGACAGCTCTATCTATGATAGCGTTCGGGTACTCACTCAGTTCACAACAGACAACTAGTACTTGGTTGTCGACGTGGTCTTCCAATTATATTCTGAGAAACAGATGTTCATAGTAACCTCGAAGCACTGCTAGAGGAAAATAAATCTATTTTAAGAAAACTGCGTCGAACACAGGCATTGACATCTTCCTTTCTTATTTCGACGTCTCGGCACTCGGTTGTCTCAATGTCTCGGCACTCGGCGTCTCGACACTCAGTTGTCTCAGCGTCTCAACACTCAGCAGTCTCGACGTGTCGGCACTTGGCTGTCTCGGCACTCGGCTATTTCGGCATCTCAGCACTCAGTTGTCTCAGCATCTCAGCACTCGATTGTCTCGGCGTCTCGACACCCGGTTGACTTGGCATTTTCGCACTCTGCTGACTCGACCTCGGACATTTCGGTCTTGGCCTCGGACATCTCAGTCTCATCCTCAAACAACTCGGTCTCGCCCTCACACTTCTCAGACTCGACCTCAAACAACTCGGTTTCGGTCTCGGTCTCGATCTCGATCTCGGCCTCGGACATCTCAGTCAAGTCTTCGAGGCAGCTCAGCTTTCCAAGAAGCTCTTCCTTCTTGTTTGACAGTTTGAAATTATTAGCTCAGGTCATCTCAACAAATCTAAAGTTTATTTTTTAGTATATTTAAATTCAGCAACTATCCCTGTAACCTTCAGCGGGCAATATACATTATGGAAGATTATTCAACAGTCTTAAAACAGATTCTGTTCTATTGAAACGACACAAAAACGGTTGAGATGCAATAGGATCAACACGTAAAGGTCTCTGTGCTCTGATTGGAAATGTTCCAATCAATCATGGAGAAAAGTCAAAGAAGTTCATTGGGTTGAACTTCAAGCGGTGGTAGCAGAAGATGCTTTTCTACCTGACTATGCTAAATCTGGCTTGGTTCTTGATCGAGGTACCTCCCAAGTATGTTAAGGATGCTACTGATGTTCAGACCATCAGTGCAGTAGAGATATTGACTCATTTTGAGTTCCTATGCCCAAACTACATCCTCAACTACCTTGTCGACTCACTATACACTGTGTATAGCACAAAGAGAATGGCTAAGGAACTATGGGAGTCCATCTACAAGAAGTACAAGATGAAAGATACGGGGATCAAGAAATTCATTGTTGGCCGATTCCTAAACTACAAGATGGTTGATTCCAAGACGATGATCATCCAAGTCCAAAAGCTTTAGATGATTTTGCATGAGATTCACTCAAAAGACATGGTGCTAAGTGAAACCTTTCAGGTGACAATAATCATTGAAAAGTTGCCTCCCGGTTAGAAGGACTTTAAGAATTACCCGAAACATAAGTGGAAGGAGATGAACGTTAAAGAATTCGTTGTTAGACTTCGCATTAAGGAAGACAACAAGAGTTCAGAGAGAAAGTTATTCTCTCAAGCTATTGTAAAAGTCACTTTGTCAAGCACAGTCAAAACTTGAAACAAAAGAATCCCAAATCTTTCAAGATTTGACCAAGAGGAGACATTAGCAAGAAGAAGTTCTCTGGGAAGTGTTTCAATTGTGATCGAGTCGGTCACA
>JBBUKS010000008.1:3089719-3105741 GCA_038050645.1 Hedychium gardnerianum | reverse complement strand
CTCTCTTAAGTTCACAAGTTCACAAATTTGATTAGTCTAGATAACTTCCTTCACAAAATCACTAGTGCTTTAATCCGTAATTCTTGTGGATACAATAATCTTTTATATTACTAATGACGTTGCCATGCACTTGCGATAACAGTCTACATACATAGATTAAGTGCTAAAACGGTTTAGCATAGAAGAATCAAAGAGAGGTTATTTTCCCATGAGCCATGGGATTTACCTTTCGAAGTCTATATGCCCAAGCACACAAGACAAGAGGATTCACATGAGTTAGATCCAATATGCGTTAGCTATAGGATCAATCATATATGATATGTTATGTACTAGGTCTGATGTATCGTACGCTCTGAGTGTCCTGAGCAGATACTAGTCGAATCTAGGCATGGATCATTGGGTGGCTGTCAAGACAATCCTTAAGTACTTAAGAATAACTAAGGATTTGTTCTTGGTATATGGAGGAGGTGATATGATTATACGTGGGTATACTGATGAAGTTTCCAAACAGACAAGGATGATTCCAAGTATCAATCTAGATATGTATTCACCTTAAATGGAGGAGCAATAAGTTGGAAAGGTTTTAAGCAAGAAATCATTGTTGATTCTACCATTGAGGCAGAATACATTGCAGCTTCTGAAACAGCAAAGGAAGCGGTTTGGATTAAGAAGTTTATCATTGCACTTGGAGTGGTTTTGAGCATTGTTAAAGCATTACCAGTTTAATGCGACAATAATGGGGCCTTTGCTCAGGCCATGGAACCCAAGTCTCATCAACGATCTAAACATGTGCTTCATCACTATATTTGATTAGGGAGATCATTAGTAGGAGAGAAGTACAAATTGAAAAAAAATCCACTGAAAGAAATCTAGCGGATCCTTTGACAAAGGCTCTACCTCAAAATAAGTTTGAGAGTCATATAGAGACCTATGGTATTAAATACCATGATGATTGATATTAGGCCAAGTGGGAGTATGTTATATTTGAGAGGTGTCCTAAGGCAATTGATGTGGTAAATCGCAAATGCATGATTCTGTTGTCAAGTAATAAAATATCGATCCACAAAGACTGTTGATTAAACACTAATTGAGTTAGTGAAGCTAGTTATCTAGACAATCACAGGTTGTTTGAGTTCACGAATGAGAGCTTAAGAGAATGAGAGAGAGAGAGAGAATTGAGAGGGTTGAGAGAAATTGAGAGAGAGAAAGTAAATGAAGGAGAGAATTGATTGGGGGAATGATTCTCGAATTTCAATTTCACCACAATGATTATAAACACCTAATCTATGTTTGGTTTCTTATCCTTAATAGTTATTTATGTAGGTAGACTATCCTATGGTGTATGATATGAACTTTTGGGACTACACCGATGTATCCGTTCTAATTCATCGTCTACTTTCAGAGTGACAGAGCTGAGGGATTGCTTTCTTAAGAAGATCCCTATCACATGATCCCATAACCCCCGAGTTGCCTTCTCTTATTGTGTGGTGACGAATTGGAACCGATCCATTAAGATCTATGATAGCCTATTGTTCCTCGTGGCATACCGATCTACTTTTGTAGGTGACTCTCCATGTCTCGGGTTTCTATGGGTCGAAGGATTGAGTTCTCCTTTTAGTTCATCCCCACACCTCATGGGATACAAATCTTATGCTTTTAGCATCAAGATCGTGTGTACATAGTAAGCTCAGACTAAAAATACTCACATCATTGAATAAGAAATATTTAAACTCTATAGATTCAACAAAATAGTGTTTACATATCAAAAGGGATAATCCCTAATCCTAAAAACAAAAGTCTACTCCATAGCAAGGGAATTACAAACCAAAGACAATGAAAAAAGCATTCTTACAATCAAAAATAGAGAATAGAGAGAAAGAAATGCTTTGTAAGATTTGCAGGAAATGCCTTCGGAAGGCTCTAGAGGTGGATGGATCATCGTGATGGCTCTTGGATGGTGGCTCTAGATATGCTTGATTTGCAGGGCTCCGTCACAATAGATTTTTTGCCCATTAGACTCGATTTTGTCAGTTTACACTCTGAACCAAACTTGTAGATCTTAAAATTATCTTCAATTTGATAGGTTGTGGGCTCCGTGACTCTACTCAAACTGAAAGTTATAACCATTCAAAGTTTAGTTTGCAGTTTGAACCGGAGGCTGACATGGTCATGCCGACTGGCATGGCCTACCCATGTGAAGCATTGTTTTAGACTGAAAATTTGGCACAACCATGCTAAATTGGTACGGTCAGGCCATGGGGGCTTCTGGGTGGTGGCACGGTCGTGGCCACGGTCGTGGTGTCTGACTCAGCCAAGCTATGTTGCACTCTTGAACATGTTTTTGAACTCCATTTTTGCTCCTTTTCGTGCCCCGTCAATGAGAAACAAACAAAAGTAGCTCTCCGAATTAGAAAGTAACAAAATGATGTAAGAATAGATGAAAACATTAAATGTATACTCATGAAATAGGATAAGACGTATGCTAAAACTATGGTAAAAAACTTATATGAAATGCACACATCAAAATCCCCTAGACCAAACCTTTGCTTGTCCTCAAGAAAAACCTGCAATCTAAATTTATGTATGTAAATGATGCATCTTAATCCCTAGTGAATTAGTTTAATCCTATCATGTAGTTTCACTAATGAGCAAGATAACAAAATTATATGAGTGTGGCCTAAGTATAAGTTTTTCGTGTTCAGTACAATGAGTGACTTTACCTTTTTAAGTATGAATCTCTAAGCTTAGTCAAATCATCATCTAACCATGTTTCTCATGCTTCCGACAATAAATACTTACCTGCCATTCGCAAAGTTCTTCCCCCTCAAACTACACAAGGTCTCAAAGGAATACTCGGTATCAAGAGGAACATAACAATTATTTCCTTAGTAACCTAACGCGGTCTCAAAGGAATAACTTGTTAGTTTTCACTCACGATAACTATTTTTTTATTGCTTATTCTTTCTCTCTCTTTTTTTGCTAAGTGCTTGCAAAGTGAAAGACTTAAACAAACCCTTTTTTTGGGATTATGATTTTTCCTAATGAGTTGACATTGATCCGAGTTTATCTATTAACCAAAATGTAGTTAAGATATCACCTAGGAAGCAAAAGTACTAGTCCGATTCTATGAATCATGACTATTTTCAGATGTATCTACTATCAAAGTAAAACATATTGTGAAGAGATCATAAAACTAGGCCAACACTCAAACTCTTCCGATATAAATATTGCTCACTTCATGCTATTATAGATAGGAAGAAATAGATCACTAGGCATAAGCATAAAAAATTACAACAGCACAAATATCTAGAACAAGCGTGCTAGCATTTTACAATAAGGAACAAACAAATTGTGACATGATATATGATGCAACTAAGAGAAAAATTTATTATGCAAAGGGAAGCATGACAAAACTTACTAACAACCCAACATATATACTTCCCCAGACTTAAATCATTCATTGTCCCAATTAAAACAAAATATCTAATATAGAGGAGGTTTGAAGTGAGAGAAATTATCAAGTAATGCGTGTCAAATGTTTGAGTCATTCATCTGTCGAAGTCACCTCTCATCTGGTAGTCACACTCATCGTAATCTTTGAATCCTTTTAGGCATGGCCAACCTTGGCGGATTCCATGGCTAGCTCATGGATCCCTGAAATCAAATAAAACAAAATATTAAAAACTACAACAAATAGGAATAACTTAAATGAAAAGGAAAAGAGAAACTTGGCCTCCAAAAAAGCACTTGTTTATGGTCATTAGCTCGACCCTTTATTAGGTTTATCGACGAAGCATCTTTTAAACCTCACTCTTGCCTCCGTACTTTCTTGCTAAGAGTCCTTGGCCTTTCATCAATTATGCTCATCCTCAAAGGCTCATCACAAGGTTGTCTATGTGATTGTTGTGAAAAATATTTCTTACCACAAACATGCTCAAGAAAAGGTTGATTAGTACTTTCAAATATATGAAATAAAATCGTACCATCACTAATCACTAAAGAGAGTAAATTATCAAACATTTGTTCAAATGTGGGTAGGAAAATTTCTGGCTCATGTAGTGGTGCCTCTAAAGGAAGTGATTCTTGGGGTTTTGTCTCCACTATACAAGTCCCTACACTTCAAACATCAACAAATTCAATTCCTACAACATCCATAGTTACAAGTGGTTGTGCAACCAAAGGAAGTGATTCTTGGGTCATTGATTTCATAGTACAAGTCCCTACACTTCCATCCACAACATCATCATAGATAGGACAAAATATACCTACATCAATATCAATAACAGGATTATTAACAACATCGATAGACACTACTAAATCTTCTTCTTCAATTGATGCCTTAGTGCCTTCATCCTCTTTGTCCTGGTTGTTTTAAATTACCATAAAATTTTTCCACTTGATTTGGAAGTTGCAAAACCTGCTACACATATCGATTGTATGTCTTGTTGCTTCACACATTTCACAATACAGTTGTTGTGGTCATTGAAGGTAGTCGTGGAGGATACCCCATTTTTCTCCGTGTACTCTATATGTAGGGTCTAAAAGCATTGGGCAATTATCGACATTATGTCATCTTACACCACAAAGCTCACAATAATAGTAAAAAAAAAATTTCACAACATCTAATAGGTCAAACCACTGAGTTTAAGCATCCATCTTGCTCATAAAAAAAAATCACCCACCTAAGAGAGAGAGGTCAAAAAGGCATAAAAAATGTAATAGTAAAGAAGAAAAGAAATCTAGATTAACTAAATCACTAATCAATCAATGTTAATCGAAATAGTCCTCGGCAATGACGGCAAAAATTTAATATCGTAAATCGCAAGTGCATGATTCTGTCATCAAGTAATAAAATATCGATCCACAGGGATTGGTGATTAAACACTAATTGAGATAGTGAAACTAGTTATCTAGACAACCGTAGGTTGTTTGAGTTCACGAATGAGAGCTTAAGAGAACGAGAGAGAGATAGAGAGAGAGGAAGTAAATGAAGGAGAGAATTAATTGGGGGAATGATTCTAGAATTTCAATTTTACCACAATGATTGTAAATACCTAATCTATATTTGATTTCTTATTCTCAATGGTTATTTATGTAGGTAGACTATCCTATGGTATATGATATAAACTTTTGGAACTATACTGGTGTATTTGTTCTAATTCGTCGTTTACGTTCAGAGCGACAGAGATGAGGGATTACTTTCTTAAGAAGATCCCTATCACGTGATCTCACAACCCCTCGAGTTGTCTTCTCTTACTGCATGGCGATGAATTGGAACTGATCCATTAAGATCTGTGATAGACTATTGCTCCTCGTAGCATACCAATCTACTTTCTTAGGCCACTATCCACGTCTCGTGTTCCTAGGGGGCCGGAGGATTGGGTTCTCCTTTCGGTTCATCCCCATACCTCATGGGATACAAATCTTATACTTTTGGCATCAAGATCGTGTGTACATAGTAGGCCCAGACCACAAATACTCACGTCATTGAATAAGAAACATTCAAACTCTGTAGATTCAATAAAATAGTGTTTACATATCAAAAGGGCTAATCCCTAATCCTAAAATCAAGAGTCTACTCCATAGCAAAGGAATTACAAACCAAAAATAATGAAAGAAGCATTCTTACAATCTAAAACAGAGAATAGAGAGAAAGAAATGCTTAGTAAGATTTGCAGGAAATGTCATTGGAAGGAATCCTTGCTCCAAAGGTGGACATATCATCATGGTGGCTCTTGGATGGTGGCCTTAGGATTTCCCCCAAGGGGAGAACCCTCTGCCTGGAAGGGGGTGGAGCCCTCTTGTCCAAGCTTGCTCAAACAAGGATTTACTTGACCCTTTTATACTTTCCTCAAGCTTTCCAGATCTGCCAAATTTGTAGGGCTTCGTCAAAATGAGTTTTTCATCCATTAGATCTGGTTTTGTTAGTTTACACTATGAACCAAACTTGTAGATCTTGAAATTATCTTCAATTTGATAGGTTGTATTCTCCGTGACTCTACTCGAGATGAAAATTATGAACATTCAAAATTTGGTCTGCAGTCTGAACCGGAGGCTAACATGGTCATGCCGGTTGGCATGGCCTACTTGTGTGAAGCACTATTTTGGGTTAAAAATCAGGCACGATCATGCCAAATTGGCATGGCTAGGCTATGGGGGCTTCTGGTGGTGGCACGGTCATGCCAAACTGGCACGAGCACTCCGGGAGAGTAATGGCAATGGTGGCAGACACGGCCAAGCCATGTTGCACTCTGGAACATCTCTTTAAACTTCATTTTTGCTCCTATTCATGCCCTGTCAACGAGAAACAAACAAAAGTAGCTCTCTGAACTAGAAAGTAACAAAATGATGCAAGAATAGATGAAATCGCTCATGAAATAGGATAAAACGTGTGCTAAACTACAATAAAAACCTTATATGAAATGCACCGAAAGAAATCTAGCGGATCCTTTGATAAAGGCTCTACATCAAAATAAGTTTGAGAGTCATGTAGAGGCCTATAGTATTAGATACCAAGGCGATTAACATTAGGCCAAGTGAGAGTATGTTATATTTGAGAGGTGTCCTAAGATAATGACCTTATATATTAATATATTTATTAGATAAATATGATTCACTATTTGGGTGTACATTCTTTATATATATGATTTGATCTTAAACTCAAATATTGAATTCAATAATACGGTGCATAGTATGAGAGAAATTATGATTGGATCACAATTAGTGGGTATCTCATCATGTGTAATTATGTACGTATTAGAATCTTCCCTAGTCGATGAATAGATGAGACTGGACATTATTAATTTTGTGAGACTAGTATATGTTATACTCCTTGGTTTATCCAAGCAGCCGATCCTTGTTGGCAGGAAATATTGGGATGTTGAGAGTTAATATATGGATGCTGGTTAAGGGTAACTAGCTATACATATTGATGAAGATCTCATTGTAGCTCGAGTGCAAGTTTCCTTAGACTTGAGGTATTCAAGTTATCTTAGTCATGGAGACTTATGCTTTAACATCTTAAGCGATCATCTTCTAGGAGGTATGGATCTAGGATGATTGAGTATAAGTCAAGATACTCGAAGGTGTTTGAATAGCCTATAGCGGATTCACCACTCCTTTTATAAGTCTGTATACTCTATGATCACTTGTCAAAATTATTACTTGCAAGTCTTTGGCCAAAGCAAAATATGTCAAGATGATAGTCTTCTTGGACATATATTGGACATATATTCGAGTAATTAGAATTTATAGGATATGGAATTGCTACTTAGACTAGGTGTGAAGTAGTCAGCCTAGTGGGGACTGACACATAGATCATGTCCTGAACCAAGTGGTTATAAAATGAATGAAAGAAACAGACACACGAATAACTATAGCTGTTGAAGGGTTCAGAATTATTCTTAGATCAACTGTGATTTTTTAGTCAATCAGGGGTCATGATGTACTACTAGGTGCCACTCATGATCGATTTATAATTAATGGTTAATTATGAACAGCCAACATAACGGGGAACCTATTGGGTCACACGCATTATGAGTATATCTGAAAGATATAAAACAAGTTTAAGAATAGGATTCTCAAATTAAGAGAGATTAAATCTAGTAAAACCAGATGAAAGACAAATATGAAAGATATTTGTTGGGCTGGAAGCAATGGTGGTCCACACCTCTTGTAGGCGAGTCGGATCTATTATGGTTTAGTAATAATCTAAATTGGTTTGGTTTAGTTATGAACAAAAGTTGGTTTGGTTTTAAACCAAGATGGTTTGGTCTTTGAGCCAAGCCTATTGCTAATGGATTGAACCAAAACATATGATGTGGGCTTGGTCTTTGGTTTTGGACTTTGGTTATGACTTGCTCCACAAGTCATAGTGAAGAGGTATATAAATACCCCTACATAGAACACAAGAGAATATAAGAAGTATAACCTAATTGTGAATTGGGTTTTCTCTCCTCTCTTTTCTCCCTCTCCCTCCCTCTTTGTCTTCGACCACATGGAGGATTCTCCTCCTTGTGTCGCCGATAGCAAGTTGTCAACCAACTTTTCCACCGCCGATAGTAGCCAGGCCACCGCCGGCAGCAACCTTGCCACTGCCGGCAGCAACCAAGCCACCTTCGACAACAGCAGGACAAGCCATCGGACAGCAAAGAAGTTGCTATCCTGGTCCTTAAGCAATCGCTGACGCTCCCAGCCACTGTCCTCCTATCGACGGACATCCGATGACACCAGTAGGTGCTGTTGACACATAGAAAATTAGCAAGAAACTACTGTTCACTAAAGGGTGTTGTCCCATGAGGTGCAACCGACACCTATTTGCCGCCGACCACCAGATTAGTGGCGAGTTGGTTTTATATAAACCACGCCTATTAGAGGTGAGTTGGTTTTATATAAATTTATATGACCATATTAGTTTTATATAAATTTATATGACCAAGTTGGTTTTATAAAAAAGTATATGACCAAATTAGTTTTATATAAATTTATATGACCAAGTTGGTTTTATATAAATTTATATGATCGGATTAGTTTTGTCTTACACATGATGATCTTGTCGTGTTTTTGGGATGCACAAATATTTTTGAAATTCTTTTTTCACTTCCACTGTGTATTTTATGGAAAACATGTGTGTTTTGTGCACGAAAATACCAACACTAACAATTGGTATCAAAGCCATGGTCTAGACCGGATGTCATGTGGGGTGGCCTTGAACGAAGTTGAGGGGAGGCCCGAAGTAGGGCAAGAGTGACCAGATGCTTGAAGGAAGGCCCGAAGCAGGTCAAGAGTGATCGGATGCTTACGGAGAGGCCCGGAGCAGGTCAAGAGTGACCGAATTCTTGCAAAGAGTCCCGGAGCAGATCAAGAGTGACTGAATGCTTGGGGGGATGCTCAGACCATGAGAGTAATAGTGGTCCTTCGTTTGGGGGAGGATTGTTGGAAATATAATCAAAGTTTCACATTGGAAATACATGAAAAAGATCATGGGTTTAAAGATGAAAAATATCTCCATTAGTATGAGTCCTTTTAAGTAGTGCCCATAAAATAAATCCATGAGGACTTAGGCCCAAAGTGGATAATATCATACCATTGTGGAGATATTTGAATTCTTTTGGTCGTAACGCTTAGATCCAAGAGACCAGAAGGGTTACAAACGCCTAGATTGAGATAAGCTCCAACGAAATTAAGTGGATAGAGGTTCAACCAAGATGTGCCATGTCAGCATCCAGGCTCCCAGATGAAGAGAAGACCAGCTGGATAGAGGTTCGACGCGAAGCCGCCACGTCAACAGTCAATAAAATGTGAGACTCGACCAGCAGCTTCATTAATAACTCTGAACACCGTCTTTCAAGTCATTGTGCTCTTGCCTTCCTCTAGAAATGCTGACGTTACATTGCGACACTTCTCTGACAACCAAGCTTTGCTCTGGATCTTTTAAGTTTTGTCAATAGACATGCATTTATTGCATTGTCTTTTGTGCTTCATATTTTGATCATTGAGGAACAATAAATGTGTTACCTTTCCTAATTCTTGTAAGAGGCAAACTTTTTTCTCTTTTGAGAAAGAGGACATTAGTGGATTGCCCATTGGAAGTTGTCAAAGATCATAGGCCTTGGATTAGCAACCATTGGGCTATGAACCAAGTAAAAAAGAAAATGCATTATTGTTGTGTTGTGTTTTTCATTTTCCACTGCATACTTTGAAATCAAGAAATCAAGTTTTCAAAAAACGAGAAAGATTCAAAAGCACTATTCACCCTCCCTCTAGCGCTTTTTCCGATCCTACACTTACTACGCAGGAAGGAACCTACAAAAATAGTTGGATGCACAATCGACACTGATCATGGCCGCCAATGACATTCGACCTCTGAAAGACTATGTCACACCTAGTGCAAAAGGATTGAGGTATAGCATCACGCAAAATTTGATAGAAGTGAATAACTTTGAGTTGAAGCCTTTGTTGATAAACTTGGTCTAGCATCATCAATTTGGAGGCCTACCCACTCATGATCTGAATCTGCATCTTTAGGTATTTCTAAAATTTTATGGGACTTTTAAATATAATGGAGCTTCTGCAGACGACATCAGATTGTGACTGTTCTTATTCACATTGAGAGACAAGGAGAGGGCTTGGCTACATTCCATGCCCACAGGAAGCATTATGACATGGTAGATGGAGCGACAATTTCTCTACAAGTTCTTCTCTCCTAACAAGACTGCGCACCTCATGAACCTGATCGTCTGAACAGATATGGATCTATGGCTTAACTCAGACTCAGACTAAGGATTCGGGTTTGGCTACTTTTTCATTCGCCATTAAGGCCATGAAGCTTGTTTGGTTTGGTTCCTCGGTATCCGACTCTTCCAAAAATGCTTTGTTGTCCTGCATTTTAATTTTAGATAATTTATTTAAATTAAGATGTTTTTGTTACCTTTGAATTGTCGGTTCCCTCATAAAGTTTGACCAACTTGTCCCAAAGTTCCTTAGAGTTGTTGAAGGCTCTGATTCGATTAAGTTCTTCATTTGTCAATCCACACTAGAGGATGTATGTAGCCCGAGCATCAACTTGAGCCTTCCTTTTGATGTTGGAGGTCCACCTTTCCATTTCTAGAGGTTCTCTAAATTTGTTGACCGGTAATGTAAAACCTTTCTTGATGTTGATCCACATGTTGATCTCCCATCATTAGAAAGTGCTCCATCCATCCCTTCTAGTATTTTAATTTGTTTTTGTTAAACAGAGGTGGGCAAGTAGTACTATATCCTTCTTGTTGAGTGATGTGTGTATTTCTTATGTGATTTTTAGCATACTTTCTATGTCAACTCATTATTATATTTCATATTCTCGCATCTTCATTTTGGTTATTTTACTCTTTTAGTTAAGAAATTGCTCTTTGTGCCTTTTTGTTGATAGGATGCGAAATGGAGCGAAATTGGAGCATAAGAGCCTTGGAACGAGGATGAGAAGCAAGGAACACACTCTGGCCGTGTCCCATGATACGGGAGTGTTCTTCCAGCCAAAGATAATCGAAAAAGGAGCAAAAACGACGTCTCCAAAATTTCAGACAATTGTGCCTCCGAAGCATGACCGTGCTTTTCACCATAGTAAGAACAATTTTTTCCAAGATTCACCAAACATGGTCATGCCACCCAGGCACGATCGTGCTTCCCAAGCATGACCGTGCTTCCCAGGCATGACCGTGCTTCCCAGGCATGACCATACTTTTCTCCATAGCAAGTCAACAATAGATTCACACGGTCGTGCCTCCTAGGCATGACCGTGCTTTTCACCACATAGAGTTGAGCAAATTTCCAGACATGACCGTGCTTTTTCACCTCAGAGGCCAGCATATTTCAAGACATGACTGTGCCTCCGAATCATGATCATTCTTTTCTCCACAGCATCAATTTGTAGGATCTGACACGGCCGTGCAAGGCGCATGACTATGCTTTTTTCCATAGCAAGTCAATGATGAACGAACCGAATATCACACAATCGTGCCTACCATGCACGACCATGCTTTTTACCTCAGAAGGTTGAAAAAAGATGAGCCATATTTCACATGGAAAATGAGTAGGATCAGACATGGACATTCCTCCTAAGAACGACAATGCTTTTCTCCCCCGAGTGAGGCATAGACACGGCCGTGCCGCGATAATTTTTTCCTCGATGGTTGAGCGATTTCCAACCATTTTGGACAGTTGGAAGGGCTAATAAAAGCCCCAAACCCTCCTAACTAGGGAAGGAGGGTTTTCCCCTTTCCATGAAACCCTAGAGTAGCCACTCCACTAGCCATCGCGATGATCCGTCCACCATTGAAGCTTGGGAACTCTTCCGAAGACACCAACAATACTTGGATAAGCTTTCTCTTCTCTCTATTTCTAGTTTTGAGTTGTAGAATGCTATTTTTGATGTCTCTTGATTGTAACTCCATCTCTATGGAGTAGTTCTCTAAATTCTAGGATTAGGAAGTAGCTCGATGTAATTATTGATGTTTGAACTAAGTATTTATTCACCTTTCTCTATTGCATGACAATAGTATTTCATGTTCCGACTTTATTGTACTTACATGATTGTGACACTAACCTGCACATTCGCATCTCATGAGATGATGGGAAGAACCAAAAGGTGAACCTAAATCTCCAATCCATAAATACCAATGGATGTGGAAAGTCGGTCACAAAGTAGAAAAGATAATCTAGTGGACCAAGAAGCTCTAGTGATAGGAGTTTTCCAGAAAATGGTCGAACAAGCAATGTTGGCTAGAAAGTAGGTCGACTTGCCACAAAGGGATGATGATCTTCTCCAAAAAGAGGATAATGGCTATTACAGATCTTAATGGGTTTACCTAGACTCTAGGAAGTAGAGGAAATAATCTGGGTGAATCGTGGGGCTCCATGATGGGAGCCCCCTTTTGGGAAGCGGTTGTACTAGAGAGGTTTCCTTGAAAAGGAGGTATTGGGTTTGGGTAGGCACGTCGATATAATTCCAAAAGTCTATATCAGTAATTCGAGATAGGTCCACCTACATGTGAATAAACATAGAGATAGGAAAGTAAACAATACTTAGGATGTCAACAAATATCGTAGCGAAACTGAAGTCCTAGAATCATTTTTCCCAATCCAAATTTCTCCCTCAACCATTTGCTTGCTCTCGACCTTTCAATTGCTCTAGACTCTCTCTCTCTCTCTCTTGAACGTGAACAACCAACAATTCTCTAGATAACTAGTTTCACAAGCTCAATCAATACTTAATCAACAGGTCTCGTGGGATCGATATTTTATTTCTTGAAGACAATCGTGTACTTGCGGATTATACATATCATTGAGACATTAGATAAACATAAAGGTGTTCTAAGACTTGTTAGGGTCTTGGGTAAGTAGTGCAAGAAATATAACAAAAGAAATAAAAGATTTCAAAAATTTGTTTAAAGAAAAGAAAGAGATTTTAAACAACTCAAAAAGAGATTAACCCTATTCAGAGCGTCCAGGCTCTAATACTATTATATACGGAAATATACATATATATATATATATAATTTAATAGATAAACAAGTGAATTTATTTAGGGAAATAATAATAAAATAATTAATAAGAAATAAGAAAATATATCTATTTGAATATATTAGATTTTTTGGAATTTAAAATGAATTTATGGATATTTTAATGAGATAATTTGATTAGGGAGTTGAAAAGCATGTTTGAGTTTTCCCAATTTAAGTTAGGAGTTCATTGCTGCTATAAACCTATGTTTTAATATCAAATCCTTAGTTTTTAATTAAACCTAAATTCTATACGTTGTATCCCTCATGCCCCTGCAACGCCGTGTGTCGTAGGTGCACTGCCCGCCGCCATTGCATGCCAAGCATTGTCTTGTCCCAGCTCCAGTGGCCTCCACAACTATCGACACCCCTGCCACAACTCTCTCCTCCTCTATGTGACCGACCATTGTTGTTTTGTCGAGCTAGCCGCTATAGGTTTTGGTCACCAATCCTTTTTTTTGTGTCCACAGGGGTTCATCACCGTCACCTCGCATCGGCAAAGCTTCGACTTCGCTTTGTTTACGCGTGTTGTGCCTTCGCACGATTCCGTGCATGACACACTACCACCGACAGTCAATGATTGTTGCATGGTACTACCGTCATTGCATCCACTTCGACCACCAACCAATTTTTGACATGTGCCATCACTAGCCACCATGAGCCATCGCCGAAGAGGAAGAAGATCTGCTATCGGTGAATTAAAGTAAAGGTTTAATTAATGCAATTACCTATTTGATTAAACTCCGTAGATTAACTAGTTAATTAATGAGTTAATTAATTTCAGTAACACTAGATTTAATTAAAATTGTAGTTTACCATTAATTCTTTAGATTTGTTAACAAGGTGATTAATTAATAGTAAGATTAACTGATAGACTTAATCATTTAATTGAATAATATATGAGTTAATTAGCAAGTTAGTTAATGAGTTAAATTAGTGATTAATCTATTCAATTAAGAAATTTGATAATTGATTAATTGATAACTAAGGTTTGAATTAATGTTATATGATTAATTAGAAATTAAGGGTTGATTGGATCAGAATCAATTTAATAGTTGATTAAGGAGTAATTAATTGAATAATCAATTAATTAATTTAAAATTTAATTAGTAATGTTTTAATAATTGATTAATTAACTTAGTAGTTAATTGAACTACTAATCAAATTGATAATGGATTAATTAGTAAGATTATTCTAGTACTTAGATAGACTTGTGTACTATACTTGTAGGATTCGAGCTCAAGGCAACCCTTTGACTTGAAGATAGTTAGAATGATCTACAATAGAGGTGGGTAGTTCCTTCTTTAAATCTTTGATCTTAGTGCATGATTTTCTTTCATTTATGTTGATTGGGTAACATTTACTTGCTTATCCCGACTCCACTTTGTTTTCTTCTTGAGTTAATACTTAGATGCTTGTCCTTATTTTAATCTACTTGATATCTATGTAGTCGCGTTGTTATCCATGTTATTTATTATTTATACTTGTGTCTTTATGTTAGCGATACCATAGTGTAGTTTGTAGAACTTTACTCTTGGATGTGATTATTGCTGCTTGTTTGCTTATTATTGTTTTGTATGCATGTACATTTGGACTGCCCACGGGATCCATCTGTGGTAGCATTTTTATTTCCCATAGTGTATAGCTAGATAGCCACACCACCCTGTTTGCCCATGAGACTCATTCGTGATAGCATATTGTTGCATGCAAACAATGGTCATGTTTACACCTTGACTACCCACGAGAAACATTCGTGGTAGTATGTTGTCACATCCCGAGGGTATAATTGTTCGCTAAACTGGACAGTACCCCAAGTGACAATATAAGATATAACATGATACACAGCCAACATCGCAAAGATAAAAAAATAAAACCAATATATATATATATATATATATACATGCTTACCTCTCCGTGTGCACCCCGTGTGCACCTAGTATATTTTTTTTTTCTTTTTTTATAGAGCAAAGAGTTAAGAATTTGGGGCTTAGTTTTTAGGGTTTAGGATTTGGGTTATAATATTGAAGCTAAAGAAATTAAAAAAATACCATTTTTTTTTACACATGGTGCTCACGGAGGTGCGCACAAGAGGTGAGTAGGATAACATTCATTTATATATATATATATATATATATTTAGATCAAAGTAAAGGTTTTGCATGCATGCATGACTTTAAAATTTACTTCAAAATACAAAAGAGGAAGCCAACGAAACAAAGACAAATAACAAATAAGAAGTGCTAAAGAAAATCAAACTTAAAATGGAACCATAACGACGGACATAAAATGACCCATCTCAAAGTATCATGGGATCAAGCAGCCAGGACCTCTGAGCGACATGACATATTCTCTAACAGCTAACCTAGAAATGAAAGGAAAAGCAAGGGGTAGTGAGTACAAAATACCCAACGAGTAAGAAAGATAGTGCATGATCTACATAGTGTGAGGAGTCAAAATGGAGTAGTCTCAATAATAACACTTACTAACAAAAGTAAATGCACCAATATAATCATATGCTAACAAAATACTAATACCAACATAACCAGCTACTAACCTAAACAATCAGGTATGACAACTAAATCGGGTGTACACACTATACATTAAAATTCTGCATCAAATAATCACATAACAAGCATATAACAAGTACTGATTGCATGCAACAACCTACTACCATGAATGAGTTTCTTGGGCAAACAGGGTGGGTTAGCTATCTAGCTACGGACTGCGGGTAACAACAAGCTACCATGGATGAGTTCTAATTTATTACAACATACACATCCATGCATGCAAGATACAACACGTGCAAACATAACCATAATATAAAATTTTATAAAAACTAAATTAAACTATTTAATTTAGTCATACATGAGAGTTTGTTATCGAACCTTGTAGATAGCGTTTGTTAGCCTCGCAAGGTTTGCCTCTTTTGAAATCAACCAAGCAACATTATTGAACTATGCGAAAATACATACATGTATAGCGGAAA
>JBBUKS010000008.1:3077580-3089619 GCA_038050645.1 Hedychium gardnerianum | reverse complement strand
ATTAATAATAGAATATGATACAAAAAGTCCTTAGTCAATCATCACATAATTGGCTCTAGGGCTTCTACTAACAGATGCTTCCCTGAAGAGTACTGAAATGTAAGTGTAAATTACTTCCCCATTTGTATAGATTACTTCCCCATTTGTATAGATGCTGCCTAAGACACAAGAAAGGAAGACATTTATTGTTAATTTATTGTAGTCTTCCTTCCATACAAACTCAGACATAGGCCACCTCAAATTTTGAAGCACTGATATCAGGTAGGCCTCATCTTCTTGTTTTGTCTTTTTTGTTTCTTTAAATTTTGCTTTGAGATACTATAAATAAACACAATGTATTTAACAAAAAAAAGGTGAAATCAATGAAAATGCAATTAATCTCAAACATAAATATTATTACATAAATGTCAACTTACTTTAATAGCCTTTAATCTCATATCATTAATTTCCTTGTCTCTTTTTTATATTTTATGAGTCTCTTCTTCTTCATCAATCTTGTTAGTGATTGAAATAGTCTTATCCTCGTCTTCATGCATTTCAAAATATTTAGCTCCAATATCTTTTATTCCAAAATTCATCTTCGCTAACCTTATCTCCAAGTTACCCTCCTCAGCCTCCATTAATTCCCTCCTGGTTTGCTTCCTATGAGGGATCATTCCTAGACATTTAGGTATATCTTTCAGAGTAACGTTAAGGTTATATCGACTTTTGTCGTGTGATGTGTATATTTCTTATGTGACTTTTAGTATTGTTTAGCATACATTTTATGTCATCTCATTAGCATATTTCGCATTCTCGCATCTTGATTTTGTGTTATTTTACTCTTTTAGTTCGGAGACTACTCTTTGGGTCTTTTTGTTGATAGAATGCGAAATGGAGCAAAATTGGAGCATTAAAGCCTTGGAACGAGGATGAGAAGCTATGCTCTAGCTGTGCCATGCCGCGACAATTTTGCCCTCAATAGTTGAGCGATTTCCAACCATTTTTAATGGTTGGAAGTGCTATCAAAGCCCAAGAATCCTCCTAATTCGAGGAGGGCCTTTCCAGGGAACCCTAGAACAACCACTCCACTAGCCATCGCGATGATTTGTCCACCATCGGAGCTTGGAAACTCTTCCGAAGACACCGACAACACTTGGATAAGCTTTTTCTTCTCTCTATTTTCAGTTTGGAGTTGTAGAATGCTATCTTTCATGTCTCTCGGTTGTAACTTCATCTCTATGGAGTAGTTCTCTAGATTCTAGGATTAGGAAGCCGTTCAATATAATTTTTAACGTTTGAACTAAGTATTTGTTTACCTTTCTCTATTGCATGACATATGTATTTCATGTTTCAGCTTTATTGTACTTATATGATTGAGACACTAACTTGCACATTCACATCTCATGAGATGAGGGGAAGAACCGAATGGTGAACCCAAGTCTCCGATCCATAAATGCCAATGGACGTGGAAAGTCGGTCACAAAGTAGAGGAGATAATCTAGGGGACCAAGGAGCTCTAGTGACAGGAGTTTTCTAGAAAATGGTCGAACTAGCAAATCGATCGACTTGAAAGTAGGTTGACTTGCCATGAGGGGATGACAATCTTCCCCAGAAGGGGCATCATTGGCTATCAAAGATCTTAATGGGTTTATCCCATTTCGATGTCAGAAAATAGAGAAAATAATTTAGGTGAATCATGGGGCTCAGTGATGGGAGCCCCCTTTTGGAAAGCAATCATACTAGCTAGATTTCCTTGAAAAGAGACATCGAGTTTGGGTAGGCATGCCGATATAATTCAAAAAGTCTGTATCGGTAATTCGGGATAGGTCCACCTATTGGTGCTAGAGGCACTAGTCAATCGAACCTGTATTTTGATACTGACAAATGTTCAAAGTTAAGACTTATTGTGATCTAATGAACTTAACTATGTAGGAAAGTCTTAGTTGAGGCTAGGCAAAAGAAGTCTTGGTCGGTTGGACTAGGCAAAGAAGACCTGGTCATGTGGACTGGGCAAAGAAGACCTGGTCATGTGACTAGGCAGAAGACTTGGTAGATCAAGGACATTGAACAGAAGTTTTAGGGGTCGAGGACACTAAGCGGTCGAGGACACCAGGCAGAAGTCTAGACAAGTCAAGGATCGATGTTTAGCGAGAAGTCTTGAAGGTCAAGATCGGATGTTGAGCAAAAGTATAAATAGATCTGGAGGACCAGATGTTTGGCAACAGGTAAACTCTCCTAAGAGGAGTAGGTGAGGATGCGTTTCCCATTGAGGGAACAGTAGACGTCGGTTCGACCTAGAGTTTCACTGAAAATCCAAAAGTCAGAACCGGATAGTCCGTGACTATCAAATAATTTCTATTTAAATTATTCTATATTTTTGTGCTAACTCTATGATGCAGATAACTTAAGCCTTGAATAACTGATCCAGGTACCTAGAAGTGATCTAGGCGCCTTAAGTCGATTGAGGCGCCTCAAAAGGATTGAGGCACCTTAATCAGCTCGGCACGCGGTAGGGTGCGGTGGTAGCCTCCGGTTGGTCGACACACGTCAGCATCTAGGATCCTCAAAGAGATTGAGGTGCCTGAGACTAGATAGACTTGACCAGATGACACTGCGCTCAGAACTCACCACGTCAGTAACTGAGGCGCCTCAAAGGGATTGAGGTGCTTGGAAACGGATAAGATGCGACGAGTTCGGATCAGATTATATCAACTCACGATTGAGATGCCTCAAAGGGAATAGAGGCACCTGGATGAAGTTATAAAAGAAGGTCTCGAGCAGTAGCTTCGGGACAACAAAAAATATGCTCAAACAATCTTCGCGCTGCTCTAAACTTCGACTATGACGCCGAAATGTTGCACCGACGACCAATGCCTAAGCTTCTACTCTAGCTGTTGTTGGTATTGATTCCAATTCTTGTCATTCTATATTGTACTTGTTTTTGTAATCTTCGAGCTTATAGTGAATTGCCCAAAGAAAGCACTCAAAGGGTGTGAGCCTTGTACTAGCAGTCGCCGGGCTGTGAACCAAGTAAAAAAACTAACTTGTTAGCCTTGTCTTTATTTATTTTATGTTTCCGCTGCATTATCACTTAACTTTACAAAAAACGTGAAAAAGCCACAAGCTCTATTCACCCCTCCCCTCTAGCGCTTTTTCAATCCTACACCACCTACATGTAAATAAATATAGAGATAGGAAAGAAAATAATACTTAAGATGTCAACAAACATCTTAGAGAAACTGAAGTTTTAGAATTGTTTCATCCAATCCAAATTTCTCCCTCAACTATTTACTTGCTATTGACCTCTCAATTGCTCTAGACTCTCTCTCTCCCCTCCTCTCTCTCTCTCTCTTGAATGTGAACAACCAATGATTTTCTAGATAACTAGCTTCACAATCTCAATCAAGACTTAATCTATAGTCCTCGTGGGATCGATGTTTTATTACTTAACGACAACCGTGCACTTGAGAAAATCACATATCAAATTTTTGGCAGCATTGTTAGGGACTATTTTGATCGATATTGATTGATTAGTGATTTAGTTAATTTAGATTTTTTTCTTTCTTACTTACAGTTATGCATTTTCTTTCTCTAAAATTATGCATTTCCTTTTTTCTAATAATTCTGTTTTCCAGGTGATTTTGTGATTGTTTCCCTTTTATGCGTAGATCTAACCCTTCAGAAAATCTCCTTCCCGTCGATTTTGAAATTAATAGGACATTCCATTGAAAATGGAACTTGCAAAAGCAATCAGAGGTTGTGCAAACACAAGCGACAACCACGACAAACAAAGCATTGAAAGACTACGTTGTACCAAGCGCTAGAGGCCTAAGGTCTAACATCACCGGACCTTCCATAGAGGCCAATAACTTTGAACTAAAACCTGTTGTGATTTCAATGGTTCAACAAAACTAGTTTAGTGGAGGACCAACTAAGGATCCCAACCAACACTTAGAAACATTTCTGAAAATTTATGGTACAATGAAGATTAATGGTGCATCTGCAGAAGCAATCAGATTGCTTCTTTTCACTTTCTCATTTTGGGATAAGGCCAAGGGTTGTCTAAACTCTTAGCACAACTACATGGGAATAATTTGAACAACGGTTCCTTGAATTTTTTCCCCCTCCAAGCAAGATAGCTCACATGATGAATCTTTTCACAAGATTTATGCAAAAAGATGGAGAATTCTTATTCGAAGCTTGGGATAGATTCAATGTGGTTGTGCAGGGAACACCATAATCAAACCTACATTTTGATGTTGTCAAAGGTTCAAGTTAAGTCTTGTTGTTATCTGATGAACTGATCAAGTATGCAGGTTGCTCAACTTGAAAAGTCCTAGTAGGTCAGCTGGACCCTATACTAGACAAGGGAAGTCTCAGCAAATCGTGGAAACCAGGGAGGAAGTCCAAATGGGTCAAGTGGACCTGACATCTGGCAAGTGGATTCGATAGGTTTAGAGGATCCGATATTGAATCAAGAGGAAGCCCTGACAGGCTGATACAATGCTGAGCAAAGTCCAAATAGGTCTGGAGCACTCGATATTTGATGAGTAAGTTGAGATAAGCTCCTGGAGTGGAGTGGTGAGGTCGTGTCCCAGTTGGGACAAGCCTTAGGCGATGATCTGACTAAAGAAACCGACAGAGGTTTCTATGTTGAGATCAAGACAGTCTTGAATGTCTATATTATTCATGCATATTTATTTGTCTAGCTCTATTTTGCATGTCTTCTATTATATTATTTGTGCTAACTTTATTTTGCAGATAAGCAAAGTTATTGGTTGATTGAGGGTTCAGTCAACCGAACGAGCGATTCAGTCGAAGTCTACAAAAATGTTCAAAAGTATTTTCAGTCGACAGATACATTGGATCAGTCAATCGATATAGCCAGTGTAGTAAAGAGATCAAATTAGAGCTCGTAAACATGGAAATACACTGGGATCTGTCGACGGATAAGCTCTATCAGTCGACTGATCCAAATTTGGTAACAGTAGAGATCAGATCAAATCAACGTAGAAAATGTCATGCCCCGAGAGTATACTTATCTGTTGAAAAATGGACAACACTCCCCTTGTAACAATCAAAAATTCCTGGTACATAACCACGCAATTGATAATAAAATCAAACCCACGCAATTATATCAACAAATAACAGGACAACATCCAAGAAAACATATAATAACATAAAGTGTGTGCCGACATAACTTAACAACACCCCAAACAGTCCAAAATAAATACCAGATAGGAAGTCCGAAAATCCCATAACAGTTCACTTATTACAATATAAGTGCGGAAAACAAAAGGAAACACAAATGTAATAATCGAAATTGCGGAAAAATAAGGTCCTCTATGTGATGTAGGGCAGGCAGATAGGATCTTCCGGCGTCAACGTAAATCATCTAACTGATACCTGGAAACAATAGACATAATAAAAAGGGAAGTAAGTCCAAATGACTTCGCGGGTATAAGAAGGATAGTGCATGATAAATATACAATAAGGGATCAAGGTACATACAGTCTCTTGGGAATAACTCTACCATGTATATATATATGATCAAGTATTGTACATATGATCAACTCTACATGTATAAAACTCAAATCTCTAACTAACATAACAATATTACTAACCATTCTAAAATAGTCCGATATTGTACACACATCAAATGCATATGCAAAACATGATCACTCCGGCGTACCCCTCCAACTAACACGATATCTGTGTGGCCGAGGGGGGCGGGATGATGACACTGATCGCACTCCATCTATCACTACTCTAAGTGACCAAGTGGTGGACGTAGGGTAGCTATCTAGCTACAACAAGAGGTCTTTGTCGGCACAATGCTCCAGCTACCACTACCTAAGTGGTCGAGCGGCACGATAAGACAAACTGCTCCACTCCAGACCACTACCTAAGTGGTCGAGTTGGCAAGAATATGACTGACGACTCTCTCTACCACAAGGGAGATAATGGCCGTCAGCATGCAGGTGGTATGCCATGCAAAATGAAATGATCATCACACACATGAGCAAGCTTCACATATAGATATAAAAATCATAACACAATATATAATCACTCACATAGGGCGGACACCTATGAAACATACCATACACGTGTGTAACGACCTACGATGCACACCATACTCGTATGCACATGACAACAATATATATATCCAACAATAAAATGATAAAGACATCACAAGAATTCAAATTCCTATGAAACACACCATACACATGTGTAACGACCTACGATGCATACCGTACACACATGCACCCAACTGCGATACACACTATACATGTGTGTACCACTATCAATCATGGATAATCAAAAGATGAGACTGCATGGATAATCAAAATAGACTAAATCCAAGATCAAGCATGTAAGCGTCCAAAGCAAGAAATAATATGAATAGATTTAAGATAATCCATATTACCTAATAAATTTATACTACTCATGCACTAAGTAGAAAGTACTAAAAGAGACAAGGATAGAAGTACCTGCCTCTGAATAGATCATGCTATAGAAAATCCTCAGATTCGATGCTCCATCTCGTATTCGGACCCATAAGCAAATATACAAAAACTACTTAACTGCTAACACAATACTAGTATTAATCTTTCTAGTGACTTAATACAAATAAAATGCCTAATTCCTGGGTCAATAAAACAATTTTATATTTAGAGATTTGTTACCCTAATCCCTAATTCGTTTAACAAATCTCCTAAATCTCATATCATTCCACAACTAAATTTTCCAATCCATTAATTACATACAAACCCTAGGAGTTAAGTTTAGTATTTCATCATCAAATATATGAACTTCAATTCCCCCAAGGTTTGTTATCCCAATTATAATTGTCACTGAACTAACAATATACAATTAGTGCTTTTGCAATCAAACTAGTGCATATCCAGAGATTCAAGATACAAATAAGTCACTTGCTCTTTGGGGTTGCTTGTCTGACATGAAGATGGACTCTCAGCACTGAACTAATGTCTCAAGATCTGTTAAATTATCAAGACCTCAGCTAGAAGGTTAACCAGGGTTCAACCTTAGGAGGAATATAACCATATGGTAATTCGATGTAAGGAAAAAGAGTTGGTTTTGATTATTTTGAAATCTACCAGCAATCTACATGACAGCAAGCTAGCTCAGTTCACAAACCATAGCACAATAGAATTTCCAGGTCCTCAAATTTCACCATAGACATTATGTAATCAAAAGAAATTAAAACCCCCAAAGAACAAAGCATGGAGATGATAACTAGGCAGAGCATTGGATAAACTCACTGATTCTGATCAACAAATGATCCAGGGAAAACACAACCAGTTCGCTCACAAAACCAATCCCCTTACCTTTACCCTATGATGCTTGGCAATGACTTCAACAACAGCTAATAACACAACCAACCAAATTTGTGGCCGGGAAGATGGTGATGGCACCGAAATCACTCGGAAGAGAATTAGGGAAGAGGATTGTTGGAGTCAATCTGAGATGATGACTGGAATCTGAGATGAGCAACCTCAACTAAGTTTCCAAAAGCAAATTTAAAGATTCACAACTTACCTTGGTCTACCCAGTAGAACTAACCGGCGATTCGGCCTGCCCTAGTCAACATGACTGAGGTGATTCGGCTCAATCGCGAGGATCGACCAGCTTCTCCCCGATCGAGGTATGGCCTCCTTGAACATGATCTGGCCAGAGCTTGAAGCTTGTGGTGGCCGACGATCTCGAGGAGGAGAAGAAGAAATCCCGGCGGTAGTGCCCAAGCAAGGAGAAGAGATCGAGATGGTGTGTCTCAGCGGCTGGTTGTTTCAGGGAGGAAGAAGGTCGATTGAAATGAAAAGAAGCTTAAGTTTAGGTATTTATAATTTAGACCTAGGTTTTAATAATTTCACTTAGGGTTTAATGATTTACACTTAGGTTAATAAATTTCAACTTTAGCTTTAATTAAATCAATCAACTCCCATTTAATTGATATTTCAAGCATGCCTTCCCAAAACCTATTATTTATATCCCCGTGAACTTCTCTAATTAGTTCCGATTAAATCCAATTTTTTTTTAAAATTCCCAAAAATTCATTTAAGATTATTCCTCAATTAACACTCATTATTTTTACTAGTTTTAATTGTCGCATCTAACAGAAAAGGTATACACTAGGATCCATTGACGGATAAACTTTATCAATCGACTGATCAGCAAAAATCACGGGATCGAATGGATCAGATCAGAGCAAAAAAGGAAGGCGCAGAGTTCAATCGACGGATAGTAGGATTAGTCGACTAAAAGGATTAGTTGACGGAACGCATTTTCAGTCGACTGAATGTTGCCTATAAAAGAAGCCTTTAGGGTCCGAGATGAGAACACAAGTTTTCAATTGAACTACTACTACTATGCTCATTCACGTCTCTTTCATGCAAATTCTGCTCCTATGACACCGAAAGGCACACCAACAATCAAGCTTCATCTTCATCTATAACTGTCGGAATACTTTCATATATTGTACTTACATCGACATTCCAAGGTGATAGTAATTTGTTACTATCATCCTTTACATTATGTGTACGAGTTTTCTTTTCTCCGAAAGAGTTCAAAGAAAAGAACTATAGTGATTTCCCATCGAAAGCGACCAAGAGTCGCGGGCCTTGGTGTAGTAGTCGCTAGACCACAAACCAAGTAAAATCGAACTGTGTACTTGTTTTTATTTTCCCTTGTTAATACTCTATTTCGATTTTATGAGTACGAAAAAGAAAAGATTTTAAACGATCGAAATATACCCTCCTCTCTCAGCTTCTTCGATCTAACAATTAGTATCAGAGTAAGATTGCTTTAAAAAGACTTAATAGTCTTTCTATATTTTCTTATCTTTTATTTAAATATTTTTGTTCATATTTTTATCTCGCACTATTAATCCCAAAACAAAGTCTTGGAAATTGCTTTTTTTTTATATTCTTTTACAAGTATGTTGATGTTCCACCAAGAAGGTTATAACACTATCCATCCACCACTCTTCGTTGGAGAAGACTTTAGCTATTGGAAATGGAGGATGGAGTGCTTTCTAAAGTTTGATATTGATATGTGGTTCAGTATCAAGAAAGGATACACAACACCTGTAAATGAACTCGGAGAACAACTAGATCCAAAAAAGTGAAATCCAGAGATGAAAAAGAACGCTCAAATTGATGCTTGGGCCACATATACTCTCCAATGTTGCCTGACAAATGAAGACCTTGATCGAGTTGGATACTTCAACAACGCTAAGGAGCTTTGGGACAAGTAGGTCAAAATTCACAAGGAAACTTATGCTTTAAAGGTAACGAACAACAATCTTAAATTAAATAATTTATCTAATAATAAAATGTAGGACATCGAATCATCCTCAGAAGAGTTGGATCTAGAGGAACTAAAGCAAACGAGATTCATGGCACATATGGTAAGAACCGAAATCGAGTCAGAGTCCGAGTTTGAGTCCAAGTTCGATTTCGAGTCCGAAAGAAGCCACAGGTTTGTATCCATTTCAGAGGGACTAAATGAGGTAACTTGTCTTTCAGAATTTCAAATGCTTAAAATAATTAAATGTTTATTCAAAAAATTGACTAAATCTGAGGATCAGATTAACTTTCTACTTAAGGAAGTTAACCACCTTAAGGAGTAAGTTAACTTGAATCCCTCAACTAACCAAGTTCAAGATGGAACTTCAACTCAAGTTGCAAGACTTGAGGAAGAAAATTTCACCTTGAAAGGTCAAGTAGAGGGACTCAAGAAAATGTTAGAAAAATTCAACTTGGGTACTAAGTATTTGAATATGATGTTTGGGTCCCAACGAGTTATGTACAACAAATCTGGACTCGGATACAAAGCTAACACGACAAACAAGTGATACTTGTCTTTGGTTAGTCAAAATGTTAGAAACCAAGTCCAAGCATGACTCCCCAAAGCATGTTTGCTTAATCAAAATGGACCAAATCAATATAGGATCCCCAAAGATCAAATCCATTACCTAGATAGGTCATATCAAGGTTATGATTTAGGGAGAGCCAATAGAAAAACTATTCATCCTAGTTAAATTGATTGTTTTAATTTTTCAATATGTATGTTTAGTTTATTTTCTTGCTTAATTTAGAACGGTTAGTTATAAAATAGTTTAACCAACCTAGACAACATATCATTGGAATAGATTAAGATGATAGTAGGCTATGAAAACTTTGTCGAAGACATGTTAAGGTTGAATCATATGTATTCTACTTGGTGAACTAGACTTAGTGGATCTAGCTGAAACTACCTTAGTCAAACATGAGTTAATTATATAAAACCCAGTATTAAGTTATTTGAGTTGGTTGTTTTTAGGAAGCTTTGTCTTAGACACGTGGTTACTTTAATGATGTCCATGTGACTCAGCACAATTTGAAAGCTTACCTTATAAACTTTTTATTGATGAACCCAAAGCTAGGTTTGAATCTAACAAGGTCAAATAACCTTTTTCAAAAAATTACTACAATTCAAACTAATTTAATTCTTTAATAATTAATCTTTTAATTTTAAATTAACTAATCAATTATCTTAATTAAACTTTTAATTCAAAATTAATTATTAATCCCAACTTAATTCGAAATTAATTAATCAATTTAAAGTAATTATTCAAAATAATTTATTTAAATCAATCTTAATTAATTCAAAAATTCATAATCTAAAATTAAATTAATTATTAATAAGTCAAAATTAATAATCTAAAATTAATTTTAATTAATAAATCCAAAATTTAAATTTTTAATTAAACTTTAAACTCCGAAATCAACTAATAAATTAATCACTTTAATTAATCCTAATTTAATTCTAAATTAATTAATTTTTCTAATATAATCTTAATCATTCTAATTAATTTGAAATCTAATAAATCATTTCATAATTGAAATTAATCCGAATAATAATTAAACCAAAACTCAATAATTAACTAATCTTAATTAAATAATTCAAAATTTAATCATAAGTTCACTTAATTATTTATCCAAATTAACTTGGCTTACAACTTAACCTTAATTAATAATTCTAATTTTAACATAACCAAATTTAGCTTAATTAACTTAATTCAAAATTAATTAATTTAATCCTAATTAAACAACTCTAATTAATAAATCCGAAAATAACAATTAATAAATTAATCAAATCAAATTTTATTTCATTTTAAATTAAACCTAAATTAAAGACATAATTAATTTGAAATTAATTTCAACTTAATTAACTTAAATTCTAAATTGAACTTAATTGACTTAAATTTAATTATTAATTATTTTTTATGTTAAACTTTATAACTAAATCAATTTTAACTTAAATTAATTTGAAATTAAATTTGTAAGATATGGTAAATAAAATAATAATAAAATAATAAGTGGAGATTAAGAAATAACCTTACAAAAATTTTGGAAATTTTTAGAAATTTTTCGGGATTTAAACCAATTTTTTTTTATATCTTTTAAGGTGATAAAATTATTAGACTTTGAAGGGACCTACTTGAAATGTTAATTAAATTGGAAGTTGATTGATTTTTATTAACCTAAGGTTTAAATAGAAAACCTAGGTTTTATATTTCCTATTTCTTTTTTTTTCCTTTTCCCCAAAATCTGATTCTTCTCTTCCTCTCCGATCCAGCACTACCGCACACTCTTTGTTCCTCGATGCCAATGTCCCCTCACTGCTAGCTAGCTCTTCGGCCAGAACAGCAGTCACAGTAGCCATTGATAGGTCAAGCCACGACCAGAGAAGCAAGCTCGTTGATCCCCTCTTCTCTGGCCATCCAGCTAGCTGTTGATCTAATTGGAGACTTGTAGTTTCCGCCGGCAGCCATCTCACCGGCGTGTCTCCAACTTCTCACTAACATCACTGGGCCATGGCCACGCCCGACGCCACCACCCTCAATTAGGTCTGCTAGATCCAACCCCCTGGCTAGATTTGCTCCGGCCAGATTGGCTATCAAGGTCAGCTCTGTTAGGACCGAAGGAATTTAGATATCTCTATAATGGTATGATATTATCCACTTTGGGCCTAGACCCTCATGGTTTTTCTCTT
>JBBUKS010000008.1:3023199-3036317 GCA_038050645.1 Hedychium gardnerianum | reverse complement strand
CATCCTTCTGATGCACCGCGTGCGTCCTTCTCACTCCACTTGTACTCTTTCGCAGCTCCTCGTTCCTCGAATATACCGAGCCTGTCGGCTCCCTTCCCGTGCCATCCTTTTTGCTCGCTGCGTCTTCCGCTCGACTTCTTATGTTCCTAAGTCCCTGCACATTTTAGACACAAGATATCAAATACACAGGGCCTAACTTAACTTGATTGATCAATATCAAAACTAACCCGGAGTACTTACAATCTCCCCTTTTTTGATGTGCATCGACCCGAGTTTAAGTTAGGATAATCAAACAAGAAATTACTTATAAAAAACAAATTTTACAATCTAAACACAAATTTTGAAATTAAGTCCTCTCCCTTGACTTAACATATATTAATTCTCTCTCTTTGATCTCATCAAAAAATATAATTTTTTTTGTAAATAACAGAAAAAAAATGTGAATTTCTTTTATAGAGGATATATATACAGACTGCAAGTTTGTGTATTTCTACCGCAATTGTTTTTTAAATAAAACAATTTTTAAGAATTAAACTCCAGATTTTCCAAAAAATTTAAAAATTATTTATAACATTTGAAAAATACTGAAATTTTTTGTCAATGTTAAACATAAATAAATTGATCATCGAAAATTTTCTCATGAAAAAACTATTTTTCTTATAGTGAGAAAATATTTTTCTTTAGCGAAATAGGTAATTCTTAAAGTAAATACTTAAAAATAGATTTCAATGTCAAAACAACTTGCTAATTTTTTTGAACATTTAAAATATAACGGTTATGTGTCGAAAAATCAAAATTTTCAAAAATCAATCTTCGAAAATTTTCAATTTTAAAAATTTGATTTTCGTTAAAAAATTCATAAAAAATTGTGTAATGGTCGAAAAATTTCATTTTTTTTTTCTGCTAACAGAAAACATATTTGTTTATCGCAGAAAAATTTAAAACGAAAGAAAATCGAACAGAAGGATTACGAAAACTAATTTTGTTAAAAACATGTTAATAATTCAAACAAGTTAATTTCTAGCATGCAAAATAAAGAGAATTTAATAGGCTAGAACAAATTTTGGAACCCAAAATAAATTTCTACATATTGGATTTATCAAAAATTTTCTAGGAATATCAAAATTTGACACTTTTCTTATTTGTTCCCTATGGTTTCGTAAATACTAGTTAAGTCCTCCATGCATGCTATTTTTATAATTTTGGAAATTCGAATAATTTGCTTGTAAGGAATTTCTCTCTAGTTTATCTTTTTCTATTTGTTCCTTTAATTTTGCATTTTCATTTTTAATTTTATCAAACTCTTCTAACTTATTTTCTAATTCTAATTTATTTTTCTTTGTATCAATGTATTTATTCCTCATTTTGCATAGTGATCTACTTAGCATCCTAATAGCTTCATACAATTTATCGGAAGGAAGAAAGTTTACCTCACTTACCAAGTTTGTCAACCCCTTCATCGTTGGTCTCCTTTGAAGAGCTTTCGTCGTCTTTAGGAAGGTGGTTGACCGTTAGTATAAGTCTGGCATATTCCTTAGACTCGGACTCTTCTGACGAATTGCTCCAAGTTGCTTGTAGGTTCTTCCTTTTTGATTTCATTGATTTTGCCTTTGCTTTTATCTTTCAATTTGGGGCAAAAGTCTTTGATGTGAGCTTCGTCATAATTGTAACACTTTACTTTTCTTCTCCCTTTTCGTTGAAGAAACTTTATAACCTGTCTCTTATCAAGATTATTAGTTGCAAATAACTTATTAAACTTCCTTACTATAAATGCTTCTTCGTTTTCGTTGAGTGATGATTCTGTATCGATCCTTTTTGCTTGCAAGGCTATGTTCTAAGTCGTCTTTTCTTTTATTCCTGCATATCGAGACTCGTGAAGTGCTAAAGTTGAAAAAAGATTTTCTAGACTACTCATCTCAAGATTCTTGGAGATACAGTAAGAGTCTACTATCGATGTCCATTCCTGGTTTCTCAAAAATGCATTTAATGCATATCGGAGACTATCCCTGTTTGACACCATTTCACCGAGGTTGCTTAGTCCGGTTATTACCTCTTTCAACTTACCATGTAAATGAGCAACTGTTTCTGCATCCTCCAGTCGAAGGTTGCTCTATTGATTTCAAAGCAGGTCCCTTCTTGCTAGTTTAATCGCTGACGTACCTTCATGCAGTTCCAAGAACTTCTCCCAAGGTTCTTTTATGCAGGTGTAGTTGCTGATCCGATTTAGTTCCTGCACCGGTAGAACATTGAGTAAATGGAACTCAACATTCCATGAATTCGTCTCTTTGTCGTTTGCTCCATCGGTGTTCCTCGAGTTCTTTACTTCGAACCCGTTTTTGATACATAGCATGATGTCGAAATCTGTCTTGAAGAAGACTTCCATTTTACGCTTCCATGTCGTGAACTCCCCCTCGAATTTTAGTAGGTGGATATTTGATCCGGCCATTCCTCTTGATTTTATTGCTGGGTCGGCGATTAGTCCTTTTGAGTAGTCCTGTCTCTAATATCACTTGTAGGAGCGGGTAGACTGGCTAGAGGGGGGTGAATAGCCTGTAAATCAAAATCTATTTCTTTTGCTACTTAGCAATGACACACACTAATTAATTAGATATAAATAACATAAAAGAAATAAGGGACTCTGAATTTACTTGATTTACAACCAGGGAGGTTGCTAATCCAAGGCAGTAAAACATTCACTAAGCAACTCCTTTGACAACATGTAGGAGTTGGAGAAACCCCTTACACCGTAAAAGCACGAACAGAAAAAACGAGAATGAAAATGAAATACAGAGTGTGTTATAGTTAGACAGTCAGTCAGAACTCTATTTATAGAGTTTTGGTCAAAATGACCATTATGTTGACGTGGCACCATCCGAGGCGCTCGGATGATTGGGGGTGCCTTCAACAGGGCAAAGCTTATCCTCGTCACAATGACTCATTTTTCCAATCTGGCAGATTGGAGGCACCTCGGAGTAATTCGAGGCGCCTCGAGTCATTCGGGGCATCTCAGGTCATCCAGGGCGCCTCGAGTCCCGCTGTCGCCGTTATCCTTTTCGCAATGGCTTTCTAACGACTCTTTATACGGACTTGAGGCGTCTCAGACGATCCAAAGTGCCTCCAGTGGTTGGCGTTCGAGGCGCCTCCATTCAATGAGGGCGCCTGGAATAGTCAACTACAGCTGTTGACCATTCTTCATTTCGCTTGCTTGGGTGATTCCCCGGTCGTCCAAAGTTGAGCTCACCCGAATCCAACTCCGACCTCCTCAAGACCTCCTCGAGCAGACTTCCACCTGACTTCTCGTCCCTCGGATGTACTGCGTGTGTCATTCTCGTTCAGTGTACCCTTTCGCAGCTCCTCGTTCCTCGAATGCACCGAGCTTGTCGACTCTTTTTCCGTGCCATCCTTCTCGCTTGCTGCGTCTTTCGCTCAACTTATTGTGTTCCCAAGTCTTTGCACACAGACACAAGACATCAAATGCACAGGGCTAACTTAATTCGGTTGATCAACATTAAAACTAATCCTGGGTGCTTACACTTTTGACCTGCTCCGGGCCTCCCCGCAAGCATCCGATCGCTCTTGACCTGCTTCGGGTCTCTTCGCAAGCATTCGATTACTCTTGACCTGCTCCAGACCTTCCCTAAAGCATCCGGTCATTCTTGACCTGATCCGGGCCTCCCCGCAAGCATTCGGTCACTCTTGACTTGCTCTGGGCCTCCCCTCACGCATCCGATTACTCTTGACCTGCTCCGGGCCTCCCCGTAAGCATCCGGTCACTCTTGACCTGCTCCGGGCCTCCCGAAAACATCCGATCACTTTGACTTGCTCTAGGTCTCCCCTCAACTTTATTCAAGGTCATCCCATGACATCCAGTCTGGACCATGACTTTGATACCACTTGTTAGGACCAAAAAAATTAAGATATCTCTATAATGATATGATATTGTCCACTTTGAGCCTAAGCCCTCATGGATTTATTTTTGGGCTATATCCAAAAGGTCTCATACCAATTGAGGTAGCTTCTTCTTTTAAACCCATCTTTTTCATGTATTTCCAATGTGGGATTTTGATTGTATTCTCAACACTTATACTTTTCAATCAGTGGTCCGAGAAGATGTATAGTTTTCTTGTATAAATCCAAATTGCTTTTTAGTCACCTTGGTTTCCTTTTTGAATTTATTTTTCAATCACTCTTTCCTAAAATTTTATGGTATGATTCATTAGCTTAATGCTTCTATAATTCGTATAATTTTTGTACGTCTCCTTTATATTTATATAGGGGATTAGAATACTTATCCTCTATTAATTAGACATTTTCTTTGTTTTTAATATTAGATTTAATTATTATAAGCTATTTAATACTCTGTTTCCCTAAGTACTTTCATATCTCTATTAGAATATCATCCGGTCCAACTGCTCCGAAAAGTAACCTTGTGCCACAAGAGCGGGGATTCAATAGCAAGTTCATCTTTTGTTTTCTTTTCGATCGTGCTTATCTACAATTGTTAGCATTACGAAAAATAGAACATAAGAAAAACAAAGTAAGACAAGCACATGACACGAACCCCTAGGTTCCTACTCTATAGCCTAGACTTCTTAGTAATACAATAAAATATAAGAAATACAAATATATACAATAATAATGATGCAACAAATAAAGATTACAAGAACTTGATCATCTGATCGTTATAGAGTTACTTTTGGAATGCTCTCTAACAACCTTGAAATAGAATAACACCTACTCTGGAACCATCCCGAACGAATCTCCCAAAGACCCTTATGTTCTAAGATTGCAACCCATAAAATTTTATCTTCATCACCATCAGTGGACGACTATGATTGATATGATTGATATCGTAGGAAATGGCATGCCCACATATTTAGGATCCTCATTAATTACTTCCTGAAATAACCATCAATTGATTGTGTATTGAGAAGTCGACTTCTGGACCATTTGTTCATTCTGGGAAAATATCAATCAACTCCATCAGTTGACTAAACAATTTTTTGTTCGATCCCGAATTACTCCAGTTGACTTCCCAAGTCGACTTATAAACTTTCTGTTCTGTTTAGGAAACCATCAGTTGACTATCCAAGTCGACTTAAATCTTCTGTTCGTTTTTAGGCTGAAGTTTCTTGAATGAAAGTATCATTAATTTACCTGAGTTGACTAGTTAACCTTCTATTCATTTTTAGGTGGAAAACACTATTCATGAAGGAAACACTGCTCATTCAGTCGATTCACGAAGTTGACTGAAGGCACTGTTCATGTTGAAAATATTGTTCACATCAAATTCCCTCATGCGAAGAGATCTCCTATCTTAGGACTTTCTCGTATGCTTAGTACAAGTCTACCTCGACTTACTAGGACTTCATCCATTCTTAGTATCGAGTTGACCTCAACCTACTAAAACTTTGCCTATTTTCTAGCCTCGGGTCACCCTTGACCTACCACTACTAGGACTTCCTTTGCCTAGAATCTTCGTTAGGGCCAAACATCTAGTCATCGTACTTGCAAGGATTTTATCTCTTGCCAAACATCTAGTCCTCCATGACTTGCTTGAACTTCCATCACATGCTTGACACCCAATCCTCTATGACTTGTTAGGACTTCCCTTTGTATGCTCGATATCCGATCCTCCATGACGACTTCCCCTCACATGCCTAACATTTGGTCCTTCATGATCACATAATAATTTGATTGTCTATGACCTACCAGGATTTCCCTTTACGTGCCTAATATCTAGTTACCCTTGACTTTCTAGGACTTTCATCGCCAACATCGATTGAACTTTAATTGTCAATGTTCAGTCAATCGTAATTGACTTGGACTTTTATTTGTTAAGCATCTGGTCAGCCTTGACCAATGGTCAATTGCACCAACAGAGCTGGCGGGTGGTGAGTGTGTGGGGTTGGTTAGGGGATGTGCAACAGCTGGATGATGATTGACGGTCACCTCTAGAGCTGCTCGGGCGACCTTCTATCGAGTTTGTGGACGGGGTGTATGAAGTAGCTCGGGAGGAGGCAAGGGGCCTCAGAGTGAGGAGGCAGAGCGTAGAGAACCAAACGGAGCAAGGCAGCGGGCGTCTCGCTCGGTGTCCCCCTCTTCCGCTTTGGGATGGTCTTGGATACGACACTCAACCCGAAGTGGTGCTACAATTGGTTGTGTAGGAGGCGGGCTACGTCACATCCGACTGCGAAGAGACTCATGATAAGGAGGGAAAGGACAAAGGGCTCAGATAACCTCTAGGTCTAGCAAGGAAGGGAGCTCCTCTACCCAAGTAATAGAAAATTGAAAGGGGGTCGAGGGGCGAAGATAAAAAAATAAATTCTTCCACCCTTTGTAAGAAGAAGGCATACCGTCCAAGAATTGACAGTCTGGTCTAGCTATAAAGTAAAACACCTCAAGCTTGACCATCTTCAGCTAGTATAGGGAGTGAAAGGCGGTAGGGATAAAGGGAAGCTCGAAATCCCGAAACACTACGACTATCCTGACCAGAATAGAATACAGAAGGAGTTGAGAGCAAATTGGTTTAAAGGGATTTAGAAATAGGAGGAAAGTTCACAATTGAAGGAAGTGGTCGACAAGTGAAGGCCGATCTCAAATTGACCCACAAAGAAAGTTGACGCTCCGTCGGAAGCAGGCGACGACAGTCAGTAGGGCTGGGAAGGATTAGATGAACATCCTTTAAGATGTAATCATCATAGTGGATGATGAAATTGTGGGAAAGGGACATAGGATGACAAATGCTCATACCACACGCACCCATCAACAAAGGGGTCGAGGTTTTTGGATGTCATAGGATAGAGGAAATAAATAGAGAACTTACAAGGTTTCCTGAAGGAGGGAATGCGAGTAAGGGTGCATAGATTGTGGGAGATGGCAAGGATATATATATATTTGTTAGCCTAGGCGGCGGTGGTGGGCGATGGCATTGGCTGATTTTTTTTTTTAATTTTTTTTAAGCTTCCGGTTGTGTCAATAAGATTTTGTCTTTAAGGTTTAGAGGTTAGGTTATGGTATTAAGCACAAAAAATTCAAATCGAAATTTTTTTTTGGCTGTGCACGGGTGTGCGAGATAAGGTATGCAGTATATCAAAACTCTCTTTTTTTTTCTCTCTCTCTCTATATATATATAGGCACCACCATCTTATGGTGGGAAAGCCTATTACCGGAACAAATGGTGAAAGAGGCACTAGGTTGTACGGGTGAACCAAGGATCAGGTTTGTGTAGCCGAATTGGTGTAATGCCTCGTTAGAAAGGAAGGATCCACTTTGGTGTAACTGCCTCCCCTCATTGGCCACCTGCAGACGTGAAGTAATGGAATGGTGTCACTAGGAGCACTACTTGCCTGAGATTTAAATACGGCAAGTTGAGTCTTAGGAAAACAAGATGGGCCATACGGGCCCCTCTTACTGCATAGGCATTCAAAATCGTTCGTTGAGCACTCCCAAGTCCCAAACCCAGAGCAACACTCAGACTCTCTCGAGTTAGACTTCATTCAACTTCGCACGTTAGTCCGATTAAAAGGGGAGATTCGTGATACTCGAGGATAATATCCCTAGTCACATGACAGCCAGTCGACCGCGGCAGGAGAAGGCCATAGCAGAAGTAGGGTTAACCCAAGCGAGCCATAAATAGGGAAGGCCGCAACAGGAGAAGGAAAAAAGCAGGGGCAAACCCTAGCACGACATGGTCTTCCCTAGTCATTCCTATCATGGACACACTCCTCCATCAGTCGTTTGTACTCCCAGATAGCGTTATCTCCACAACCCAAGGTGGACGCATAAAGGGTAGATTCTTCAGTCAGTAAGAGGATCTTCTTCTTCCCCTAACCCCCTTTTACAAGCTTTGTATTTTCTTATCTTCTTACACCCACCTACCACTGCTAGTTACTAACTTAAGCATCAGAGGGACTTTGCCAGACACTTCCGGTGCCCTTTAACGAGTGTTACTCTGTGTAAGTCGACCTCAGTGATAGCGGGAGGCTTCGTCAGTAGTAGTAACTAACAAGGAGGTAGATTTTCGCAACATTTACTAGTTAACTTTTCTCCAAGAATAACCTTGCAATTTTTACTAATTTTTCAATTTCTCTTCCTAACCAGAAGAAAATCAATTTGTAACTTATTGTTCCCATTTGTTGAATGTAATCGGGTGTTCTTCTCTTTTTTTTTTTAAATGTATTAGTTATTATAATTTCATATGTTATTGCGAAATCCAATATAACTTTTCCTTCTTCATTTCTTATTTCAAAATCATGGCCTCCATTCACTCTATCAAATTCCTCATTCTTACTCTACATGTCCATTTAAATCTCTTATTATTAAAATTATCTTGTTGAAATTTTTTGTACCAGCTCATCCAGCCTTCCCTACTCTTACATAAGGTGCATATATATTAATTACATTAATGATTTTTTTTACTACCATATCTTGAGAGGTATAATGGTATCTCCCTTCTTAACTATTACTACTTCGTCTCTTAACGAACTATCTACAACAATACCTACTTCATTTCTTGTGTATCATAATTTAAAATTATGAGATATCTATTATCTTTGCCTTCTCCCATACCTATTTTGTTGTTTTTATAAATACAAAATATTTCTTCTCTTAATCATCGTATTTTTTACCTCCATTATTTTGTTAGTGAGCATTCCTACATTCTATATTCTAAATCTAAGACTATCGATTTTCTTGGAATGTGTGTTCTTATCCAACTTAAAGCATGAAAATTCTTACATATTTAACGTTACACCCAAGTTCTCATGGAGATGTAGTAGCTCTTACCAATACACGCATTCCTTTTGAGGAACAATATAACATTTACGAAATAGTTTGATGAATTCATACATAATATTTGCCTACGCCGGCTGACAACCCAACACAACCCTTCTTTATTCGAGCTTAGGTTCGGCCATAGTAGAGTTTATTCGTCATTGGCGGAGTTTCTCTAATTTTAAAAAATTAATAATTTAATCTGTTTGGGGTTGATATGCAGTTGGAACTTGAAAGATTCTCATACTTGTGTAAAGAAATAACCATGCAAAAGTTAATATACTAGATATGAGAAAATTGATATAGATGGGTTAAAGTAGATAGTGGAAGCTCCTATATATCATAAAATGAGATAAAAGATTAAGAACATAAGACATGATCAAAAATCATTGAGGTATTTTATAGTTAGACAAGTTGAATCAGTTAGATTTATTTTTCTCAAGGGAAAAATAGGAGGGTAGGAGAGAGGAAGAAAAGGAACACAAGAATAGATTCATGACCTGAGCAAGTTGTACACCAAGAAAAAAAAGAGCCTTATTGTGCATGTAGAGGAAAGTAGAAGCGAAAAGAAAGGAAAAAAAAAAATTTGACAACTTTTAAGAGAACAAACTTAAATTTCATCCATCAATTTCTCAATTTTATTATTGGAAACTTAGGCAAAAGTGGAGGAAAATGATGTTTGTGTCTCTATAGTTTCTGGCTTGCAGATCCTTGTATGGAAGTGGATTATAGAAAGATGTGATTCCTTTTCATTTCATTCACCCTTCATTTGGACATTTTTCTTCCTCCTACATCCTTCCAATCTAGCAAGAGTTGAACTGAGACACCCCTACAGGTTGGTGTAGTTGGTACGTGCATAGGTGATTGCTCCAATAGACCTTGGTCAATTCCCATCGGGTGCAAAATGTCTCGTTGGATGCCGACTTCCCCCATGCAAAGTGTTGCTGCGCTAGGGCAAATGCTCCCGTGATTTACTCCCTTCCAGAGAGTGTGGGGCCGCTTTGGATGGGCCGCTAAGGTGACGGCTTCACCTTTTGCTCCAACAAGAGTTGAACTGAGACTTAACATGATTAAACGAATAGTGAATTGATATATGATTGTTATTGATATGATCTTTGCATCATTCTTAATGAAGGGATTAGTTCAATGTAGCAGATGTCAGACAATTGTAACATAGGATTGTTTTTTTTTTTGTTATTCCTCCATTGAGATTGTTAGTTCTGAACTAAATAATGAGCTTGCTTATCCGACTATTGTTAATGGTCGTGTCTCTAATACCAGATCTGAAAAGGACCATGAGAAACCCCAAAAGAGTCTGCAGACCAGGGGGCATGAATCCTCCTTCAAAATGCTCAACTCTGTTTGGTTCCAGTGTAATCAACCAAGTAACTGATGAGTCAGAAAACTTTGCAGACAATGACGCGGCTTGCTTCAGTCCTAAAACAGTTTATTCGGGTCTTTCTGATAAGAGCAACACCATGCAGTCTTTTATGCAGTTTATTTCTGACAGCTCCGAAGGTGACCTGATTCTGGATTTCCCTACAAGCACATCATTTCCAGAAGCGGAATTGTACCATCCATGGAAGAAGAAACCAAACTCAAATGGATCGCTAGCTGCAAGTGTAGTTGACATCCCTGACATACCGACTTCGAGTTTCAGCAACAAAGGCAGAAATCAATAAGCCTTGTGTAGCAAAATCACTCGTTTCTCTTTGAACATAATTGGAGAACTTTTCATGAATGACGGCTGTTAGTCTTGTTCATCCTCTCTTGGTTTTCCTAAAGAATATGTCGTTTAACTGATTTTGAGAATGCTGAAAAACAAGTCTGAATGGCTAGACACGTCTATTTCTTGTATAGCCTGGCAACATAAGTGTAATATACCTCAGGAGAGCAGTTTGTATTTTGTATAAACAGGTAAGAGTTGGAAGTTATATAGGGTTGGTGTCGAGTTATCCGCAAAGCTCCTTTGATGCTCAAGTCAAGATGGTGTTGTGAACATAATAAAATGGTAATGAAGAAGAAAGTATTTGTTGGATTGGTCATGTGCTAGAGGGGGAGGAAGTTGAATAGCATAAATTTAAGTTTGGTTACTTGTGGGTTACTTTTGAGTAAACGCAACGGAATTAAGGACAGAAAAGTCAAGCAATGCATCACAAAAATAGACACACAACAGACTTGATGTGGTTCACAACCATTGACAGAGCCAACCCGGGTGATCTACCCAGGCAGTGGGCTACAAATGCTGATGCCGACGCTGTCACCCCAATGAATTTTTTATTTCTCTTATTTTTTTCCCTTTCTCACATCGTAAATCGAAGCTTATTTTCTTCTCATTATCGTTGAGCCCTCGAGCTATAGTCCGAGTAGCCATCAACGTGGCTCCGCTCTTGTTCACAACTCCTAAGATGCCACTCTACGATCCTAGAGTCCTCATTGAATATTCCATTAATTTTTTTTAGCCTCGATCGAGGTAGAAGAAAACCTTTAATTTTAAGGTCTTATCAAATGACGCAAAAGACTGATAAAAAAAATACAAGTTAATGAAAGTAATAAAATGCTTTATAGCATTTTTCTCCTAGATCAAGATCTGGATCTTCTGAATCTAGGAAGCTCTACATGTCATAGACAAAAAGGATGACAAACTGTAGATCTAGATCTCCTCATTGAAAAACTTAAGGAACGATCAAAGCAAGAACACAGCAAGAGTTGGCCAAGATTTTTTTTCCCCGAAGTTGTAGGCTCCTACGTGATTGCCATAGGTACTTTTATATTTTTCATCAACCGTCAATTGAACATGCTTCATCAGTCGACTGATCACCTTCATCTTATCATATCATGTTGATTCTTGGTAAGTCAAAATCTTCGGGATCATTCAGATCATCTTTGGATTTTGTCTACAGTCAACTACATGCTTCTTTAGATCTTACTTAATGTATCTTCTTTATCTAGTCATCTTGAGTAGTGTATTTTACTAATCTGTTATATTATATTTAAGTTTTATTTTTATTGTGCATACTTCGTCTATTTGATTAATTTAGAATATTAGCTTATTTATTTCTTAGTTTACAAATTTACAATCATCACGTAAAAATTATTAAATACTATTCATCCCTTCCTCTCTAGCATTAACACGTTCCTACATGTATGTGTGCATTAACACGTTATGTGTGCATAATATTAGTCAAGTGCGAAGGAATAATACATGTTGTTAAAACAGTAATAAGCTACTTTAAGAGCATTGTAAATGTAAGATTATGACAGCCTAAGACAGAGAGTTTCGACCTCATGGGTACACCAACTCTAACTATGCATGTTGTAAGTTAGATCGTAAGAACACTAAAGGAGGTGGTCAATTTCTTGGATCATGCCTAATTAGTTAGTGTAGTAGTAAAAGGTATTGTGTAGCTCTCTCTACTATCGAAGTTGAATATGCTATAATGAGAGAGTGAGTATCACAATTATTGTGGAAACATTTTAGTAGACTACAATCTTGAGTATAAGAAGGATCATGTCCCGTGAGATAATAAAAGTATAATAAACTTGACAAAAAAAAAAAAAAAATCAATGCATCATTCTAGGATCAAACACATTGAAGTGAAGCATCACTTCATTAGTAGCATTGTAAGACGAACCGGCCCGTGATGGGGCGAGCCGACTTGTGGCGGGCTGGCCATTTGGCGGGACGGGGCGGGACAATCAGTCATCTTGGCGGATTGGGAAATCCCCAACCCAACCCAACGTGGGTTATGAGTTAGGCGGGCCAACCCACGTGTCTGTCAAAAAATAAAAATAAAAAATAAAATAGTAAACTTTTTAAGTTTGGATTACGAATTAGGCGGGTCAAATCCATGAGCCCATCAAAAAATATAGAATATAAATATATATATTAAAGATTAAAAATTTTAAGTTTGGGTTATGAATTAGGTGGGTCAAACACACGATCCCATTGATTTTTTTACTCTAGTTTTAAGTTTTGAAGAATTTTTTTTCCCTCAACCCGCGAGCCAACCTGTGCGGGTCGTGGGCCCAGGCTGGTCGACCCGTCAAGACTGGCCTTTAAATGAGTTAATAAAATTTTAACTCAATCTACGTAAATTATTTAGTGAGGTGGACTAATACGATAGACTCAACCCAAATTGACAGCTCTATTCATTAGGGATTATGTGACTCCTCTCTAGATAGTGAGCTCAGCCACGTTAAATGCAAATCTATCTAGTTGATATCTTCACTAAGCATCTCCTGGAAAGTGAATTCAGTTATTTGAGAAGGGATTTTGGCATGTGCTTTGTAGATTTATCAACACAATAGAACTACATGTTATCCTAGAAGTAGGACGATTT
>JBBUKS010000008.1:2990464-3010633 GCA_038050645.1 Hedychium gardnerianum | reverse complement strand
TCCATGTTCCAAATCTTAGACTATTAGTTTTCTTATAATATTTGTTCTTATCCAACCTATGGTGTGAGAACTCTTGTATATTTAACACTACACCCAAGTTCTCATAGAGATGTAGCGGTCTTTGCCGATACGTTACAATCGGATCCTGCAACGCGAACTCTTACATATTTAGCACTACACCCGAATTCTCATGGAGATGTAGTAGTCATTGCCGAGATGTTATAGTCAGACCTTGCAACACGTTCCTTACAGAGAGCATCCTAACATTAGCACAATAGTTTAATAGATTCATTCATTGAGATTTGTCATAGTTTAACGCTGGCTGGCAACCTAACACAACCCTCCTTTATCCGGACTTGGGACCGGTCATGACTAGTTCGTCATAGGCGGAGTTATATAAAAAAGTAAAAAATATTGATTTTTGATTGTAAAAACATTTTAATAAAAACATAGTAGTACAAATAAAATGTTTCATTATATTAGAAAAGAGTGTTTAATATTTGCAAATTTTATAATTTGAATTGATACTTTAAAAGGAAGCCTAGTGCACGAAACTCTCGCCAATGTTGGGTTATAGGGAAGGATCTATTGTATATAGCCTTATCATTATAAGAGACTTTTTTCACGACTCGAACTCGTTACCACTAGGTCACGCAGCAACTATTTGAATTGATACTTTATTGGCACAAAATAAAATAATAAATAAATAAATAGAAAACTTATTTTAAAATATTATTTGACAAACTAATCAAGTCAATTAATTCAAAAAATATTTAAAATAATTTTATTAAATACTTCTACTAAATAATTTCAATCATATTATAATCTAGAACTTAAATACTGTTTTTCAGTAAATTACATATTCTTTATCATTTAAGTATAAATACAAAATTATATAATAATATTATTACAGAAGAAATACAAAAATTGCAATTTATTCTCTAAAATATATTCTTTAACAAGTAACCATGCACAAAATATTACATAATAAGAAAAACATTCAATGCACACATATTATTATTTATAATTCAATTAATATTATATATTATTCTAAGTATATTGCATTATCATTCTTTTACCTAAAAAGTGCTTTCAATGTATAGTTTGATAAAATAAGAACAAAAATACTTTGCCAAAAAATTGTAAGATGGAAATTACCAAACAATAAACTACTTTAAGAATGAACTTTAGCACAAAGTACATTTCTTAAATAGACCTTTTAAGAAATGTATTTTTGAATGCAAATGCAAATGCAAATGTTACACCAAACCAAAGATATTTGACAACTCTAACTTGGAAAGATACAGTACTCATTCAACATGCTACGCAGTTCATTTTAGACTCCCAAATGAAAAGGAAAAACAAATAGAATAAAGCAATAGTGGTTAATGAGTAAACTGGATAGCTACACTACCTAAACAACGACAACCCCACTAGGTGGGGTCGGCTAGCTACACAACCTAAAGAAGCCCATAAATCCACTATACTTCTTGGTCATGTCACCAGATTTGAGAACTATAAACGTATTACCTCTTATTCTTCATAAATAAAAAGGTAGAAATTGTGTACTGTTAATTGGAACAAAATATACAAGAAATCGAATGAATCATGTGAATTAAGTTCATGATGATCTAACAGGATACCTTGCCATGCAACTATTAGACAAATGAACATACAACCAATTTGACCATTAGTCACAGAATCCAAGGAAGAAGAAGATATACCTATAACCCTTACAGCGGCATTACTACTCTCTTGAATTGATTTTATGGCTTCACCTTTTTTCCCAATCAAATTCACAGCTTGTGATAAGGCTACTAACAAGCGCACTGAGCAGGTAGCAGCAGTGGATCCAGAATTTTTATGATCAGGCACACTATCTGATATACCATTAACGTGTTTAAAGATTCTTAACACAGCATCCATTGCAGGGGGTATCTTAGCTTCTAGCTCTTCTTTTCCAGATATCAGGACCTGACATGAGAAGGTTCCAATGTATATTTTGTTACTAGTTTTTCAGCAACTAACACACAACATCAAAGCCTAACAAATTCAAGAAACAATACCCACAAAAGATATAGAAAAAACCTACATTATGAGCCAATAAACATAGTTAAATCATAAATTTTTTAATTCTTTCTTATTAATTATTGTGAGGTGCCCCTTAAGTTGATGAGTCTACACATTTGCTACGACATGCAAGAAAGCCTAACAAATGCAACAAATAATACCCACGATTATGAAAAGCTGCATATTGGGCCAATAAACGTATTTAAGTAATAAAGTTTTCAATTTTTCTTTGTTAATTAATTTGCAATACTTTTTTTAACCATGTATAAGCTGAAAATATTTCCATAAATTATGGGATATAATAGCATAGCTAACTTTCATAAAAGTATATTTGATTTTTTAGAGAAGCTTATTAAACATTTTAGTATTTTATGAAGAATAAGGTGTGGTATCATTCTATAAAAAGGGGTTAAGATCTCATGTTACATGACAAGTTTTTGACTTAATATAATTTTCACTTTCCAACATGGTATTAGAGCCATAATCTCTTTTCTTTCTCCCCACCACATTTATCTTTCAGAATCTCTTTTCTTTAATTTTTGCCAATTATAGAATTTATCTTTTTTTCCTTTTCTTCTATTGTTTTTTTCTTTACCTTGTGACGCCTTCAATCAAAACCCTAAACCAACAATCTCATATTTCACTTTTTTTTCTCTTCTTCTCCTTATCATTACACATCTTTTTCTATATTGCATCCTCTGCGCATTTTTCATCATCGCCTTTTAGTGTTTTGTTCCACTACCAATCATTAATTCTCTATTCTCATCCATTCTCAAATTTTTCCTATTCCTTTTACCAACCGTCATAATTGGATTCCTTTCTCTAGTCTTCATCATTAGCAAACTTATCTTGTCTAGCCATCATTGTCAATTTGTCAAATATTCCTTTAACCAACCTATATAGTTGGATTTTTCCCTTTTGCTCGGCTTCATTGCCGATTTTTCCTTTGAGTTCCTTTCAACTGGCTTCATACTTGAATTTCTTTTGACAGCCTTTATAACTGAATTTTTCCCTGTTGCTCGGCCCTTATTCTCAAATTTTCAACTTTCATAGTTGAATTCCTTTTACCAGCTTTTATAACTAGATTTTTCTCTTTTATTTGGACTTCATTGATATTTTTTTTTTACCAGCCTTCATAGTCAGATTCTTTTAACAGCTAGCTGTATTTTTCATTGTTGCTCAGCCTTTATAACAATTTTCCCTCTACTAGCTATGAGCCTTAATTGGATTTCTGTTACATAACTGGATTTTTCTCAGTTGCTCAGCCTTTATTAATGATTTTCCCAGTACTAGCTATCAGTCTTAGCTGGATTCTTTTACATAGCTGGATTTTTCTCAGTTGCTCGGCCTTTATTGCTAATTAAAATGTCAAAAATTGTAAAAACATTGTTAGAACAAAGTTAGAGGCCATTTAATCTCAACAATCTATAGAATTGCAAATTAATCGAGCTTCTGACCGTGATGCTTTATAGTGGACCTATTATAAGAAGGTAAGTCATACTCGTGAACAATTTTAGAAGCTAGTTTTTGAAGTTTCATCGCAAATCACTTAGCCAAGAGTGGGAGGAGAACAAACAAGGATCAATTGCCATACATACGATGAATAAACAACAAAATGAAGCAGCACAAAGGAGTCGGATGAACTCAACCAAGAAGAGCTCTAGAGGCTGAGATCTCTTATGGGTAATCTTGAAAAGCCTCCATGTATTGCTTCATTAGTGTAGTCAGCTATGTTTCGATTCTCTATTAGATTAAATGTCTGGATACACCTTTTTTCAACTCTTGATTCATGGATTCAGGAATTACCAATCATATGATGCACTTACCAAGTGCCTTTTCCATGTACTCACCATTCAATAAAAAAGTAATCACGTCGATTGTCCCTAAACTACTGCAGTAGATTTAGGAGATGTTAAAATAAGATCACATTAACCTTAAGAAATGTTCTTCATGTTCCTAGATACAGAGACCTTATCTCTATCCAAAAGCTCACTCGAGATTTATGTTGCACTGTAAATTTTCAATATAGCTATTTTGTATTTCATGACAAGAATTCGAGGAAAATGATTGCACATGCTAAAGAATGTATTATCTTAAAACATCGAGACAGTAAAACATTACCAAATGTAAATTGTCTTCTTTAGTTTCAAAACTCTATTCGTCTAATAATGATAAAATTTGACTTCACCCCACCAACATGGACACTCATTATTTCGAACTATTAAAATTTTATTTCCATTATATTTCAAAATATAGATCTTGAGAATTTCCATTGTGAAGTGTGTGAACTTGCTAAAAAAACATGCCTTTTTCAGTGAAATTTAGGGTCCTACTACTCCTAATGTTTCTTGGGTAAAATGGTTTGTGACATTGATGATTGTACGCATGTTACTTAGTTTTTTTTAACTTATACATAAATATGATGTTAGTAAAATACTCCCAAATTTTTGTTTCACAATTAAAAACAAAATTGGGGTCATATCAAAAGCTTTAGCACAAAAGCTTTAGAACAGATAATGCTAGGGTTTATTTCAGTCAACTCCTAACTCCTTATTTTCAAAAAAAAAAAAAAGATAGCACATAGAGTCATCTTCTATCGATACACCACAATAAAACAAAGTCACAAAAAAAAAGTCACCTACTACATTCAACCCGAGCCCTTTTATTCTAGAAAATATGCCTAAATCTTTTTAGAGAAGCACTTCTTCCAATCGTTCGTTCATCTTTCAATATCTTGGGATTTAAGAATTTAATGGAAACTCTCAACATCCTATCCAAACATACACACTACAAATAATCTTATCCCAGTCCCCAAAATATTTAGGTGTGTCATTTGTTCCTATGCATAGTCAAAAATAGAGGGAAGTTAGATCCAAGGGTGTTAAAATGTGTATTTGTAGTTATCCTCAACACAAAAGGGGTATAAGTATTCTGTTCAATGAACATGCATCTTACTTCATATCTTATCTTCAGGAGAATTTTATACTGGAAGATAAGGATGGGATTTCATACTCGACCTGTCATTATCTCCAATGTCTAAGTCAGTATCTAAGTTAATACCAAATCCTATGTATGAATCTATACTAGACTTAAGTCCGAACATCTATCAAATCCTATGACTGGATCTGTGTCCTACTATGTCAAATATTATGTCTAATTTATGTTAAATCCTAAATTTGAATCTGTGTCAAATTCTGTGTAAATCTGTGCTTAAATCTGTGCATGGAACTACCAACTCTGTCATTGAGAATATGAAACATGACAAGACATACTTAAGGAAGGAGATGGCTACCCCTAAATTAATGCAAGTCCAAGTACCCAACCCAAATCTTAGGAATGAACTAACAATTTCTGATTCTTCATTACAAATTGTACCAAATCTCATGTAGCTAATGAAGACCTAAATCTTCCCATTACTTCTAGGAAATGAACTAAAGAGTGTACAAAATGACTTTTATATCCTCTTGCAAAGTTCTTATCTTTTGGACAATTTTCACTATCACGTAAATCCTTCTTAGTTAACTTGAACACCATTATCAACCCTACCACCTTATATGAGGTGTTATCCAATCAAAAATGGAAAAAAGAAATGGAGGCATTAGAGAAGAACAAAACATGGGAATTGGTGAAGTTGCAGAAGGAAAGAAACCTGAACGGATGGATTGATAGAAAGGTGTAAGGCAAGGCTGGTAGTCAAGGGCTATACTCAAACCTATGGAATTGATTATCTAGTGACTTTTGCTCCAATTGCAAAAATGAATACAGTTAGAATTTTACTATCATTAGCAGCTAATTATAGTTGAAGTAGTTACAACAGTTTAATGTCAAGAATGTATTTTTGCACAAGGATCTAGAGGAACAAATTTAAATGAAGGTCCCTTAATTCTAAGAAGTTGTAGAGGTGGTGAATATTTTTCCAATGAGTTATCTTTTGTGACGAAAATGATATTATACGTACAGTGCATCATATACCCCACAACATAATGGTTTAGCAAAAAAAACAAAACTATAGTTGATGTGTGTCATGCTAAGCTTACCTTTCAATCTATGGGGAGAAGAACTTCTAATTTCTTGTCATATACATAATTGAAGTCCCAAGTCACATACATAATTGTACAAAACTTCTCCATATGAATTTTGAAGAGGGAGAACTCCTAAGTTAGATTATTTTGGGGTTTGGTAGTGTTTTGCATTTTTTACAAAGTGGTTGAACATAAAAGAACCAAGTTAGTATCAAGCGCTCTAAACTTGTAGGTTATATTAAAAAGTTTAAATAAGATGCATTAAAAATGAATCTAATAGAGTACTAGTGAAGGATGAGACAATAAAGGAGCGAAAGAGGTATTTTCATCAATTTTTAATGAAGGTTTAGATAAGAAATTTAAATGATCAGAGAAAAGTAGAAATTTAAATTTTTACAATTTAAACTCAGAAAGTAGATCCGGCTAAATGGGATACAAAAAACGATTGGATCAAAGGATATTCTCATAAAGGTATAGAAGTGCCTAGGGAAGGAGAGTATTGTTATTGAAAACAAAGAAAATTCTTGATTAGTGGAGACTAAGTACTTTATTCCCTAAAATAAAATCAATGAAGACGTACAAAATTATGCAAATTATAGGGCATTAAACTAATGAGTCATACAATGAAACTTTGTGCAAAATTGCTTTTAGACTTCAAAGGAGCAAACATGCATTACTCGCGACCTGTCTCTTTAAATTGTAATAGCAAAGCTACAATATCTAGGGCAATTAGAAAGGTATACAATAGAAAATCTAGACATAACTATTACTCTATTAGGTAGGAACATACAGCAATTATTACTGACTAATGGAATAATTAATATTGTTTTATGTGAGATCTTAGTTGATTCAATAACTAAAAGACTTATTGGAGAAAAGATAAAAGCATCATAAGTTAAAATGTGGCTAAGATCCTTTAAAACAAATCATGAATAATTGGAACCCTACCTTTACTTAGTCAAATTGCTAAGTAAATACATTATGGATAAGTGAGATATTTCTTCTCAAATACTTTGAGGATGTGTTAAATTCTTAATGAAGTTCATGTTGCATGGAAGTCCATCTATGTGAACATAAGGAATTGTGCCCACTCCAAACAAAGGTTTAGAATACCTTTGTAAATGTTCATGAATCAAAGATGTAGTAGAAGATCCTTAATACTGCTAACATATTTTGGTGAATTTCTTAAATGATTTGAATAGATCTTTGTGTGTGATGTTTCTGATTCTAATATCAAGAATTCTTGATTTAAGTTTTCAAACTACAAGTATTCCATTAGAATCATGAAACTTTTAAACTGATAGTAGTATTAAATCAAAAAATTCCGACTGTAAGCAAAGACTAAAGACTGAAATCTTGACATTATAATCTAAGTGAGGATTGTAGAATATAGACCACAATGTCAAATTATTTGTCTCGCATTGGTAGTTTTAATTTTATTACAAAAACAACAATCAAGCCTTTATTCCATTGAATGAGATCATCTATATGAATCCTCCTACGTTATTGAGCTCGACCCCCTACTATATCCTCATCATGTTTTATCATTGTTAATCAAGTTTTTTTTTTGTCTCCCTCTACCTCGTTTGCGTATTTATCATAATCTCACATCGTCTAATTGGGACATTTCTCAAAGTTTTCCCTCAACAGGTGCAACTCCAATTTTTCTTTAATATTCTCATTCTGATTTTGTCCATCCTCGTATATCCGCACATCCACCTTAATATCTTCATTTCTACAACTCTCATCTTTTGCTCGTGTGCTCACTTCATAGCCAACATTCAACTCCATATAACATAACACTAACAATCATTTTGTAAAACATCCCTTTAAGCTTTACAAATACTTTACGATCACAAAAAACATAAAACGCCGTCCTCAATTTCAACCATCCTATTTGTATCTTATGTAAAAAATCTCAATCAACCCCTCCATTCTTTTGCAAAAAGAATTCTAGATACTTAAAACCCTCCATCCTTTTGTAAAAAGAATTCTAGATACTTCAAACTTTCAATTACAGGATCTCATGATCTTCTATCTTAACAATTATCTTGCTATTAAATTTAAATTTCATATATTTTATCTTTACTCTACTAAGCCTTGAACCTTTAACTTCTAGTATCTCCCACCAAAATTCGAGCTTAATATTTAATTCTTCACGTGTCTCATCGATCAATATCATCTACAAGCAATATATATTTTGAATATGTTTCATCTATAACTAGTAAAAAAAATATATAGACATCCTTGGTATAATCCTATTCTTATAAGAAGCGTTTTAGTTGACTTGCCTAGAGTGTTTACTCTTACTATTACGTCTTCATACATATCCTTAATTGTTTTAATATATAATAAATTAACACTTTTTTCTATAATTCTCCACATAATTTCTCTCAGGACTCTGTCATTAACTTTTCTTGAATATCATGGGTAAGTCTTACTTTTTTTCTCAATACTTTTCAATCTGAGAAGATATATAAATCCTATCATCGACCTTTCAGATATGGAGCCAAATTGATTTTTTATTACCTTCATCTCCTTAATTTTTTTTTATCGCTCTTTCCAAAGTTTTATGGTATAGCTCATTAGCATAATGCCTCTATAATTTGCATAATTTTGTGCATCACTTTTATTTTTATATAGAGGAACTAAAATAGTTATGTTAATTGATCAGGCACTTTCTTCATTTTCAATATCAGATTAAATAACTTCGTAAGTCATTAAATACCCTACTTCCCTAAGCACTTTCATATCTCTATTAGAATAACATCCGATTCAACCAAATTGTTATTTTTCATCTCATTTAAGGTATGTTCTACTTTTAAATTTAAATTCTCAAAAATTTAAATTTCTATATACACCTTTGACTTACTTAAATTTCCTAAACTAAGTAGGTAATCTAAAACTTCTATTGCTTCTTTATTTTCTCATCCTTCACTAGTACGATATTGAATTCATCTTTAATGCATCTTATTTGGGTAAAATCTCTAATTTTCCTCTCGCTTTAGCTATTAAGTCTCTTTTCCCTTCTTTTATATCAAGTTATTGATACAAGCATTCAAAAGTTTCATTCTTGGCTTCACTTATTGCTTTCTTAACCACTTTCTTGGTTATTGCATACATTTTTTAAAAAAAATCTTCTTACAAGTGTACAATAACTTATAGCCTAATCTTTTTACATTAAATTTCTCCAATACTTCCTCATTCCACTATCAAGATTTTTTATTTGATAGTGTCAATTCTCTTGACTCACCGAGTACGCTCTTACCACTTTTTTCAAATTTGATATCATCTTATTTCATGTCATATTCAAATCGTCATGTATTTCTCTTAATACTTGTGCTCCTACCTTCTCCTTAAAGATTCTTTACTTCCCATCATTTAACTTCCACCACTTGATCCTACATGTCATGCACATTTTCCATCAATTGATATTATGCTTGAATCGCGTATCAATTTGAGACTTATTATTCTCACTTTTAAAAGTAACCAAATGTTCTTCTCTCTTTTTTAAAAAGATATTAGTTATTATAAGTTCATATGTTATCGCAAAATCAAATATCGTTTTTCCTTCTTTATTTTTTTCCAAAACTATAGCCTTCATTCACCCTATCACATTCCTCATTTCTTATTCTTAAATGTCCAATTTGATCTCCGCCTATTAAAATCATCTAGTTTGTCAGAATTTTGAAATAGCTAAACGGTGTCTGAAAGGGAAAAGACATTGACGAAATTCTATAACAAGTAAAACTTAGGCAAAATAAAAACTCACAATGCTATCGTTAACACCGATTGGAGCTTCCAGAACACGAACACGGGCCCTGGTCTCCTCACAAAGCTTCTTAATAAGCTCCCCTTTGCGGCCAATGATACTCCCCACCTTCAGCAAGGGCACAATGAGGCGGAACACGTTATCCCCGGGCCACCCAGGCCATTTCTTGACCACCAAGCCGCCTCCGACCTTAGTATCTGTGGCTGTCTCGGTAGCACAATCCTCTTCCACCCCTGTGGCAACTCCCGAGGCATCTTCGGCAGTTGAGACGCTCTCTTCTTCGTCAACTTGGGCAGCAGCGGAGGGAGGAATGTCGATATAGGTCTCAGAGTCCAAGGGGGCAGCGTCTTGACCGGCGGGCTCCAGCGCTGCCGCCATTGCTACAAGTTGAGAGGGTACGGGAAGGCAAGGGTTCTCTAATTGAGCGGGCTAGAGAAAGGGTTTGGCTTTCGTACTTTGGAGCAGCCAGAAAGAGGGACTAAATAGTAGTCTCACGTGATTGACACGTAAGGGGAAAAAATTAAGCGGTGAGAATAGCAATTGCCAATCTGACCTAATATCTGTGCCTAGCACGGTCAGCCATTGATTATGTTGTTTTCGTATGGAGCGGAGCGAGGATTTTTTTTTTTTTAAGTATTTAATTTTTAATTTTTACGATTGATGATTCGATAAAAAATTTATACCGACTATTAAAATAAATCTACAAAACATAATTGAGTTATGATCCAAAACCATTAATTTTTGAAAATGGGACATGGATGAATTTAGTCCTGAGACAAAAAAACACCCCGTACGAAATCATATCAAGTACTAAAATAAGGGTATAATTGAGTGGGTTATTACGATGAAATTCATATGCTAAATTGGTCGCTCCTAGGTATTTATTATGTAAAAAATTTATCAAATTTAAATAAAGATTAAATCTCGACAAAAATTATAGATATATCCTCTTACATGAGAGGCATATTTTAATTTATTCTTGATGCGAGCCTTCATGAGAGGTGACGAATTTTATTGTTTGTCAAAATGATAAATAATAGATCGATAAAAATCATAGATATATTCTTTCACGTAAAAACTTATTTTATTTTTTAATTTATTTTCTTTCAATAATATAGAATAGTCATGAGAACCATTAAAATGATCGATTTCATTTTTTATCAAATTAGTAGCATAATTGATTGTCATGTGGTAAAACTACATAATTAAGCAGGGTCAATTTTCGAGAGTTTCACTGTCTTGAAGTATGCTCTCTCACATAAAGACTAACTATGTATTTAATTTATTTCCTCTCTTAATAATGACATGGAATAATAGTAAGAAAACGTTAAGTAACGAACTTCACTTTTGCACAATTGATAAACAATAGGTCATACCATGTCTGGCTCGCTTAATCGTTGGTTTAGCTGAGCATTGATGACTTAATGTGTTGGTCAAATGGGGTCATGCCCAATTGGCACGGAATTGGGTTGCACACAAGCCATGTGCCATGTTCGAGCATGGCACCTTGCTGGCCTAATTGAGTTTGATTTTAGGGTTAAAATTGATGACTAATATAATTAATTTAAAATATTTTAGTCTAAAATTATTAAATTAATCTTAGATTTTTTTTAAAAAAAAATCTATAAATACCCATCAATCTCAAAGAACTCTTATTCTAACAAGATGAAAATTTTAGATCTCATTATAAAACTAAATTAATCATCTTTAAAATTAATCAATTCAAAAAAACTTAATATCATAAAAAAAAAACTCTTATTCTTATACTCTTAACTCATTCGCTTAAGTCACCGTTTATTCTCTATACTCATATTTTCTCAAAATTTTCACTATTTCTTTATTATTTTATTAATTATTTTATAATAATTTATTTACTTAATTCACATAATTCATTTATATGACGCCGATGACTTGGTTAGCATATAACACTTTGATAATGCATTTTTTTAGCATCGTTACTCTGGTGACTAAAGAGGTGAATAGGAGACGATCTTTACTTAAATTTTTTGGTATTTCATTGAATCACATAAATAAATTTTGATATATCCAAATTACGTACTCAATTTTTATAATATCTAAATCATATATCATATTATTAAAATACTCCTCTTTCTTTTTAGATCTATCAGTCAATTTTATCTGAAACTAATTGATGGATTAAAAGAACTTTGAATCATTTCAAATCAAAATCAATATACTCCTGAAATCTTCTTAATGTATTTATGTCTTCGGATCAAAATTTGATAGCATAAATGTGAGTAGTGAAATTTTAAATTTTTAAAGATTTGATAAATTTTATCACAAGTTTATTATAAAACTTAGGACAATGATACTCACTAACTAACATCATCAATAAATTCCTAAAACTTTCTTGATTCAAAAAATATCAAACTTTTGAATTTTTGAATGATATAGGTCCATTAGTTATTTTTGTTTGAAACTGGTCGATTGACTTAAAGAACTCCAAATCACTTCAAACTAAAATCAATATACTCATAAAAACCTCCTTAATATATCTATGTCTTCATATCTGAATTCAATAAAATAAATTGATAGCAGTGAATTTTTCAATTTAATTCACTGCTCTCAATTTAAGCTATCAAATTTAGATCCGAGGACATAAATACATTAAGGAGATTTTTAGGAATATATTAATTTTAATTTGAAATGATTTAGAATTTTATAGGTTCATTCGTCATTTTCGGACAAAACTGGTTGATGGACCTATAGAGAAAGAAGAGAGATATTTTGGGAATATGGTATATGATTTAGGTATTATGAAAGTTGAGAACGTGATTTGGATAATACTAAAACTTACTTATACGATTCAATAAAATATCATAGATTTATTGTCATTGGTTATACTTGCTCGGATTGTTAGTACATGACAGAAATATATAATAACAAATAAAAAAACAACCACAATAATACATCAAGATTTTACATAGTTTGAAACCTTATGTTCTACTCCACGGCCTATATCTCACAGTGAGTCAACTATTTTTTTTTCCTTTTTGGATATCTTTTAGAGATGAAAAAATCTCTTACAAATCTCTATTCTTACAAACACACAATATAAGAATAATAAAAATAAAATAAAAAATAAAAATTACACAAAAAAACTTGAGTGCTTCTAGAAGCTCTTCATGCAATAACACTCATCATAGCACCTCTTATATCAAATGAACAGTTGTTTTGAAAGTAGTTAATGAATGTGGTTGATAATTGAGTCGTTTTATTTTGCACCCAAAGGCCCATTTTATAGTTGTGTTTCGATCAACCGGATAGGGTTCCAATCGACCGAATTTGTTGTTATATGATAATCACTCTCTAACTATTATTTATTTTTCAGTTGCTCAAACACTATTGTTCGATTGACTGGCTCCACATGGGCTTCTTGTCTAGATACATAGCACATCCCGCATTGACTAATCATTTGGTCGCCCGATCACTTTGTGGTCGCTTCAACCCAAGTTTAATCTCTCATATGTGTGCCATGTCAGCATTTGGAAGTTATCTATGCTCATCTTTTCATCCGGTTGTCCTAACCTCCTTTTTCGATAGCTCAAACTCTACTTGATCGAAAACCTCATCTGATCACTCGGAAAACCTACAACACAAATGTTAGTCTGAAGAACATAACATACTTGTTCAACCTATCTACTTGTTATTTGACCTTAATTGTCTAGTATTCGATCTACTTGACATATCAGGACTTTTCATATTTACCTAGAGTTTACTCCTCCATGACTTCTTAGGATTTCTACGTTTACCAAGCATTTAGTGCTCCTTTGATCTACTTGGATCTCACACCTACTTAAAGTTCACTCCTCTAAAATTTCCACACCTATCAAATATTCGATCACCTTTAACCTACCTGAATTTTCCTCACACGTGTCAAATCTTAGGTCAACCTTGACCTATCAAGACTCCCAACCAACCACCTAATATTTGGTCTCCTGCAACCTACAAAGACTTCTACCTAATGCCAAGTGTTTTTTCAATTCCCTATTAGAACTTGATCAGCCTTAACCATAGGTCAATTACTAATGTGTGAAATCCGTATGTGCACGACTGTTATCAAGTAATAAAAATATCGTCCACTTGGACTATAAATTGAGTACTAATTCAAATCATGAGTAGGTTATCTAAATTAGTCGAGATTGAGAAAATCGTGCGAGAAAGAAAATGAACTAAGAAAGCAAGAAGAATTTGTGGGGAAAATCAGTTTAAGGAATCAATTTTATGACTTCGATTTCACCACGATGGTCGTTGACACCATAATTTTTTTTTTCACTCTTTTACCTCTGTATTCGATAATATGAATGTGGTTTATCCCGAGGTACCCGATATCTCATTTCGAATAATACCGGGATATCTACTCAAACGCGATGCCTACTTTTAGGGTAACCTTATTAGAGCGACCATTTTCTCAGGGAGACTCCTATCATGATACCCCACAGTCCCCTAGGTATTATCTCATACTTTGTGATGTCAAATCGAGTTAGACTCATTAAGTTCCGTGATAACTAATGGTGCTCTAGTGAGGTTTTGAACTACTTTCGTAAACAACTCCTCAATGTTGGTGTTGGGAGCACCAGATAATCGAATCTGGTTTTGATGTTGACAAATGTTCAAAGTTAAGCTGAGTTGTAATCTAATGAGCTTGACTAAGTGTGCAAGAAAGTCCTAGTTAAGGCTAGGCAAAGAAGTCATTGTCGATTGGATTGGGCAAGAAAAAACTGATCAGTTGGACTATGCAGAAGCCCTGGTCGGTTAGACTAGGCAAGGAAGTCCTGATCAGTTGGACTAGGCAAGGAAGTCCTGGTCAAGGTGACTGGGCAAAAGTATTGGCAGATTAAGAACATCGGGCAAAAGTCCTAGGGCGTGAGGACACTAGGCGGGAAGCCCTGAGGTTCGATGACATTAGGCAGAAGTCTAGACGGGTCAGGACCGGACGTCTAGCAGGAAGTCCCGAAGATCAAGATCAGATGTTGAGCAAAAGTCCAAATAGGTCTAGAGGACCAGATGTTTGACAAATAGGTAAACTATCCTGAGAGGAGTGGATGAGAACGCGTTCCTTGAGAGAGAACAGTAGGCGTCGATCTGACCCAGGGTTTCATTGAAAATTCAAAAGTCAAGACCAAACAGTTCAAATTAGACTGACCACTTTGCAATTTAATATTACTATTGTTCTGTGCTAATTATGTGATGCAGGAGTTAAAATCTAGAATCAGCTGATCCAGGTGCCTGGAAGGTATTCAGGCGTCCTAAGAGGTTCCAGGCGCTTAATAGTATTGAGGCGCCCTAAAATCAGCTCAATGGCAGGATGAGGTGGTAGCCTCTTATAGGGATCTATTAGCAAAAAATAGATCAAATGCAGTGGAAATTTGATCCCTCCAAAGATCCATGCGAATACAGAACTTCATCTTACAACTATTCTAAGCGAATAGGATTATTACTTTTGATGCATGAACAACCCTTCTGATATATTAGTTCGGTCGATCTGAACGTGATCAGAATGTCCACGCCTCTACGGTATCTACATGAGCACGTCCCTGTGATTCGTCTCACGAACATCTGAATTGGAGAATCTCACCTTCCTCTTGCTTCTCACGAAATTAAGACAAAATAAAGAGTTTCACCACCTTGCCTTCTTACTAGAGAAGACTACTTAAGGTGACAATGAAAAGACAACCCTTGCCTCTTCACCTTCTCCATCCACATTAGAGAGCTATTTAAGGTGGTAATAAAGATAACTCTTATCTCTTCACCTTTTCAACACTCTTGGAGATAACCCTTACCTCTTCACCTTCTTCACCCTCATGGAAGAGAAGTCTATTAGTGTTTCTCTTAGCAGACTCTATAGTTGGGTTGGGCCAAAAAGCTTAAGGTCTAAAACCAATTTCAGACTCAAGGCTTAAACTCATACTATTTTAGTCAAACTAAAATAAGTCAATTTTTAAATCAACATGCTGTGTGACCCAATAGGTTCTCGTAACGTTGACAGTGTTTCTAAAACTATTTTAGATACACAAGCAATGAGTGACATCTAGAAAACATCATTGCTATCCAAGTGACGAGAATATCTAGATCCGATCTAACATGTCTATGACCATTGTCTTGTATAACTCAATTCTTTTGTCCTTGATATCTATATTGATACATGAGGCATAGATTATGCCATGCTCTTATCAATCTATGTATTTTTTGATCTCTAAATAAATTCACTTAACTAAATAAGTTCAATATCTCATATTGACTTATTTGAACATGCCTATGTATTTCAATAGTCCTACTTAATCAAGGGACCCACAGATATATCTTTCGTTATATGAAAGGGACAAATCCTATATACATCACTCACATCCCTCTGCATAGCTCATTACATACTCAATCAATGACTTTATAATCCACCTGGTTACAGGTGATGTTTGTCAATACCAAAGTATACAACTCTTTATGCATGGGACCGTAGTGACTTCAGATCTAAGAACTATTTATACTAATAGATACTATGAGAATGCTTATGATACTCATATAACGATCCATAAAAAATTTCATGACGGGTCAATTTAGTATATATTCTTTAATATATATACTTATGTGTCAACTTGATATCATATATCCATGACATGTAAGAATTAGTAATCAATTAACCTACATGCTAGTCTCAATGCATTAATATTATCCTTGTATATTAATATTTGACTAGGAATATTTAAGAGTAGTATTCTATATATATTGACAGTCTCTCATAATCAATTCAACCAATTGATACGCTGTAGATTAGAACTTACTATTATAGGATATTATTATATTTATTCAGCTAGCACAACCATAAAGTAAATATAATAACCAAAAATTTATCTTTTCTTGATAAATATGATACAATATGTCATAAGTCAATCAACTCATAATTGATTCTTAGGGCTGACACTAACATAAACATAATAGCATGCTTTAGCATAATAATATAAATATCTAGCATAAGTGTGCGAGCATTTTGCTATTAGAAACAAACACATAATGACATGATATATGATGCAAGTTGAAAAAATTATTATACAAAAAAAAATATGATAAAAATTAACTGACAACCCACCGTATATACATTCCTTTAGATTTAAATCTTTAATTGTCTCAATATAAACAAAATATATTATGAACGAGGTGGAAAAAAGTTAGAGTGGTTATCAAGTGACGTGTGTCAAGTGTATAAGTCATTCCACAGCCAAAGTCACCCCTCCATTTGGTAATCACACTCCTCCTCATCTTTGAAGCCTGCAGAAAGAAGAATAGATAAGAAAAACCAAGTAGAGAGATTGGGTTAGAGAAAAAGAAAAGAAAAGAAAACAAGGGAGAACTTGGGTTGTCTCCCAAGAAGTGTTTGTTTTAGGTCATTAGCTCGACCCCTAATTACGTTCATCTAAACCTTGCTTGCGGCGGGATAAGATATTTTAAAACCCTCTTATCAAGGATTTTAAGTCTCTCTACAAATATGCTCCCCATATGCTCCCCTTCAAAGGCTCGTCATAATGTTATCTATGTGAATCCTATGCAAAATATGTTCTGCCACCAACATGCTCGGAAAAGAATTAGTTAATAACTTTAGATACACCAAATAAAATCTTACTATCACCAATCATCGTAGAGAGTAAATCGTCGAACATGAATTCAGATGTGGGAAGAGAAGACTCTTGTGGATCCTTGAGAGTAGAAGGTAATTGAATTAGGGTAGTGCACTCCTTTGTCAAGGTCTCTTTTTCAAATTCTTCAAGCTCATTTTCATTATATTTACTCATCCTAATTTCCTCCTAAGCTAAGAATTTAGTAAACATGCCAATGCATAATGAGTCAAATCCAATGCACTTATCATTCATTTGCTTCATATTCTTGTGCATTTGAACTTGTGTAGCTTGAAAGTTTTCCATCATTTTCAATATTTTGCCTATCTGGGATGAAGATTGAACTTCCATAGCTTGTCCATAATTATCTTGTCCCTGATTGTGGCTAAAATTTTTTTAGGAGTTTCTTCAATCGGGGCTATAAGTGTGCGAATATGATGAGACTATTACATCTAACTTTCTGTTGAGATCATCTAATGATGTTTTCAAATTATGTATCATGATGCAATTTTTGATTGTATAGCCAGTTACTTCATAAGCTTCACAATAATATTATTCTAGCCACTGATTGTAGTTAGGAAAGACACCCCAATTTTCTTTATATGTTCTATGTGAATGATCAAATAGTCTTTGACAATTATCGTTCATGTGACCTATTGTATCACAAGTTTCACAAAAGATATTAATAGAATTCACAACATTTATTTGGTCAAACCTTTGAATCATAGTATTCATCTTTGCGTTCAAGGAGAACATGTCTATCTGAAAGATTATAATCAGAATATGATAGACATATAATAATACAAATCTAGCATAAAAAATATATATATAAAAAAAAGAAAAAGTCTAGATTAACTAAATTGCTAGTCAACTAATGTTAATCAAAATAGTCTCAGGCAACAGTACCAAAAACTTATTATGCTACCATAAGTGCACAGTTAAGTCATCAGTAATAAAAAAATATCAATCTTACAGAGACTATTGATTAAGCACTAGTAATTTCGCAAAGTAAATTATATAGACAATCAAAATTTGCTTAAGGTCACGAATGCAGGACAGAAGGATAAAGAGGGAGTGAAAGAGAGCAAGAGAGAGAAGGTTAAGAGAAAGAGAGAAAGAGTCTTGAGAGGGGGTGAGCTTAGGGAGATGGATTCTAAGATTTTGATTTCATTATGATGTTAGTTAATGTCCCCAATGTATATTCATCTCCTTATCCTTCATGTTTATGATCTTGTAAGGATTCTAACCAAATTACCGGTGAACTACAATAATTCTAACATTATTTAGTAAAAGAGTAACTCTAGAAAGTTTGATTAAAGGGATACCCTCCGTCACTAAGAGCCCCCAGTAATACAATCGCTAGAGTTATCTCAGTTACTTCCTAACGAGGATTAAAAGTTACACCAGAGTGTTTACATCATTCTCATTCAAATTTACTAAGTAAAAGAGATAACATAGAAAGTTTGATTAAAGGGATACCCGAGGGCCCCCTATCATACAAACGTTATATTATATAAGTCACTTTCTAACATTAAATTTGTGTAAACTCATTAAGCTCTAGTTAGCTATCCTAGCAAAAGATTAGTCCCTATTTTAAGGTCATTATCCCAAGAAGTGATTAATAATTGATACTCTTTATCACTAAAGGTATAGTAAGTCCAGTTGATTGAAAATCCTCTGTCACTAAGGTCCCCCGATTATCTAGCCCAAAAGCAATCTTAGAATAGAAATAAATCTTTCACATCTACATGTATTACTCACATACATATTTCGTCAAATATGTACAAGACACAACACACATAGCACAAGACGTAAACATCTCATAAAAATAAGGAAATGACATATACATAGTTCATACATCATCACATCATAATTACTTCCTACATCCTAGAATAAGGAGATTACTCCATGAAGGACATACAAACCAAAGACACAAAATAAAGCATATTTACAACCCCAAATTTGAGAATAAAGGGAGAAGAGATGTTTATCGAAGAGATGTCGGTGCTTTTGGGATGTTTACTTTCTCCGGAGGTAGAATAGCTATAGGGTTTCCTCCTAAAGAGAGAACCCTTCCCCAAGGAGAGGGACTAAACCCCAAACCTAAGATATCTCGAAAGAAATAAAAAATCACCTTTTATAGGTAGAAGACATGGGCATTGCTTTTCTGGCTGTATGGTCGTGTCTCAAAGACACAGCCAGGGAGTGTAAAGGAGGCTAAGCTGAGGCACAGCCGCGCCTCTCAAGCACGGCCAGGCTGTGGGTCTGGCTGGAGTCAAGACACAGTCGTGCCTCTGGGCACGACCTTAGCTTGAAGACGGAGCTACTCTTCTAATGAAGCATGATGGTGCCCTCCTGACAAGACCCTGGTGTTGATTTTACTGGACCAGGGACACGATCATGCCTCTCAGGCATGGCCCTGGCATAAAGACCTCTCTACTCTTTTTGTTGAAGCACGGTTATGCCTCTTAGGCACGTCCCTAGCGTGGGTCTAGCTAGAGCAGAGATACGATCGTGCCCTCCTAGCACGACCTTGAAATGAAAAGCTGTAAAATATGGGAAAATTTTAATTTAAACCTTAAAAATATGAAATAAAATAAGGAAAAATTTAGTGGAGTCTTATAAAATTTTTAGAGAATCTTAGACAATTTTTATGGGATCAATTTAATGCCATATG
>JBBUKS010000008.1:2976467-2987432 GCA_038050645.1 Hedychium gardnerianum | reverse complement strand
GACTCTATTCAACCATAATTAGAATCAAAACCCTAAACATTTAACAACCAATACAATCCATCTATAATCAATCACAAATCTTAAATCTAGTAATATCAATAGCTTATACAAACCACAACTATCCCTTACCTTCTGGGATGAATCTGCCGGGTCTTCAACTTGCCGAAACTCTGGTCGAAACCGTAGCCTATCAACTCTGGAAATTGAACAGAAAAGAACCCTCATAAATCTAAGCTAACACACTCCAAATAATCACTAAACCACTCCTTACCTCCTCTAGTGGTGGCTGGCCAGAACCGAAATGAAATGGTCGGAGCAGGGGTGAAGTTGGCCAGAGCAATACAGTGAAGGTGGCTAGCTGATTGACCGGATCAGCTATGGTAGAGGATGACCAAAATTCGTAGAGACTGGATCGGCCGTGTGATAGCTAGGGCTCGGTAATGAAGAGGGCAAACCTCTCCATGACCAGCGACAAATCTGTGACAATCGATTTGAGGCCGGAGACTGAAAGGTAGAGAATCGGCGGTCGGAGATCAAGAGAGAGGAAGGAGAGAGGGCGGCGCATCTCGACTAGTTCAGAGGAGGAGGAGCTCGGTCGGCGGCGGCTATGGTCAGAGAAATTCTGAAAAAGGCCAGCAGCTGAGGCGAGCAGTGGCGATGAGGCAGTAGGGAGCCGAACTCGATCGGGGCATGGAAAAACTTGATCGGCGACGGGAAATCGGGCGGTACGGCGGCCGAAGGCTCGAGGAGAAGCTCGCAGGGGAAGAAGGAAATCACGAGGAACATTAATCGGGAGAGGTCGATCAACGGCGGTGAAGCTCGCGAGGAAGAAGATCAGCGGCGAAATCGAGAGAGGAGCTCGAGAGGAGGGGCAGTGCGGTGGTGATCGGGTGAGGAGGTCGTCGAGTGCCTTCGGGTGAGGAGTGTGTCGAGTGAAGATAGGAATCGGGAAGAGAGGAGTAAATAGTTTAGGTTTTAATTATATAAACTTTAGGTTAAAATTTATAACTTTAGGTTTGATAGAATCAATCAACTCCCTTTTAAATTAGAAATTACCCTAATAAATTCATATGACTTCCGATTAATCCCCGAAAAATTTTAAAACTCCGTAAAATTTATGTAGGGGTTTTTCCTCAATTAACACACATTTTCCTTTATTTTATTTAATTTTTTCATATCTAACATCGACAGTAGGGATCGTCGCCGTCGAGACTCTAATTTGGGGAAGAAAGGAATAAAAGCTAGGTATATATAATTAGGGCCTAATCTGCGACGAATCCTGGATTCGTCGTAAATTTAACCTAATTTTAAAAAAATGTTCAAAAATTCGCTGAATGACTTAGAGAGCTCGGAATCACATGAAATTAGTTCCTATGTGCTCGTTTAGTTCTCATGATCATGTCCATCACCTCAAATAATTTTTTCCCATTAATTTATTTTCATAATTAAATTAATAGATTAAGTTCAATTACTTAATAATTTAATTAAAAGAATACTATATACTTATTAAAAAGAGGTTGATTTAATATGTTAGGTTGAATACGTGTTAAAAAATTATTAATCAAAAATTAATAGGAAAAAAATATTTGAGGTGATGGACATGATCATGAGAACTAAACAAGCGCATAGGAGTATACTCCATGTGATTCTGAGCTCTCTAGATCATTCAACGAATTTGCAATTTTTTTAAAAAAAAAAATTAGGTTAAATTTTGCGACGAATCCTAGATTCATCGTAGATTCTGCGATGAATCCAAGATTCATCACAGATTTTGTGACAAATCCTAAAATTCATCGTAGAATCTGCGACGAATCAAATATTCGTCGCAAATTTAACCTAATTTTAAAAAAAATATTCAAAAATTCATTGAATGACCTAGAGAGCTCGGAATCACATGAAACTGGTTCCTATGCGCTCGTTTAGTTCGCATGATCATGTCCATCACCTCAAATATTTTTTTTTCATTAATTTTTTATCAATGATTTTTTAACACGCATTCGACCTAACATATTAAATCAACCTCTTTTTAATAAGTATGTAGTATTTTTTAATTAAATTATTAGGTAATTAAATTTAATCTATTAATTTAATTATGAAAGAAAATTAGTGGGAAAAAATATTTGAGGTGATGGACATGATCATGTGAACTACACGAGCGCATAGGAACCAGTTTCATGTGATTCCGAGCTCTCTAGGTTATTCATCGAATTTTTGAACAATTTTTTTTTAAATTTGGTTAAATCTGCGACGAATCAATCTTCGACGAATCAATCTTCGACGAATTAATTATTCGCCGCAGATTCTGCAACGAATTAATTATTTGTCGTAGATTTTATGACGAATATTAGATTACGTCGCAGATTCTGCGATGAATATTAGATTACGTCGCCAAATTCTAACAAATTTTGCGACGAATATTTATTTGTTCCTAATTAGCGACGAAATTATTTCGTTGCAAATTTCGTTGTTAATTTACGACAATTTTAATTTTTGTCGCAAAATTTGTTACAATTTTGGTACAAAATTTTTTTGTCGCAAAAATTTATCCCTAAATCCTTATTTTTTTGTAGTGTGATAAATCTAAGTATAATTTTCAGAGGTAGCGGTTTGAATTAATGCCCGAATGGTTGAACAATCCCTAACTTTTTAAAGATCGTGACTACAATCGTCATAGGTTTCTCTTAATCTATACTTATAAATACTAAGGTACATTAGTATGCTAAGAGATGTTGAATTTTTGCCGGAGTTAATCTCTTTAGCTTCTATATTTTACTGTTTATTATATCTTTAGTGACTAAAATATGAAAAGGATCTCACCGAAAAATGTTTATTCCTGTGTGTGTGCAGGTCAAATCTAATTATGTAGGTCAAATCACAGCTCCACATTGGCATTTACCTGGGTGATAGACTTCTGCACTATCAGCAGTTTAAATCACACTGTGAAACTAAAATTACAGCTCCACCTCAACAGACTTGTGCACCATCAACAGCAAGAACTGAGGCCGCTCTGTGCAGATAAGATTACATTTCTACCTGGCAGCATCTATGTCGGTTGCAGATTTTAACATCATCATAATCAATTCACAAATAATTGACACAACGCCTTGAATAATTAAAGAAACATTTGAAAACACTTGAAATAGCAATAAGATACATGTAAAGTTATTGTGGCAATTGACTAAAGCCACATTTAAAATTGAGAAATTTTTAAAAGGTAACTTTAGATTTATTAGAGGATGCACTTGTGTTTTATTTTATCTCTTCCATTAATTATTATGATGTTATATTTAAAGAATAATATTATTATGATATTAAATTTTAAAAAGAGCACTATAATAAAGCCATCGAATCAGCATCCCTCTAATATTAATTTTTGAAATACAATACCATTATGATATTGTATTTTAAAAATTAATACCATAGTGATATTGTATTTCAAAAATCAATATTATTTTAGTATTGCATACATTTTAAAATCAGCAATGTAGTACTGTATTTTAAAAATTAATATTATAATGATATTAATTTTTGATATACAATATCTTAGTAATATTGTTGTTTGAAATTTAATATCATAATGATATTATTTATTGAATGTAATATTATAGTAATTGATGGGGGAAAAAAATGTGTTCTCTGATAAATTTTAAAGTTAAGTCTTTTTAAAATTCCACAAATTTAAATGCATGCGTCCTTCAGTCCATTACATAACAAACATGTGCATGTTCCTCTATTTCTATTTGGAAGACAGAGTATGCTCCTCCATATCAAATATCAACCGTCACTATCATTTATTTGTTTTTAACAAGAAAAGTCAGCATATTAGAAATATGAGACATTTCTTCAATTAGCGGCCATAAATCTCGCCGTATTATTTAGAACCTACCTCATCCCTGATCCCCTCACAAGTTGATATGATGCTTTTAAAAGGAGAGATTGGAATAGACAAGATAGCTAGAGTGCAATGGACGAGTATCCCTTCAAGACACCCGGTAGCATCCCCTTCAAGTGGGAGACCAAACCCGGCCTTCCCAAATCAACCGTTCATAGCAATTCTTCCTACAACTCGCCTCCGGAGAACCTCATTCCACCGCCCTGCATGGCCTCCGCCTCCATCTCTAAGTCGCGCTCTTTGTGCGACTCCACCTCCAATCTCATCGGTACCTCATCTCCTTCCATCGGTTGTTCGTCATTTTTTTGGCATAAAGAAACTGTCACCTTCTTCCACCGCTCTTCGTCGCCCTTGCCGTCACGGTGCCGGCGCAGATATGATCAGACTCTGGTGCCACACCAGGCTGCCAAAGCACAGCCTTCGATAGCGCAATTGCAGGTGACTTTGGTTCCGCCCGGATGCTTCCCTGTGCCATCTTTGAAGCGGAAGGATCATAAGAATAGTTCTAATGGCGTTGAGGTGTCGTCGCCTGGCCGCACGAGAATGAGTTCAGCGACATTCTCGCCTCCGTGAAATGAAAACACTCTAAAGTTTTCAAATTACTAACCTTTCACCCCTCATATCTCACGAAAAGAGGAGAGAATGTTCAAGAGAGAGGAGAGGAGATGCTCAGGTTGCCTTTTGGTTTTGAATGATTTGGAACGAGAAATGAAAGCTCTTTTATAAGAGTAGAGAAGAGAGAAGTTGCTTCAAGAGGTTACTTATAAATGCATTTCTTAATTTAAAAGGTTTTATAGAATGAATGTTTCTCAACTTAAGAGGTTACATGAAATGACATCTTGAGGTTGCCATGTGTAGCTCATGTGGCTACCAACCTGCAAACATATGGTGCCATTTGGAGCTTTTATGGGTCCTACTATGGGTTGTTCTATCTAATCTAATGTGTTTGTTGATGCAATCCACCTATGATCATATTGATAAGAGGGGTATTTAAATGTTTAAATAATATATTTTTTAATTATGTTAAGTAGATTAAAATTGATCAGATGTTTAATTATGGAAGAAATCTAAGTAAGTTAATGTCTACTAGATATTTGGCAATTTTGAAAGTTCAACAAGAGTTTGCAAATGAAAAATTCATGTGATTCAAGGGTGATTGAGCACTTGGTTGACATGAAGTTTAAGTGGATTATGTAGATCAAACACTTGGGCGTTGAATTGAAGGAAATGAAAGCGGAACTTTTATTATAGCAATTGTAAATTTGTACAAAAATATTCAATCATACTTGCAATCACTCGAAACTCTTGTTATAACACCATACTCTCTGTACTCTGAATGCATGAGATCCTAGCCACTTGAAAACAGGACTCAGTCTAATCCTAATAGATTTTCTTAAGAAGACTAAACAACTTTTTTAATTTATCCAATAAAAATTATAATTGATCATTTCTAAAATTTATCCGAATAAAAGTATAATTATCATTAATTTATCCAATAAAAATTTTAATTAACCTTTTCTAAAATTTATCCTAAAAAAAGGAGAGAGAGAAGCAGTGATTCTTCAATACTTCCCTCATTGACTATTCTCTCTTAGTGTATGCTTGTTTGTCATGTGAGATTGCCTCTTGAAGTCTTCGAACTTTGCATCATTAAGTCCTTTAGTGAAATGCTTTTAACTCCATCTTCAACTTCCATTCTTTACTTGAGAATGCCTCTTCATATGTACAATATTCTTTTACTTTATCTTCCAATGACCGAAACATTTGTTATATCTGAGAGATGTCCTAAGACAATCATTTTATGATATATATTATTTTATTAGACAAATAAAGATTTACTATTTGAGTATACATATTTTATGCATATGATTAGATCTTAAACTCACTTACTAAATGTCCGTAATACGATTTATAGCATGAGAGAATTTATGATTGGATCGCAATTAGTAAGCATCTCTACATGTGTAATTATGAATATATTAATAATTTTCCTAGTCAACAAATTGATGTATTCAGACATTATTGATTTTGTGAGACTAGCATGTGTTATACTCCTTAGTCTAACCAAGCAGTTGTTCCTTACTAGCTAGAGACATTTGGATGTTGAGAGTTAAACGTGGATGCTAGTTATACTATAAGACTTCATATGATCTCTCTACATATATATATATATATATATATAAATATGTCAATGAAGCTCTTACTACAACACGAATGCAAGTTTCCTTCGACTTGAGGTATTCAAGTCATCTTGGTCATGGAGACTTATACTTTGACATCTTAAGTAAGCATCTCCTCGGAGGTGTGGACCCGGAATGATTAGGTATAAGTCGAAGTGTCCGAAGGTGTTTGGATAACTCACAGAGGATTCACCGCTCATTGCAAGGAGATGTATACCCTATGATCACTTGTCAAGATTGTTACTTAAAGTCTTTGGCCAAAACATCACATGTTAAAGAGTATTGTACTCTTGGACACATGTACAAGTAATTTGAAGCCACAGGACGAGTAAGTATTACTTGGGCTAGATGTAACGTAGTCAGCCTAGTGGGAATCGACACATAGACCATGTCCTTAACCAAGTGGGTATAAGACGAGTGAAATGAATGAAACATGACTCATTATAGCTACTGAAAGGTTTCAGAAGTGGTTCTAGAATCAATCGTTAATTTTTTGATTAATTGAGGATCATTATGTACTACTAGGTGTCACTCATGATCGATTCATAATTAATGGTTAATTATGGATGACCAACATAAACCAAGAACCTATGAGGTCACACGCACTACGAGTTTATCCGAAAGACTTAAAACGAGTTTGAGAATTAGATTCTCAAATCGAGAGAGATTAAGTCTAGTTGGACCAGACGAAGGGCAAATATGAAATGATATTTGTCAGAATGGAAGCACTGATGGGCCGCGTCTTTTGAAAATGAGATGAACCATCATTGGTTTAATTATAAACCAAATTGATTTTGTTTTAATTAAAGGAATTTGATTTTTGAACCAATGGGTTTGGTTCTTGAACCAACATGGTTTGATTTTAAACCAAACTTAAGTTGATGGATTGGGTTAATGGGTTAACGGATTTGGATGTGAATCCAAACTCGTTAAGAGATATATTTATATCCGGGTTGAAGAGAGAAATCTAATTCTAACAAAGAAAACCTAAAAGTTAGGTTTTTTTCCTCCCTCTCTCTCCTTCCCTCCTCTCCTTATTGCCGACCCACAAGAGGGTTGCCCCCTCTTGTTTCATCGTCGACTAGCCACTGCCAGACCACCCACCGGTGGCCTAGCCACCCCTCTGGCCAGCCACCATTGTCCGGAGCCAACCATAGTCGACGTGGGACACCAACAACCTCCACCAAGAAAGAAGACAACAGTCGTCGACTGCTGTCAGCCGTCGCCTGCTATCTACTTCCGGCAACCCATCCTTTGGGTTGTGCCCGCTTTTCGTCAACTTTATTCGGGCGTTCGACATCCTGGACTTACTATCCCATGTCGGCAGAGGGTTTACACCTTCTGAACAGCGGCTTCAAGGTCGTCGTTCATCTCGTTTTGTGTCATCGGGTTGCTTCAGCCGCTGGACATGAATCGAACCTAGATCCCTCTCTTGGATCGTTTTGTTCTCTCACGCAAGGCTAGTACCTTTCACGAAGATGAAATTCGTGACTTCCAAAATCGTCTTGAGGAGTTCTTGGCGTGGATACGAATAGAGGGGAGGCTTCTGAGCATCGCTTGGTTGATGCTCTTTCCACTCCACATCATCCATCAGGTATACCTAGTTAAATTTATTTTCGTAAAATTTTATTTTGTGCTCATGTCTAACATGGATGTATCATTGTATGCACGTGGTGCATGTGATGTAATAATTTAGAATTATTATTATTTTTGTCTTTCACTATGCATGTTTGCGAAACATGTTTTAGTACGCACTCGCATCGAGCTCTCTAACAACATTTGCATACATAGCTTTCTCAGTCTTTTTGATCTTTTATCTGTCTTTTTGGTCTATCTGTCTAGTCTAGTTTTGGTTCCTAATTTTTGGGTCTTGATTTCTTGACTTTTAGGTTCTAGATTCTAGGCTTTGTGTTCTGGTTTCTAATTCTTGAGTTTTTATTTTCTAGGTTCTAGAATCATTTTGGGTTGGTTATGTTATGAATTGTTATTTTATTCTGGATTGTGGTTTTGTTCTCGGTTGTTGTTCTATTTTGGGTTCTAGTTCTACTTCCTGAATGATTTCTTTAATTACTTTATCCTATATAAGTTTCTCTTGTAACTTCACCTGAATTTCCTTTGAATCAGGTAACGCTTCCATCTGAGGAGACCACCACGATAAATCTTTATAAAACATCACATTTTGGGATGTAACATCTTCCTATTGTAGGTTCATAACACTTTCACCATCTTTGATTATCGTAGCCCACAATAATGCATCTTATTACCTTCTTATCAAAGCTACAAGTTGCTACGTAAATGATTTGGTATGAAAACATAACATATACAACCAAATGCTCGAAAGTGACTTACAGTAGGTTTAATCTTCCACAACTTCTCGAATGGTGAAACAAATCCTAATGATGCTTTTGGTAGTCTATTAGTCACATGTGTAGTTGTCTTCATGTATTTTCCCCAAATTAAGGTGGAACATTTTTAGCATGTAGCATGCTCTTTCTTGTCTCTAGTGTTGGTGCAATCGACCTCGGGTCAAGGTTGACTAGGTTCGGGCTGACTCGAGTTTGGATTTCGATGTTTGACAATATGTGAGTGAGAAATCAAGTAGATCAAGATTGACTGGATACTTGACGATGTCATAAATCCAACGGAAAGTTAGCAAGTGAAAACTCTAAGTGGGTCATGAAGGACCGGATACTTAGCATAAGAGGAAAGTTCAAGTAGGTCAAAGGTTGATCGGACACTTGATGATCAAAAGTCTAACGAAAAGTTGACAAGTGAAAAGTCCAAGTGGGTCAAAGGGTGACCGGACACTTGGTGACAATGGAAGTCCTAGCAAAGCTAGGTAGTAGAAGACTTAATTGGGAACTAGTCAATGGAAATCCTAGCAAGGCTAGGTGGTGAAAGACCTAGTTGGCAACTAGGCAATTGAAGCTCGAGCAAGCTAGGCGGTGGAAGATCTAGTTGTGAATTAGGCAATGGAAGCCCTAGCAAGGCTAGGTAGTGGAAGATCTAGTTGAGAACTAGGCAATGAAAGCTCTAGCAAGGCTAGGTAGTGGAAGACATAGTTAAGAATTAGACAAATATAGTTGGGAACTAGGTTAAGTTCAAGTGAGTCACGGAGGATCGGACATTTGGTGAAAAAGCCATGGTAGGTCAAGGTTGATCGGATGCTAGGCAAAAAAAAAATTCCAATAGGTAAAGGATGATCGGATATTGGGCAACGAGGAAGTCCCAACAGGCCACAGATGACTAGATGTTGGATAGAGAAAGTCTTGGTATGTTAAGGTCAACCAAATACCAGGCAAGACGTAAATTCAGCCTTGAAAAATCCTAAACCCAGAATTTTGGGTTTGCTTCTTGGGCAATCGATTAGTGGCAACCAATCAATTGGCAGCTTGTTTCAAGCGAACATAACCTTATCAAATCGATTGCCCGATCGATTGGCAGTGTCAATTGATTAGGGCAATCATTTGACAGAGGTTTCGCGAGAAAATAGAAAACTATGGAATCAATTAGGGCAATCGATTGACAGTGATTTCTCTACGAACAGAAAGTTGTGGGCAATCGATTGACAGTGCTTTCTATGTGAACAGAAAACTTTGGAATCGATTAAGGCAATTGATTAGAAGCTAGCAATCGATTGGTGTGGTTCACCAATTGATTGGTCGGATAGAAAAGATCTATTCTAAGGTTTGAATGGTTAGATCTGACGTGATAATCAATTGGGGATAAGACCAATCGATTGGGAGGCGTTTTCCAGCTCGAAAGCAACCCTAGAAAAAGGGATTTTGTGGAGATTTCGAGCCACTGGTTCTTGAGGGTTTGGAGATAAAGTATTGTTGCATTTCCTACCATCAAGAGGCTATCCAAAATGACAAAGAAACAAGCAAAACAAAATCTCATATGTAAAGTTGTTTTACTCTCATTTACTTGTGTATTTGTGTTTGTTGTTGTATTTTTGTGCTCAAACTTGTAAAAGGCTTTTCCGCCTCCGGAAGGTTTTCGAAAAGGAGGAAGTTCTTAGTGGAAGTTGTGAGCAAGGAGTGGACCCTTGGATTAGTCATCTCAATGAGACGGATACTAAGTAAAATCTAAGTATTGTGCATGTGGCGTCAAAGATGATTCAAGTATTCCATTGCACATTCAATGATGAGCAAAAAGAAACAATGAGAAGCGATCAAAGCTATTCATCCCCTTATCTCGCACGAGTCCTAACAAGTGGTATTAGAGCAAGGTTGCTCTTCACCAAACTAATCGCAGAAAGAAGCATGGGATAGAGGAAAGAAGAAGAAGTTGAATGTTTTGAGCCCTCAATATCAACAAGTCAAAGGACTAATCATCAAAAGAGCTCAACTTCAAAATGGAACCTCAAGATGAATGTGAATATGACATCCAAGCACCTCCACCTTTCGGATTAGGAGGCTTTAGTCTTTGGAAGTCATGGATGAAATACTTCATCATGATAGACATAGAGCAATGGTTTGCTCTAGCAGAAGGATTTGAAGCTCCGAGAGATACAAAAGAAAAACTTCTTCAAAGGAGCAAATGAACTAAGAAGCAAGTCAAAAAATTCGAGGCAAATGAAAAGATAACTAAATTATTATCAAATATTTTACCTAAAGATGTCTTGTGCAAGACAGGTCAATATTAGGATGCAAAGGATCTATGAAACAAGTTTGCAAAACTTTATGAAGATGCAACCTCAACGCAAAGTGAAGATGAGCCCAAGAAAGGAGACTCATTGACACTAGAGCAAGAGGACTCGGTGTTTGAGAGGTGCTCAATATTCTAGGATCAAGTTGAAGAAGCAACTACTTCAATTATGGCAAAAGGCGAAACGCTCGCCCCCAGCGCCCCCGCCAGTCCGTCCCAGGACCAACACGGAGGAGGTAAATC
>JBBUKS010000008.1:2944608-2975470 GCA_038050645.1 Hedychium gardnerianum | reverse complement strand
CTTTTGGGTAGAGCCCAAGAGCAAAACCATGAGGGCCTAGGCCCAAAGTGGACAATATCATACCATTGTGGAGATATGTAAATTCCTTCGGTCCTAACATTATCATCTCGCCCCACCTTGGTACTATGTGGCAAATGTCAAGCATTCCTTCGGTCCTAACATTATCATCTCGCCCCACCTTGGTACTATGTGGCAAATGTCAAGCATGCCAATGTCCTTAGTTAACCATTCTAAAAGAAATAAACAAACAATCAATTTATCTAATAATGAAAACGTTTTTCCAATTGACTCCCCCTTAATTATGGATTAGATAAGTTCTATCCAAAACATGTACATAATCTTGAGGGACCCACTACTTGTTTGTTTCGAATTGATTGATCAAGTCGATTTTTACGAACCCATGTTTGAACTCTAGATTTGTTTCGATTAACTAAAGACATGAAAGATTTATTTTGATTGTGTTTTGTTTTGAATCCAAGTCCAGTTCGATTGTACACGACTCGCTGCGAACCAAGTAGCATATCTATGCTCTTGGATTCGATAGCAAACTTTTCCAGTGAACTTTTAAGTTTGATAACCTGATCTTTCATATTGGAATTTTCTTCCTCAAGTTGTTGGACTTGAGTTGAGATTCCGACCTAAACCTGATCAATTACCAAACTCGAGTTAGTTTGGTCCTTGAGGAGTTCGACCTCTTTTAGGAGTGGCTTGACCCGGACATTGGATTTTTCTAATTTGCAAGTCAAGTAAGTAATTACACTAAATAAATTGGATTCTACAATTGAACTTACATTGGGGTTAGGCCCTTCAAAAATGGATATGGATCCGTGGTTTGATTCTAACTCGGCTTCAGATTCAAACTCGGTCTCGTACTCGGACTCGATTCTAGCCATCATTGTCAGGTGGCTTTGTTGCTCTTCTTTTTCTTCGGAGGATGAAGAATCATCCCATGTTGCCTTTAGAGCATTTTTCGTCTGAAAGTTCTTCTTCTTTAATTTTGGACCCTCGGCTTTGAAGATCCCCTTTTAGTTGCACTCGTAGTAGGTGGACTGAGATTTTCGGGTAAATGTTTGGTTTGATCCATCCTTCTTACTCTGTATTACCTTCTTGATTTCACGTGTGTTGAATCCTTTTTTCTTCTTTACCAATTTTCGGACAAGGTTGACTAATTTAGTGGTCGTCATCGTCGTCGTCGGATTTGGACTCTTCCGACTGTTGTTCAACTCTCACTTTTTGTTTGTTCTCCTTTAGTTGTCTTGCAAAAAGAGTCATATCCTTCTCGACTTGGTTTGTGTGAGTCTGCTCTTGGAGTTCAAGTTCAGAAAATAATTGATTTAATTTTATTTTGGACAAGTTCCAGAAGACCTTGAAGCATCGACTATTGATGCCTACAAGTTATTTCTTGGGAAGGCTCTTAGAGCGTACCTTATGATATCCCAATTCTCCACTGTTTATCCAATTGTGTGTCATCCGTTAAGTATGTTCTGCAAGCAAGCGTAGAGTTGACTGGCGGACTCTCCTTCCTATATGGTTATGTTATACAAATTATTTAAAAGTAAATTATTTTTGCTTACCTTTGTGTCAAATGTCCCTTTGGGAAGTTTGATTAATTTGTTCCACATATCTTGTGCACTGATGAAGGGGTCAACCCGACTGAGCTCCTCTTTGGTCAAGCTACATTGGAAAGTCTAAGTTGCTTTGACGTCGGCTTCTACTTGCTTCTTTAAGACTAGGTTCTAGTCCTCGCAACCCAATGGACTTCCGTCCGATTTGGTAGGTAGAGTAAATTCGGTTTGGATCGAGATCCACATTTTTACTTGAGTCTTTAGGTGGAATTCCATTAGGCTCTTTTAGTAACCGAAGTCATCTCCAGTGAAGAGAGGGGGACGAGCTATGTTGTAGCCCTCTTGGTGTGCCATTTGGTAACTTTGCACACAATATAAAATCGATGTTCCAAGACTTGGTCTTGGATTAGTAGTGTGGGAAGAATAAAGTACCCGAAGGGAAAAAGCTGCTCAAGTGTTGTTGCACCAATTTTGAGCAATTACGAGAAACCAAAAAATTGGTCAAAAGAGGTGATTGCACCAATTTTGACTATCAACGAAAAATTGAAAATGAACGAATAAAATAAACAAGCTCAATTGTTGGTTGCACCAATTTCGAGCATCATGCTCTGATACCAATTGTTGGATCGAGAAAGCGCTAGAGGAGGGTAAATGGTGCGCTTCGTATGCATTTAGAAATTATTCAATGTGCAACGGAAAATTAAATAGAATAGGAGTGTGACAAGTCAGTTTTACTTAGTTCGCAGCCTCATGGCTACTACTCTAAGGCCCGCAATCACTTTGACCGCTTTCAATGGACAATCACTATTAACCTTTTTGTCATAAGAGAAGAAGGTTCGTTTCTTTTACAAAGATAAGATTCGGTAATAATCTTACTAACCCTTAGTACAATTGGTATAAAAAGAAACGACTGGAATAAAAGTAGACGTAACCAACAAGGCGTTATCAAATGCTAGGCTCGTTTGAGCTTGTAGCGGCGTCGCGGCGTTGTTGCATCGTTGTAGTTCAAGCGTAGGGATGAAACACAACTTTTTGAAGTCATGAACGTGTAGAATAACTCTTGGAATCGATGATATGAGGCTCTGGTCGAGACCTCCCTTTATAGTTGACTATGGGTCCCTAGATCATATCAGAGTGCCTCTAGCGAGGCCTATCTGATCCGACTCCGTCAACTCTTGGGCGCCTGGATCCCTTCCATGTACTTAGATTGCCGATGTGGCACTATCTAAACGAAGCTTTCTCCCTCCTCATTTGCCTCATCTTTATCCCATCCAGGGCACCTAGATCCCTTTCGAGCATCTGGATGTTGACGTGTAGTGCCAAATCAGGGTGTGCCACCTCATCTAGATGCATACTGGATTTCGAGCCATCAGGGCGCCCGAACCTCCGGTTGCTTAGATCCTCTTCGGGAGCCTGGAGTCCCCTGTTTCCGGTCAGTTCCCATTTTTATCTTCTTGCATCACAGTGTTAGCACAGGCAAATAGTATGATTGATAGCATTTCAAGCTGTCTAGTCTCAACTTCAGGTTTGTCATGAAACTTTAGGTTGGACCAACGCCTATTACTTTCTTTCCGAGAGTGTGTCATCACCACTCCACTCAAGAGAGTTTAGCTGGTATCAAACCTTGGTCCACATGACCTGTTTGGACTTTTGCTCAGCTTGATCTTGACCCTCGAGATTTTTCGCTAGATCTCCGACTCTCAACTTGTCTAGACTTCTTGCTTGATGTCCTCGACCCCCAGGGCTTCCTACCTGGTGTTCTCGACCCCAGGACTTCCTTCCTAGTGTCCTCGACCCCAAGACTTCCTGCTCAATATCTTCGATTTGCCAAGGCTTCCTACCCAGTCCCTCCAACTATAACTTCTTTGCATAGTCCCTCCGACTATGACTTCTTTGCCTAGTCCCTCCGACCAGGACTTCCTTGTCTGACCTCAACTACTTTCCTACAAACTTGATAAGCACATTAAACCTCAAACATATTTAACTTTTAAACCTTTATTAATATCAAAACTTAAATTTGATTGTATGGTGTTTCTTGCACCAATAGAATTGTTGACTTTTTCTTCTTGGATCGCCTTTTCCAAGCATAGAGCATAATTGTTTCGGTAACCTTATCTAATAGTATTTCTTCGTTAATTTTGTTCTTTGAATGTCCCTTCACATGAAAAAGAAATGAGCACTTTGTTTCTCTTTTTATATTTTGACATTGAGATACTTTCTATTGGTCATCTTTTCAATGAATAAGGAAATATCTGAGTTTGTTGTACGATAAGAATAATGTTCATGTCTTTATTTTTTTATAAAAAGTAAATTATATATCATAACAAAAAATACAACCAAACACATGTCCATAAGCATTCGTTTATGATGAACTATTAGATCCGAATAACTATACGAGTACCAACCTCACAAAAAATGAGTCACTGTTGAACTCAAGTTCCAATCACTCAACCAAGCAATCAAGTCTACAAAGATCATCCTCCCATATGTAGTGAACAATCTAGTATATCTGGAGCATCTGATCAAATTGTGGTATCCACAAATAATATTATCCTAGAAATCAAATAATATTCTTTCAGTGAAAGAGTTGCTAAAATGTTCGCTTATTTTTGCCCTTTTACTCGATGATTTACAAGAATATATCGATAATTTCATGATCAAATATAAAGTAATTTTCTGCCCATCTGGGTTCCAATTATTGGTACATATTCATCACCACCCACCCAACCATCCCAAATCATGTTGCTCGTACATATTCACCTGTTGTAAATTTGACATGATTCTTCTAAATATTCATTATTTGATAATCAATTTCTTATTTTAGTTATGATTAACTCTTACTTTTCTCTTTCAGGACATCAATAGTAATGTTGTAGAGGTATTAATCAGTTTTCTTTTCTTGACTATCCTCACGGTATAGTCGAGTTGGTATTCGGATGATAAAGTTATTTCAATGGTCAAGGATTGATTCTCGCGAGATTCATTCCCCTGAGGATTAAATGCCTCCCACTTAGCATGATTTATCTCCCTTCATCTTGCTATGGGACCGACGATGAAGGACATTCGGGGTGAGTAAAATAATCTTTTTTTTCTTCATTGATTCCTCTAAACTAACAAGACCTGCAAGTTTCAATTGCTGAATCTGAGCGGACTTTATTGTTGTTGGAACTAAGTTGGAAATGGTGCGTGCAAACTTATTGCAGCCTAGGCATTATGTATAGCTATTCCTGACTAGCTGAGGTGGAACTGTAGATTATTATTCAATGCTGAATCATCTTGCTTTCGTCTAGTGACATTATGGAATTAGAATAGTTCAGAGAGGTACACAGAACATGGCTAACAAGGTGGCAATGGAAGAACAATCATGCTACCATCTGGAGATTACACTGAAACTTGCATTTGAAGGAAAATAAAGGAAGAAGGTAGTGGAAGTAGGCTTTAGTCCTTATTAATAGCTTCAATGGGTTTGCCTCAAGTACAATTAGAAGTGGCTGATGAAGGAGATTGGTGGAGACATTTGAGTCGACCCCACCAGATTGTATTAGTTTTTGCAGCTATAATTAGGGATGGAGTACATACAGAAAGCACAAATTGCAATGGTATTGGAAAACCTTCATCTTCCATCTTGGAAGATCCAAAAGAAAGAGATTGGTTGTTTGGATACAAAAATTCCATCATTGAAGCTTCAGACTTTCAAGGCCTGAAGATTGAGTCTAATGATTCAAATGATAGGTTATTACCTGATTTACCACAAGTTGTCCAGAAACCTGCATTTAGGGTAGTTGGCTTTCAACCAGGCCAGTTGAGTTCCTCTACTAGTGGATTTGAGAATGTGGTGGTGGACCAAAATCATAGTTCTTCTGTAAATTTAACTATTTCAATCTATTCTCATGGAACCCAACCAGGCAAGCGGTTGTTATCTCACCCAAATAGTGCACTTAGGGGTCAGTTCCATGGTGATTTGCTAGATAATGATGATGTTGATTCTCAAGCTTGTGAGTTTAGTAGGAATTATAGTCTGTTTCCCTCACAAGATCTTAAGAAATTAAATGTTGGAGTTTCTCAGCTTATTCCAGATTGCCGCTTTTCAAGAAGCTCCTATCTTTAAAATACTTCAGATCGAGGAATAACCTTTTCACTGATGGTCCTGTCCTTGATGAGGGATCTTTCACTCATTCTCATCCTGTATGGGAGGTTAATCCTAGTAATCATAGAAATAAGCTAAGACTTTCAACTGGTACATTAGCTATTTCTCCAGAGAACGTAAACTCAACGCCAATTTCCCTATCTCCTCTGGGTCCTAGATGGTTTGAAAGAATGGAAATTAAGAGGATCCAGAGGGACATCAAAAAGGATTTATAAAGTAACTTATTGGATTTGAAGGCTATTCAAGGAGCAAATTATGTAAGTAAAACCAAAACACTGCCTTTGCATGCATGAAGAGATTGATTGTAGGATGCCCACTACATTTAAAGAAGCTAACATATTGCATGATGAAATCAATACATTTTCTCCTGTTAGCAGTGACCATAAAAGCTTGAATGGTGATCCTCAACCCATTCCTGCAATTCACTGCATGAATCATGTTAGAGGATCATGTGTATCACATTTGCAGAGGACTTTAGTTGGTTCATTTGAAGAGTCCCTCTTATCTGGTCGATTCTCATCTGGAAAAGTTTGTCAGGAACCAGATCAAATTTCTACTTCATTAAGCTGATGCTTAATGCTAGAGCTTTCTAAGGTTTAGACCTATAGCACATTGTTATTGTGTTTGACTATTTGCGTATTGCTTGTGAATATTGACAGGCCTTCGATGGTTTTCTAGCTGTGTTAAATATAACTGGCGGTAGCTTTTCACCAGTCTCAAAAGCTTCCTTTCTCAGTGATTAGTGTTGATGATAATAGCTCACTATTATACTATGCATCAATTGATATTGTTGGTGTCTTGCCGTCTAAAAAGAGTAGAGGCCCAAAATTAACTAGAAACTTGAGCCAAGACTCTGGGGTAGTCAAAAGCCGATTGCGCATTCCTACGAAAGGCCGCATACAACTGGTATTGGTTTTTCTTGCCTTAAAAATATTATTGGTGTTCAAGTAAGTTAGGTCTGTTGGATACTTGAACTTGATATGATGTTGAGCCTATTTTTATTACTGACATAAAAGATTAATATGAGAGGTCAGTGATATTCATCTAAATGTAGCAATATCCATGTTTATGGCAATATGACCAAAATGTTTATACCTTCTAATCTGAATTGTTCATTGCATAACTGCACAAGTATCAGAACAGAAGAATGGATAGCTATTAGTTTTGCATGGTAGGGTTATGCCATTTGTTTTCCTTTGTCCCACTCCCATAGTGTCATGGCACATAGTTTTGGAAGATTAGAAACAAGATTCTTGTTTATTTTGACTATGGCCTTTGTTTGTTTGTTTTTTTTTTTGAGGAACGGTAAATATGAATATATCAAAAGAAATATACAAACACTAGGTGTCTACAAAGCAGTAGACATGTATCTATATCTTGAGGAAGATCCTTTCTACATTGGGCTTCTCACTCTCAAAACGACATCGATTCCTAGCTTGCCACAAAAACATAAACCATACAAGTGATGGTAAGGTATCGCGCCTTGGTTAGACGGCCCTTGCTACGATACAATCTTAGGAGCACCCGAAATAGTTGCATCACCGTGTTGATCTCATGCCAAATCCCATGCCAAGTCCTCACCTTGTCCCAAATCAGTTTACTCACGGGGCACCGAAAGAAAACATGCGGGTTGGACTTATCCTCATGTTTGCACAGCCAGCACACCTTACACTGCTCATATGGCATCCAATTCGTAGTCTGCAACCTACCATGCGTCAATAGTCAAAACATGAAGCAATGTTTGGGCAGTAGGTAAGGTTTCCAGACCATCTTGACCCATTGTTATTGGGCACCTCGCGGTCGGAAGAAATCATAGGCTTTGACAGCCCCTTGCTTCTCCGCAATGAATCATTCAATAAATTTCATGTTACCTGCATCATGGCCTCCGGCTTGCTGTACCATTTGGTTCCGAATCTGTAGGAGACGCTTTATCAAAGGTGAATCTGAATGCTTACTCCGCCAATGCCACAAATCGACTTGACGGAAGTATTATGTAACAAACATTCTTGCATCTGAAGGCCACTCTGGCATCTCATGGGTCCCCAAATAGTTCAGAAGGTATTGAGGGACAAGGCGCAAAGGTTGCGTCTACAACTGAACTGAAATCCAGTGACAATGGTCAGAGAGTGTCACAGTAGAGTCCAGTCCATTTGTTATGGTTCACCTCCTTTGTTTCATAGAGATGTATAATTGATTGTGCTAAGAATGATACTTCTTCCGGCTTTCAGGTTGCATGGACAAAGATACTGAGCATTATGACCCGACTGCTAATTCTCCGGAAGGAAGAAACTCAGAGCTTTTTCCCTCTCAAAACCGTCATGGATTACGAAATGATTTTGATTATAGCACAAATCCTAGAGCAACCGAATAGGATAGTTCTAAGATCGATGTTTGCTCCCTAGCTAGCAACGAATATGTTCGTAGCCCTTCAACGATCATTGATAACACTGCCGGTAATCTCTGTCATGCACTTCATCTGCACTTTCTATGCCCTACCCCTAGGAAATTAACCAGGTCATTCAGCAAATCGGATCCAGATTATGGCCCTGAAATAAAAGTTGATGCCAGACGTTTCTATTTGTATAACAATGATCTCAGGGTTGTGTTTCCACAACGGCACTCGGATACAGACGAGGGCAAGGTATGAACTCTAAAGAAAAAGTGATAATTCTTCTAGGTCAGAATCCATTCCATCTCAGAATGTGGAACCAAAAAATTTAAGGTGTTCTGCTGCAATTTACGTTGATAATTATTTGAACCTTCAATCACATGAATTTGTTATGCCTTGGTTTCTATCGACGTTTCCAACCGTGATATTTATGTTGAATTTCTTGTTGCAGTTGCAGGTGGAGCACCACTTCCCTGCAGATCCAAAGTACTTCGATTTGGTCCCCCACGGGCATAGTTGAGTTAGTAATCAAATGGTAGATTTGCATCACAAAATACTTCGATTTGAGCAATTGACAAGGGGCACATGGCTCATTTGCTTCCCATGAATTGTACATATTGCTCTTCTCCTAATAAATAAATCTGTAATTATCTAGCAGTCCATTCAGGCTTCGATACAGAGCAAAGAAATCCAAATCGCAAAACCAGAGCTAGAACATATTGTTGTTAGCGGCAGTTTTCATTTGAATAGTAAATCAAAAGGTTCCGATCGATACAAGAGCTAGAACATATTGCGTTGTTGATATGTTCACTGTTAGAGCTCGGAAAAGAAAAATGAACACAAGAATATGTTAAAATTCTGAATAAGTGCATGAGTTTGAGTTTGAATTTGAAGCTGAATACCGTATATCGTTGTGGTATAGAGGTCTAACATCATTCGACAATGATCTTGACCTCCATGTAGTCGATTCTTCATTGTCAATTTTCTCAATATTTTTGCTACTTAAAATTCTCTTAGGTCTTAGCTTAACCCCCACCCTTTGACATTGTTGTCAATAATAATATTCTCGCCCATATTGAAACTTTCAATGTCGGTCATCCCAACCTTTTTGGCGCATACATTCCCTTAATAACATTCATAATTCAATCTAAAAAAATTAACAGTTTTTTATAACTTAACTATTTAAAAGTTTAATTAATTTTTAATCATATAAAATCATTTTTATATTATTGTTTTATTGATCCAGATGGTCATTACCTGAATACCATAATAGTGGAGCTTCTCTTACCTATCAAATAATAGCCCTTGCTATTCAACATGAAAAACATGTACTATTTCATTAAAGTAGCCAACTCAATACAATATTATTGGGAATAGTTTAATTTTAAGAGTTATTCTCCTAATAGAGAACTTACCACAATAGAATCTTACAAATTTTAAAATTAAGTTCCTAATCTATATTATAAACACATGCCTAACTCACCATGTCATTAATCTGCCAGATGAATTGAAAACCTTAATGACTCAAGGGGCAAACTGATAAGAAATTGATTTTTTTTTTTTTTAGTTTTTTGACATTTTGAACAATCAGTTTGAAATGTGAGAGTGTTTTGTAATAATAACAATAATTGCACTTCCAAACTAATTTTTTTCATAGAGCAAGTCGACATATACAAAACTCATCAGTCAAAATGATATTTAATACCCGGGAGGATAAACAAATATATTTTATAAATAAGGACGAACAAGTTAATCGAAAACAAACACGAAGAAAATGCACAGCAAACCAACATCACCCATTCAAATACGAGCACTACCAAACCTGACAAATACCTGTCTGTTGCAGTATCCCTACCATGAAGAACAAGGGACGAGCTAAAAGAATGTGCAAGCATCTTTTGGTATGAGGAATAATCCATCTGATCCACTCTGAGGGGTGATTTAGCTGCAATACTTAAAAGAAATACCTAAAGTTGCAGTTCACAACTGCTTGACCCTTCCATTGGCGCCGTTCAAAGAAAAATCTTTGTGGTTCTGCGCCTTCCGACGGTTTGGAAACAAGATTGCTATCTGTTAGGGTCCTCCAGGAGAATAAGTATCTCATCATCATCAAGGTTTCCAGCTTCAAGTGCATACTGAAGGGGAGTTTTACCATCTTCGTCCATAGCGTGTGGATCAGCTCCCCTGTGATTCGATAAAGCTATCAGCTAGTTGGATGAAATTTAATGGCGAATGTTTCCTCCAAAAGAATGAAAAAGTAGACAATAGATGCAATATATTTATAGATCTAATGCACGCAATTTAAGTATGTCTGTCGCCAAGTTTACAACACCACAAAATAAACATCTTACTATAACTTTCTGTATTTGAAAATATGTCTAAAATTTGATAGTAGTAATCATAAATTCTTCTGCTATTTCTAGTGAGAAATATTCAAAGAAAGCCAAAAAAAAGGGCTGCGAAATTAGGAAAATATTTTGCATAGTATCTGAAGAGCTGCAAACTGCCTTGAAAGGTTCTCCCAATACTCGTCTCCAAATTTTTAATGAAGAAAATCACTAATTTCTTGCATCAATTGCCACTATGTTCATCATTGCTTAATAAGGATAAAGATGACTAGCAGTATAGGTAACAGAAACTGCTAGCAAACTATTTCCATTGCAAGAACGCATCAGAATAGGAAAGGAAGCAGTATTCTTATGTGTAGACTTCCAACTGCCATAGGGATAATATCCTAGAAGCTATGGTTTATACAAGCAAGTATACAAACAAGAAAAATCATTTCAAAACATAGCAAAGAGCTCCTTAGAGTTGTATAACCTTTTACTGACATACTCTAATACTTGGACTCTTAATTTACCCCTACAGAATCAATGCCAGGCACTGATAGACTAACACTGGAACTTCAAGTTGACACACGAGTGTTATTGGTTGTATAAAAAATTTTAGGACCAACCTTGTGGTACACTTAGATCCACATTTGTGCTGGATACTCAGAGCAGAGTCTGAGTAACATAATTCAAGTACTGAACTGCAACAAATGGTAAACTTTCTCTGAGAGAAGTCATTTGTTTGGCAACCTAATGCTACCAATATGTTTAGAAATAGGTCATGACGCGCTATTTTTTTATGTTGAACATGTGTCTCCGGCACAAAAATACTAAAAGAACAATGAAGACAGTGAATAGTTACAGCTTTCTCATGTTTCGGTGCTAGATCTTAATGCTTTGTACAAACTAATTGCAGTTATTCTATCCTTATCCAGATGATCATAAATTATCTAGAGATGAAGTGTAGGAACAAGCTTAGGCTCCAACGATTTTGTATGAGGGCACCTATTATTTTTAAGATACGATTCAGTAGTTTATTTAGCCAGTAACAAAGTAGAAAAAGCAACAGGTATTTGAAAAATAACTGCAATGAATCATATTTCAGATAAGATACTGTCATGAATTCAAGTACATGAGTAAGACAAATCACCTTGTCAGTAGTAATTTTGCTAATAAATGTCTGCCTCTGAGAATACAATGGTGAAGTGGTGTCCTTCCCTTCACATCAGTGGAATTAACATTAGCACCATACTGTAGGAGGAGCTCTACCATGCCCATATCTGAAGTTAGGCAAGCAAGATGAAGCAAAGTGAAGCCTTCAAAGCATTCATCCAATTCATATCTGTTGTCACTATTGCCTGCTGAGCTAATAGAAGTCATAGTAGAAGACTTATGCAAGGTATCACTTAATAAGCAGCTAGAACTGCGATCCAGCACAGCAGTTGGTTGATCTTGTAGAAGCATAGCTTTTGCGAGAGTCAAAGAAGAATTTGCAGATGCCAAACCATAAACGATATGCACACCAGCATCTGAAGCCACGATATGGTGATAGACTGCTTTCTTGTCATTAGCACAGACACTGTCCCACATCTGTTGTGCAACTGAAATCTGATCTCCTGCTGTTTTTTGAACAAAAAGCTTATCTGCATACTGGTGGGATAAAAAGATGTATCAGTATTTTATTGGACCCTTTTTCTCTCATTAAAAGTTCTTAAAGTAAGAACTGGAAAATGGAGATTCAAAATCGAAGAAATCTTAAGCACTGAATGAAAAATAGTATATGATTCTGAATCCAAATACATGCATGCAGACCTAAGAATTTGAAGGTACATAATTGAACAAAGAGATTATATTGCAACCAATCTAGAAGTAAAATGAATATAAAAATGACTTTAGAATATCACATCTTGCCACAGCTAAAAATTAGAATTCCCTAATTTAGGATAAATAAAAAGCATATTCACTTCTCAGATGTGATAGCTTCTAGAGAGAACAAGTTTGTATGGAATCCCCGGAAACAATGTCAGACTGGCCACAACACACTTTCCCAGCGATTTCCTATTTCTCCAAACAATTCTTGGAATTCATTTTGTAAATTTAATGGAAAGTGAACTCTTCCATTTAGAGTAAGATGAATTTAAAACGTATTTCAACAATCAATGCTTTAGTGCAACACCATGTTCAACTAAAAAATGTGAAATGTTTCAGCTTTTCCCAAATAACAAACAACGGAATGCAATGTATAAGTCTCGATGTCAAATCAAGTCAAATTATCTTAGCACACGCTCTTAAAACTTGTGGGGTTCTGCATGCCCTAGTGAAGTATGTGTACTGTGCAGTTACCTTGGTACTAAACTAGACTAGGAAAGAGCACGAGTAGGAATGTTTGTTTCAAACTGCTAGAATAATGAAATTAAAGGAATTCATAAATCACCTAAGAAACATGACCAACTGATGAAGGTTGCCATGGTAAACTATAGTCAAAGCCTTTCTCATATTTCCACTAAATTGGAATTAACGTATTTAGTTGCTTCATGTGATAAATGTTCGCAATTATATCACAAATTAAAAAAAAATTGTAGTCCCATTATCATAATGAAAAATTATTGTGTCAAAAATGACTAAAAGTGACATTTTCTTTACATGTCCAAATTAACCCCAGCACATAAAAGTTCATGAAGGAAAAAGTTTCAAGTGTCATACATTTTATGGTATGAAAAAAAGGTAAAGCAAAAGGCCTTCTTCCACTTCATGTATCCATAAACATGCATCATACCTTCGCCTGAATGAACTTTTCTTTCACTGTAATTGGATCTGAATGTTTAGGCTTGTTCATAGAGGAATGCTCTTGATTTTTGTTAAGCAAGCAAAAACTGAACAAAAACATGTTAATAACAGCCAGAAACAATGTGAAAAAAAGAAGAAGAAACTGCAACTGAGGACTGCGTTATCATTACCTAGAGACATCCTCTAAGTTCCCATTACTTGTCGATGGTAAAGATTTCTCCCAGATGGAGTTTGCAAATGTGTTACCCAATGATTGAAAGAGATTTATAACAGAAGGCTCCCACACTCTGACATCAAGTGTTAGAGATCTCACCTGCAACAATAAAGATAGGTTATCAAAAACACTAATATGTGATCAATCTTTGACCTAAATCTTTCAACATAAGCCAAATCTAAAAAAGAATGATAATTTATTGCAGACACTTAACCTATGAGGCAGAGATTGAGTTTCAGTAGCCACATCATATCGTTAATATGAAATTAGTTTATCTCTCTTTGATAATGTAATGAAAGAGAATTATATATTTGACAATTAAAGATCACAATCTTTATAATGAGAAGCATGCAACCTCACATAGCAAACTACAAAAATGTTTGATATGTTTGGAGCTTCATGGATGGGGTGGTTGATGAGAGGCAGAGCCCAAACCAGCCCAAAATAATTAGCCAATTCAGAGGAAGGCACCTTCTCAAATAAACATTCAAAGGGAACAAGTACACTCCCGAGTGGAAATAAGGTTCAAGCAAAGACAACCTGCAGTAATGCTAAATATATGCACACTCAACCCAATCCATAGGTTCAGGCGGTTCTCATACCATGCTGAGGGAAGCAAATTCCAAACCAACAGAAAATGACTAGCAAATCGGGAGGGCAAATAAAGACGCTCATATTATTCCACTGTGGAACTAAGGTTCTAGAGTGGATGCTCAGTGTTCAAGGTTGAATTCTTATATCTCTTACATTATTTGAAAGTGGTTAGTGGTTGTTAAATTCTGGAGGCTTCTGCAAAGGTGATATGTCCTGTTGTAGTCAGTCCAATTGGTTTGGTTCTCTGAGTTGTTGAACCAACAATTTCAAAATAACTAAAGCATTAAACATCAGCAGTGACTTAGTGCAAGCAACTGAGCATTTGCTAAAGCTCTAATTATTAATCTTAGAAAAGAATGATGCTTACAATATGACCCTACTTGCAAACAGTGGACAAGTTCAGCCAGTGGCTCAGCGACATCATGTCAAACTTTTCCCAAGTACATACAATTTGAGCTTTAGTGCTTTTGCAGGACATACAAATACAAAAGACAGCTATGGATTGCTATATCAGTTTTTTCCCATTGCAGCAGAGACCAACTTGTTAAAATAACTGCTTACCTAAGGACAAACTCTATCTTAACATATAAACAACAGGTGACCATTCAGATGCCAAAGTTGGTAATTTTTTGAATTTACACATCACATATTGTACCATTTCTGTATATTCAGACAATAAAAATTAAAATAATTATCTATATTGCATGTGCAACTCCGCCCATGACGAACTAGTCATGGCGGGTCCCAAGCCCGGATAAAGGAGGAGGGTTGCGTTAGGTAGGTTGTCAGTCAGCGTTAAACTATGACAAATTTCAATGAATTGATCTATATTGCATGTGCAAGGCATACCACACATCGCTGTTCACTGTCAACCAGCTGGGAAAGGATGGTCCACCTCTTGGTCATTGCTCAGACTGGTAAATGTCCACTGTACTCGATATACTATGGTATCTTAACCCTGTTCTACTCTATCTAAAGGAGAATCCCCAGTAATTGCAGTTTTTCTGGTAAATCATAGGTCAGAAAAAAGGTGTAGGTTTCATCAACATGGGTGTTAGTTATTTATCACTAGAACTGAGACTGCCCTAATTACAAGCATTCTATCCATTCCTGATTTGAATATACTCATCTGTTAAGGTAGGAAACCTTTGTTCACGTTTCGACAACTAAGAATCATGCAACAGGAAACAATAATTTATAGAGTAGAAATTTTAGTGCAAAGTGGATTCCAGCATGCTTGAGTTGTCTAACTTTGAACTCTAGACAGAATTTCATATTGCAAAGATGGCATCAACCCAAGGCTTACCTTCGATATATGCACCCCAAGATTCCGGTGAACTCCCGAGCACTCAATGCAAAGAAGAACTCCAAGGTTCAGGGATGCCCAATCAGGTTCAGCAGCTCCACAATCAGCACAAATGTTGTTACCACGCACTTTCTGCAGTGCATCAATTGGTTTCTCATGCTTCGAGTTGAATCTATGTTGCTGCGAGCTTCTGATAGAACGATCATGATGGCTACTAAAACTGCTCTTTTGAATTGATGAATCTTCATTGACAAACTGGTCAAGATCAGTTGAGCTGCTGAATGAGCTACTTTCACTCAGTGCTCTATAATGGCCACCACTTGAGGGGCTTGTAAGACGCTGAAATTTTCCAACCAGAAAAAAAAAATCGTGACCCTTGACTCAAAGAGCATGCAAGGATAAAATGCTCCATTACAAACCTGATCAGGTGACTGAGAGCTTAGAAGAGAAGCAATGACACCAGTTATTTTTTCAATCCAATCCATCTGATCCATGGCGCTCTCAGCCTGCACGAACCAAAAAAACACAGAATAAAGTGAATGAACAGTGCATCATCTTAACATTAATGTAGGTGGCTAAAAAATTGAGTTCAGAAACAACAGATAAGTTCATTTGGAACAAGCAAAAATAATATGTTCCCCTTGCTATAAGCATGTACTATGAATATAAATCAACGAGGAGTTGAAGCTTATTAGATGCCTAAGATTCTACCTGCAAGGTGTAATTCTTTGTTGGAGAAATGATCCTGAAGCAGAAGCGAAGGTCTGACTGCTCTGCATCAACTTTTATTGTTGAAGTTAGCAGGTTGACAGTATGGCGTGCAACAGACTTTTCATCATGCACTCCGCCATGATGATGAGAAGAAAACCAACGACTCAGTAATCCAGAACCATGATCCGATGAGTTCTGACCTCTCAAGGTACAATGGTTACTTCCCTAAAGCACGAAGCACATAAAATGGGCAAGATAAAATTAGATAACACTATCAAGTTAGGCACATAGATAATAGTATGACTACTTTTTTTAGTAATTATATACAACAGAGATGGACATACAGTAGATCTGTTCCATTGCTTGCGATAATAGTATAACATGCCTCGACTATCAAGAACAAAAAACCTTCTCTTCCAGTCACCTCGTAAGTTTGATGAACGCTTCGAGAGATAACCTTGTCTAATGGTCTGAACCTGAGAACAGGAGAGGAAGTTTCAGTGTCAAAATTGCTCTGTAAAACCTAACTGAACAGATTGTCCAGCTCACAAATCAAGCATGTCACCTTCCCATTTGCGGCTGATTGCATCACTGCTTCTATCATTTTATGGGAACTCCTTCCAATGGCTTGTATACCATCTCCATTAGGAGAATCATGTGAATCATTTGACAACCATCTACTTTCACGGTCAATCTGTCTTTTGAACTCCTGCATCCTTCCTGTAAGTGCTTCTTGTTCATAGTTGGACCTTTCCCTTGATTGCTGTGCATAAGCCAGTACCTTGAACAACCATAGCAGGAATATGATCTTAGACTCCAGCAGCCTCGAAGGGTATGAAGGATACTAGAAATGGAAATTACATATTTACCATGCAATAGAACAGAAGGTGTCAAGAAAAAGTAACAATGGGAATGCAAGCCCATAAACGTGAACTAAAAAATGGGAGAAGATTCATTTATAAGTAACAATGAGAACCAGCACTTTCATGGTCAATAACATGAACTATTGTTTATTCAGAAACATGCTATGACTGCACTTGGTAAAGAACACCTCAAAGATTCCACTATCAGGCATCAATTATTTAAACCTACTGGGAGATACTGAGATTCCACTATCAGGTGTCATGAAAAAGGCATAGAACACCTCAAAGACATCCTTTGCAACTAGGGGAGAAGGGTTCAATTCTATCCAACCCAAGTACATCTATTTTAAAAAAAAAGGAAAAAATGACTAACGTACAAATTGCAAAAAGACTAAGCAAAAATAACAAGAATATAATTAGAGTTTAGACGTTGCTTTAATTCTCAAAGTAGCATGTTTCCAAGTCAGTACTATAACCAGAATTATACTTAGTAGCTGTTGAAGATGTAAATACTATGTTATAGAATTTGTTTATGATGATGATTATTGTACCACAGGCTCAAAATAGGATATCAAAAGCATGGTTTAAAATCGAGTCGTGCCAAGGTTTCGGTCCCGGACCGGAACGATACGGTTTCGGTCCCGGACCGGAACGATACGGTTTCGGTCCCGGACCGGAACGATACAGTTTCGATACCGTATTATGCCATGCCGATATAATTTCGGTGTTTTTTTAATATAAAATATATTAATTAAAAATAAAATATTTAATCTAAATATTTAAAAATAAAATATTTTTTAAAATATATATATATATTCAATTAATTGGATAATTTTATTAGGCTTTAATTAAGCCTATTTAAATTATCTCAACTAGGAGTTGATTAAAATTATTAACCTAAGTTAAAAATCACCTCCGTTCCTCTGTTCCGCGCGCACACGCGACGCGACGCGTCACAACGCGCTGGCACTGGAGGCATGCTTGTGCCGGTGCCGGACCGAGGGAGGAACAAGATGTTAATGAAATATCAAACAGAGGGAAGATTCATAATCAGAATGTAACCCTATATAGATGCTTTTGTAGGCTTGTAGCTTCAAGGTAATATACTTGGTCATCAACATTCAGTTTCGAAACTGGCAATCAAGATTCAACATCCTGTTTTGGAACTGGCAAACAAGCAGTGCTATTCTATGAACTGATGAGATGCATGAATGAATTTGCTCCGCCATTGGGATAATCATACAATAAGTAGAATGATTCTCAAAATAGGATCTGGAGCCATAATGCATGACAAAATGTGCAGCAAATTGAAAGAGGAATCATGACTAGAAATTAGAATGTGAATCCTATAGGTCTACCTGGTGGATATATGGCTCCATCTGGTGAAGTAGCTCATATCCCTGACATGAAGGTAAGAATAATCATTTGTGAAAATGATGAAAATCCAGTAGAGAAACTATTGCATTACTTGCTTGAAGTAACGAAGATGGGCATCCATAGTTCCACTAACAGACTCCAAAAACTCATATCTCTTCTTTGCCTCTGTGTTAGAAATAGCGGTAACCTAGCAATAATAAGGAATAAATTATAGTATCATGCATTTGCAACAAGGCATTGTAGGACTTTTTGATTATGAGACTTATGAAAAAATTGTACATAGTAAGATATACCAAATTAAAACGGGCTTGCTCAAATGAAGATCTCGCACTGTAGAGCTCCTGCAACACAGAAACAAAAGTACTACCTTAGGCCACTCACGAAAATATGTGCAAAAAATATATATTATATAAATCATTTTATATTCCAAAATCAACTCCAGTTCAAAAGATGGCAGTAGTTACATCCTCTAAGACTGTTGCTACTTCTGCTCTTGTGCTTTTCTTCAGGGATAGGTACTTTTCACGTGCCTGTGGGAGCATGGGAATAGCCAGTTTAAAGAGTAATAATAGGATACCAAAGATAATTGACAATAAATAAATTCATCAATTCCACAAGCCACAGATACTGACATCCATTGCATATAAGTGTACAGATAAATGCACATAATATATATACACAAATATATGAGTATAAATGTATGTGCAGTCACTACGTACAACCACTATATACTGGCACATCAGTTCCTTTATTTCGTCAGTGGATTGAGATGTAGCCACCATTTGTATATGTTAATTTGGTATTTCAAATCTTGGCTTGAAGGCATTGACTTTGTCTTTAAAACATTTACAATTTCATAGATAAAATTTGTCTGAGAGAATTTTAAACCAGTTAGTTAAAAGTCAATCATCCCCTAAGGCATTGTGAGAAGAAGCACAAGAAATATGGGAAGAAGATCCAATTTGTGTGGTTAAGAAATGTTGCCTACATCCAAAACTACGTTGAGAGCTACCTCAAAACAATAATACAGAAGATGGTTTGCTGCCTTTCATAAAGAGTTATGGAATCTGAAACTGAGTCAAGTCACAAGTGAAACTGGGTCTAACTAACATAGAAACTCCATCTAAAAAATCATCTTGTGGCCTACCAACTTGCAAAAAAAGTGAAAAGGAAAGGCTCCTCTAGGGTCAATGCCCCCCCCCCCCAATCCTGACATGGCTTTGAGCTTGACCTTGTATGTGCTAACGCAGCATACTGTGCAGTGCATTACTCAGATTCTTCTGCAGTTCAACTTGGAAGACCAAGAGATCAGTTGTTAGCTCTTACAGTTAAGATATAGATGTATGATCTGAGAAAAAGAAATTGAGCAAGGTCCGTAAATGTAGGCTGAAAGCATCCTTATATCTTGAGTATGCTTAGTTGTCCAGTTACACATCAGGCATGACCCCCACAATGCAAGGGTCGACAAGGAGACATGGTGGCCAAAGGGAAGAAGAAGATGTAAAGGCTTGGAGTGCCAAGATTGTGGGAACCCTAGGATAACTTTCTTGCAAGGTGTCAAGTTCAAAGCACAAAAATTTCATGCAGATGGGCAAAAAATGGAATAGTATCATAGGATTTCAGCAACTCTCAGTGTATAGAGTAGTAAAGGTAGCTTTATAGATATGCATGCCACATTACTTCTAGTCCTTAAGACTCCAAAATGAATAGATAATTTAAATAAGCATACCTAAATGATGTACATATCTTCTTTCCATTCCCGGGAACTACAATCCCCATAGTAAACAAATTCCATCATCATAATCATCAAGTCTTGTTAATCTAACTATTTTAGATTGGATATGTGGACCTTATTTTCATTAAACCCTAAATCATAAGTAAACAAACGCCAAATAAAAGTCTATAAGCAACAAAAATATGTACATCAATGATAATTCAATCAGAAACATACAAAAGGAACAATATTAAGTATTTTTCTCTCCACGGCCTCTCCTACATGACACATGTAAGCACACTAGAGAAAGATTCACAGTATTGGATCTATGAAGGTAAAATAACATATAACTACAAATTTTTATAACAAAAAAAGAGAAGAAGAAAAAGGAACATAGTATGAATATATTATGAATATATTATATATCTGACCTCATTATAGGATTGCTGAAAAGATGATAAGGATTAAGAAGAAATTATATGAGTTCTTCAAAATAAAATAACAGAACTGAATATTATTCCACATGAAACAGTTGCCAGTCTGTATCAGTCTCAAAGATTTACACATATTTGTAAAGGGAAATAAGACCTGCCAAAGATTATGATTCTGTATGCAAAGGATAACTGAAATCGAGAGTCCAGATACAGATAATGTCATATCCAAATGGGAAGGTTTGGAAATTGACTTCCAATATCAAATGGGGTCATACATACACACCTGATCATATAGTATGCTAGCTTTATCAAACCGTTTGCGAGCTTCCTGAACAATATGATCACAATTGAGGTAAAACAAAACAACGGAAATGATGAACTAGTGTAGCACAAGTGTGTACAACAAGTGTGGAGCAACCTATCATTTAAGATAGAATTTGCTTTCTCCATCCAGTTTAATAATCGCAAAGAGGAAATGATTATACCTTAACATCATGCAAATCCATCTCCACAAATTGGAGCAACCTATCATTTAAGATATGCTCAACCTAGATTAAAGGGAGAGGAGAAGGCAGCAAGTGTTAGCAAGATTAATATAAATAAGCAAACAACCAGAATTTACTAAGATAAAAAGTATACCAAGCTGAGTTATCATTTATCAAATGATTATCATGTGATACAAGGACATCATAAAGCTGCTTTTTAGATGACACCAAGAACTGGTGCATTATAAAACAAGAGAAGTGTCTATATGAGCTTTCCAGGTAGGCACACAAATTTGTTAAATGAAAACAATGATTACTATAGTAATAAAAAAGAAGAAATGCAGCTCCACCTGCTGCATCATAGTGAGCTTCAACCACTTCATAAGCACAATCAACAGGTAAAAAATAAAATAATAATAAAACACTTGATGCTTCATTTCATATCTAGGTCAACTCAAAATCTAACAGATGTAATGGAAATTCATTCCTCATAGTCAAAAATTTAGCATCTCATGATATTCTATATTTATTTTGCATAATCTTGTGTGGTTCATATAGCTATTGCCAGCAAACAGTGATGCATAAACAAACTTCCAGTTGCAGCTCACTTAGTTGGGGAAGGTTTAAAAACCAAGATCATTTCAATATTTAATATTAAGAAGGCACATTGAAGGTCTAGGCATGCTAGTATAGTGCTAGTTGGCTATATTTATGGACAGATTGGCTTGAAATAGCACTGCACATGATCAACCAATTACTTAGCCTCCACATGGAAAGAGAGTGTACTTAGCCTCCACATGGAAATAGAATATACTTAACCTCCATAGGGAAAGAGACTATCTATGACAAGAGTGTATGTGTCCTACCTGCGAACGTAAAACCTCTTTGTAGGTTCCTATCTCTCTCAAAGCAATCGTAAATTTGGTCATAACAGGCCCTGAGATACACAGCTCATTAGAAATCAAATAAATATCTGATTCTTAATCTGTGTCACTAAATATATGAACAACAAATGAAAGGAAATAAAACATGGTAACACCTAGTACCAACTATTTTATTGGTATCAAAAAATCAAATCCAGAGAAATCAAGTAATTTCATATACATAGCCTATGCAAAATCATGACAGCAACAAGTGAGAGTCAAAACGTCTAGAAAGGAACTATAGTTTTTACAAAGCAGGAAAGGGTACAAAAAAAGAATCTAATATAAAATCCAAAATACATTCTTAGTTTTTCCCAGTTATATTGCATTCCCAAATAAAAAGTGAAACACATGTACAGCAGACACAAGCTCAAAGACGTCGTCTTGTAAAAGAGTACTTGAAATTTGAGTTTATCACTGAACCACAGCCAAGAAGAGGCACCCACTAATAAAATGAACCGACAGTTGCTCAAAATAAATGTCGAGAAGTAAACAACACGAACAAACCTCCAAAAGCCACACTGATGGGATCATTATGCCCCCCTCCAAACATTTCGAGAGAGCTTGCAAAAGCAATATCCCCATCATATCCTTCTCCTAGTCCTTCTCTGTAAATCAATAAAATAATCATAAAGAATAGGAGGCAGAGAAAAACTGAAATTTTGAACTAGACATCTTTGCATGTAGATGAAAAAATTCAAGATGACAACAATAGAAATGAAGATCCTCAAAATTGCTATGGAAGAACTTTGCCCATTGATTCTGAGCCCAGGATATTTTCTTGTTTGGGTTTGTGATTTAGCACAAAGTAACATAAGATGAAGGGATAAGAAATAAAATTATGATTTACTGGATTCATGATTTTAAATCTCAGTTTGATGTCGATCTCAATTGCAACACAGAATGATATTATTGGCAACTCGTATTGATACAAGTCAGCACCAATCTACTATGTTGACCTATATTTTCTATACATATTTGGATGAATACATGAATATCTAGACTTAATGTTAAATCCACTATAATTTCTAACTCTTCTTTGTCCTTCATAATTTGCTTCATTTAGATTATACCATTTGAACCTTTATGGTTTCAGGTTATTTTTTACCCATTCAAACCAGCACAATGTTATGGCAACTTATGATATTTTCCAACCTGGCCTAACTTACAACAAGAAATCCTAATCCTTTAAGAATTTCATAAGCGATCTTGCTAAAGCCACATATAAATCACAAAGGAAAGGTAACTAGCTTAATTTTTAGTTTGTAAGTTTATTTTTGCTTTTGGAGATTCATGATGTAACATCTTCATTTCAGTGGAACAAATGGGTCTAAACAAATATAATTTTCTCATCATATAGTTACAGCTTCAAAGAAATTAGAATTTGAAACTCGAAATGTGATAATATGTTTTTATTACTAGTCATAGTTTTAGAGCTTAATAATATTGCAAGAATGACATATTGGCAAAGAGTAGAAAAAGGCATGTGATTGATAAAATAGTAATAAGAATGACATCGCCCTAAAAGAAGGATAAAGAGGCATACATATGAAGAAGTGTAAAGGTTGTCTCAACTAAGAGACAATTCTTCCTTTTCGATTAATCATTCTATTGTAAGTGTTGCAAGTGTAAAGGTAGTAAAACTGATGAAGAATACATAGACCCAAGAGAATGACTAAAAGGTATGGAAGAAACATTCCTTAGCATTGCCACTGTTAAGATCCTTAATAGGCAAACCAAAGTGGGCATTAATATCCATTGAAAAGGAGAAAAATAAAGAAAAAGGTTGAAATCTTCTCTATAGGAGAGTTCCTTGTAGATTTCCACCCCATGAAATCAATCTGTAATACATCGGCAAGCCAGCAACTCCACCTAATGAGTGATAATGGGGAAAATTGTTAAGGTACATCCTACCTAGGTAATCCTTTCTGCATATACTTGTAAATTTTACACCTTAGACTATGCAGTAATTAGCAACTATGATGTGATCCTTAACTTTCTTGGGCAGACAACAAAAAAGGGTAGGAATAAGAAACAACAAAAAATTCAGCAATAATATAAATTTGCACATACGTATATTTTCGGCATCCTTTATAAAACTTTATGCATCTCTCCCTCAATGATTCTGCACTTTCTTCAAGTGATTGAATCTGTTTATCATGAAGAGAACCCAAGTAAGAAAGAATAAAACATAATTCCCATAACAATGAGTATCATACTAAAATAAACCACATGCTGTACCCAATAAAAAGTATGATGCAAAATATACTTCGTACTAACTTTTAATATATGACAAAAGTTTGAATTATTGCTCATTCAAACAGAATATTACTTTTCTTCTCCCTGAACAACTTGTAAGTATTTATATTGATATAATTTTAATTTTGATTGTGGATTTGTACAGGTAACTAAATCACTGAAAAAAAATTGAGTTAATTCAGAAGTTTCATATATAGGACTAAATTGCATAGCAGAAGTATGAGATGACAAATATGATATTAAACTTAATGAAACCGCAAGACTGCAAAATGAGTGTTAAATTTTTTTAGAAAAATGTTTGAAATTCAAAGTTGACCCCCTGATTGCATCTATTTTCAATGTTAAAACATTCCAGAAGGCCATTTGTCTTCAATTATCACAAAATATGGCACCATCGAGAAGCAGTGCGTTGAAAATGGAAAAGACAATAATTGGCATTGTCTCTAGTATCCCTTTACCAAGTTGTCCTTAATATGATTAAGATACATATTTGAAAAAATGTAAAATGTGGTTGAATAATTGAAAATTTGGAGTTCTTTTTATAAGAAATATTTCCAGTTCCAACCATTGAAGTGAAAAACAATAGACGAACAGGCAATTTATTTTGTGAAGAATATGCTAGCGTTAACTGTTCGATTCACTATAAATTAACAGTAGCAAACATAAAAGTGATCAAGTGGTATGCATGTCCAAGTAAGGCTTGCGTCAAGTGTCACATTCTCATAATTCTCTTGTTTTTATTGGATAATACAAATAAATGATGCAAACATATGCCACCAAATCTACAGGTCAATAAGTTGCAATCACCATAATCTAACTAAACTTTGGTGGAAGCAATTATTTACATTAGGTCGACAAATCCAGAGGCAAAGAGCACGTCTACTAAGATTACATGACAAATAGCTTTCGAATACCCTCGAATAAAGAAGAAGCATTCCCCTGAAGTACCAAAGGCGTGGTCTTTCGAACAATACTCCAAAACACAAAACGCGGAATCAGCTAAAAGGTAAGCACCTGCTTCCGAAACATTGGAGAATCGTCGAGCTTGGTGAAATACATAGTGAATCCGCGCGTTAATTGCTCCCTGGAAGCGCTGCCAAACTTTCTGCTTGCTCCTCCTCCAAAGACACCGAGATTCTCTCACAGCTCGAAAATCCAATCCAGCTCGAGCTCCCCCGTCATGAAACCACCTTCCTGAAAACGAAAACACTCGCCAAGTCCCACTCGCATGTAGCATCACGGAACATCTCCGCACGTTCTCGATCGCGACTCCGCCGCCGGATCTCCCGCCTCGGCGACGCGAGCTCTTCAGTTCCGAGATTGAGTAAATCCGATAGATTGCAGACCCGCAGCGAGCCGAGAAGAAATCGCGAGGCGACGAAGCGAAGAGAGGGACGAAGTGGGCGACACCAACACGATCGAGCCCCGAGACGGAAAGGGAGACGAAGGGAGGACAGAGAGGAAGAGGAAAGCGTGTGAGAGAGAAGTTTGAAAAAGAAAAAGTTTTTGGTTATAATCTCCGTACTTATGGTTATTATTAGTGTGCTTAATGGTGGGTGCGACTCTGGGTGCGATTTGTGAGTGCGAATAGGTGGAGGAGGTGGATGTACCTGACTAACCGGTGAGACTAAGCACCCGTTAACTATTAATTAGACAGATAAATTCATTACTCGTTCTTATTTTTTTTAAGAAAAACAATATCACAACCGTAATATTTTAAACTATTAGACAGGTGATACATGAGTTATTTTTTTATTTTATAGTTTTTTAAAAAGGGATGAAAAAAAAAAATGTAGTCGGAATGGAGGGGTCGGTAGGGCAGGATCACCATAGGTGTGGACATCCGCCAGCGTAATCATGCAGGAATGCTGTGTGCCATTAGTGACACTGACAATTTCAGCCTGGGCCAAAAAGATATGCTATTCAAGTGGGACCCACCGATTTAAGAGAGATGTGAAAATAATTTTTTTTTACCATGTGCAAAAATTAGAAGGGTTCGATTTCATTAACTTCTTTTTTAAAAAATACTTCTAAAGTATTTTTATTGTTTTTTAAAATACTTTTATTTTACAGTTGGTTAATTATATTATAATATATTAAAATAAAATAAAATAAATTTTCATTAATTTATCAAAAATTGAATATACATAAAATATTATTATATTAAAAAATTTATTAACTTAGTTAAAAAAATTCAAACTTAATTAACATTATTTTAATTTGACTAAACTCTTTTTAACACTATTATAATTATTATAATAGGTGTAAGTTATAGTAAATTATAAAAAAAACTTTAATTTAGTAAAACTATAGCAAATGAAGTATCATTATTTTAAAATATTTTTTATTAACTTGATTAAAATTATTTAAATTTATGTCAATGAAATCAAAATTAAAATTACTCAGAAATTATTTCAATATAGTAGTTATGATCAAGCTGTTAAAATAATGTTAAACCAATTATAATTAAATTAGAACTATTTTGATAAGTTTTAATAATTTTAACCAATTTAATAGAGATAATTTTGATATAATAATATTTTACATGTTGTAATTATTTGTGCAATCGACTTCTGGTTAAGATTAACTAGATTGACTAAGTTCGAATTAACTTAGTTAGATTTTGATATTTGATCAATATATTAAATGGTCAAGTAAAACGTTAAATAGGTTAAGGTTGATCGGATAGTTGACTTGATGAGGATGATTGAGCAAATGATGTGTGTTTGAGTAAAGAGTCAAATAAGTCAAGTTGATTGGATACTTGATAAGAAGAGGAAAGTCTAAGTAGATCAAAATTGACTAGATACTTAGTAATTGGAGATGATGAAAGTCCAAGTGGGTGACGATTGACCGGACACTTGGCACATGAAAGGAAAATCCAAATGAGTTTAACCGAACACTTAGTGATTAGAAGTCCAACAAGGAGTTGGCAGGAGGAAAATCCAAGTCGGGCACAGTTGATTGGACACTTGATGATCAGAAGATCAATAGGGAGTTGGTAAAAAAATATTCAAGTAGGTCACGGTTGACCGGACACTTGGTAATCGGAAATCCAATAAGGAGTTTGCAAAAAGAAAAGTCCAAGTGGATAATGAAGGACCAAACACTTGACATGAGAAGCAAAGTCCAAGTCGATCAATGTTGACCAGATACTTGGCATGAGATGGATGAAGTCTAAGTGGATCATAAAGAATCAGATACTTAGCATGTGGATGAAGTCTTGGTAGGTTAAGGTCAACCAGATACTAAGCAATGACGAAGTTTCAATAGGTCAAGGTTGATCGGATGTTGGGCAACAAAAAGTCTCAACGAGTCAAGGGTGACCAGATGTTGAGGAAAAGAAGTCATACTAAGTTAAGGTCAATCGGATACTAGGCGAGGCGAGAGTTTATCCTTAAAAAGGCTAAAATAGATATAACAATCGATTGTCGGGACATAACAATCGATTGTTAACCCTAATCCTCGAATTCGAGGTTTGAGGTGAGAAAGAAGGTTGACTGGTTGAACCGGCTGATTAAATTGGCTAGTTGAACTGACCGGTTGACCTAGTTGGTTCAACTGTAGACTATAATCGATTGGTAGGTTCTATCAATTGATTGGTGGCACTATAGCGGCGAACAAAACACTGCAGAATCGATTGGTCAGTTCGACTACTCATTAACAACCCATTGGTGGCTTCTAATAATCGATTGTTAAGATAAAAAAGAGTCGTTATGTAGGTTTAAAAGATCTAATTCGATGGCAATCGATTAGTGAATGTAAGCAATCGATTGCTAGGTGAAAATCAGCCCGAATGCAACCCTATAAAAGAGGATTTTGAGGTCATTTGAATGTGTCAGTTCTTGAGAGGTTGGAGACAAAGTGTTGCTAAAGTAGTTTTCACTTTCATTTGTATTTGCATTCTTGTTTCTTGTTGTATTGTTGTAAAAATAAGTTGTAAGAGGTTTCTCTGCCTCCGGAAGATATCAGAGAATGAGAAGAATAGTGGTGGTAGTTGTTAGGACTAGACCGTGGATATAGTCGTCTTGGAAGACGGTGAACCAAGTTAACCACCTGAGTTAGTGATTGTGTGTGTCATGTTTTGGTGTCGAGTTTGATTCAAGATTTTCGCTGCGCATTCAAACGACGAGCATAAAATTGAGACGAAGCCCCCTTTAGCTCGCACGGGTCCTAATAGTAATTATGATTAAATTGGAGTAATTTTACTTTATATTATAATAATTATGACTATAGCTACTATGATAGTGTTAGAGAAGAGTATTGTATTCCTTCAAATGGGGCACGCAACCACGGAATATTGGACTTCTGGGTTGTTCGTCGCGAGCGCTTTTCGATTTACCCTAGCGGCCGGTAGGAAACTTTCGTGGAGTTGAACCGATCATCCCAAGTTCAGTGTTACCTAATTAATTATTTTTATTAAAGAAGGGTGTTGTAAATATATCTTTACCAAAATATAGAAAATATTTTAATGATCCAAGATTGTCAAAATAAAAATGTAGAAGAAAATAATTGTCTCACAAATGACGATAAGACAAAAGTAAAACTTAACTAAAAAAAAACTTGAAGACTTAATCAATCTAAATACTTAGATTTCATCCCTTAAATATAACTTCTCAATGAAGTAGTCAACCATTGAGAATATAAACTATAAAATAAAATAAAAATTATTTAATACTAATATAATTTCAAGTAGATAGCTTGAGTTTCCAACAAGATATAGTTGTAGTTCTAAGTAGTGAACTTTGATTTCCAACAAGTTGTAATTCTAAAAAGATGCGGTTCCAAAAATCGACTTAAATTTTCAATACTATCTCTTAAAGTGATTCTTTAGAAATCAGTCCAAGCTTATTCCAAGGTAATACAAATTGTCCTTTAAGAAGTGCGTTAGTAAAGCTTTAGAAATTCTCCCTGCTATGAACTTTCATTCATAATAGTGTTTTTAGAACTTTTCTAGAATGAAGTGATGTTCAAACTCAATATGTTTAGTCTTTGCATGTCATACAAAATTATCGGCAAGTTTGATAACACTCTGGTTGTCTCTAAAAATTGCAATTGGCTTATGTATATAGGAACACATAGATCATCAACAAGTCTTTGTAGTTATACATATTCATGAGTAACAAGTATAACTATTTTATGTTCTGCTTTAGTAGTTAATAAAGACATTGAATTTTTATTTCTTGCTACACCAAGATACACTCATATTTATTGGTACAAGAAGCATCATATAATTGAACCTAAATTTTGATGTTGGTAAAGATTCAAAGTTAAGCTATGTTGTGCTCTAACATGATTGATCAAGTGTGCAGTTAGCTCATAAGAAAGTCTTAGTAAATCAACTGGATAGATATAGATATTGGCAAAGGAAGGTCCTAGTAGGTCAGCTAAACCAGATACTAGGCAAAGGAAAATCCTAGTATGTTAGCTGGACCGGATACTAGGCAAAGGTAGAAGTTTTGGTAGATCAAGGACACCAAATAGAAAATTTCAGATGGTTCAGTGGACCGGACATCTAGCAAGTCGATGGGTCAGCGAAAATCGGACATCAAAGGAAACCCTGGGGGTAAGAGGATTGGATGTTAAGCAGAAAAGTGCAAACATGTCAAGAGGACTGGATGTTTGATATTAGACAAACTCTCTTAAGTGTAGTGGGCAAGGACGAGTTCTCTTTAAGGGAACAGTAGTCGTCTGTCCAACCTAGAGTTTCATGGGAAATTCAAAGTCAAGACTGTACAGTTGTTGTTGGTGCATTCGTCCTCGAGTTAAAGTTGACCAAGTTGACCAAACTCAAGTTGGCACGAGTTTGAGTTTCGATATTTGATCAATATGTTAGTAAGAAATCAAGTAAGTCAAGGTTGACTAGATACTTGATGATGCTAGAAGTTCAACAGGAAGTTGACAAAGGAAAGTCCAAGTGAGTCATGAAGGATCAAACACTTGGTAATCAGAAGTCCAACAGAAAATTAGCAAAGAAAAGTCCAAGTGGGTTAGAGAGGATTAGACACTTAGTGATCGAAATTCCTAACTAGAGGTTAGGCAAGAAAAAGTCCTAACTTAAGATTAGGCAGGTGAAAAATCTACTGAGTGACTAGTCATAACTGAAGGTTAGGCAAAGGAAAGTCCTAACTGAGATTAGACAAAGGCAAGTCCAAGTGGGTCAAAGAGGATTAGACATTTGGCATGAGTGAGAAAGTCCTAACAGGTCAAGGGTGACCAGATATTAGGCAACGATAAAGTCCTGACAGGTCAATGTTGACTAAATGCTAGGTAATGAGTAAAACCTAATAGGTCAAGGTTGACCAGATATTTGGCAATGAGAAGTTCCAATAGATCAGGGATAACTAGATGTTGGGCAGAGAAAGTCCTGGAAGGTTGAGGTCAATCAAATATCAGGCAAGACCCGAATTCAAGCTTAAAAATGTTGAATTTAGGGTTACCAATCGATTAATAGGAAGTGTCAATCGATTGATAAAGCCTAAATTCGGAATCCAAGTTTTAGGTTTAGGCAATCGATTGATGCAAGCCAATCAATTGGCTTAATCTATTGACAGAGATTTTCTCGCGAATAGAAGGTTGAACAATCGATTGAGGATTGACCTAAGTTTCGCGAGATAATAGAAGCTTGCTAATCGATTGTGTTAAATACGATAATTTTAAATAATAAAATAATATGTGAAAATAAGAAAATAAAATTTATGGAATTTATTTGGAATTTATGGAGATTTTTCTGGATTTAATTGGAGCTAATTGGAAAAGTTCAC
>JBBUKS010000008.1:2933037-2944508 GCA_038050645.1 Hedychium gardnerianum | reverse complement strand
AACCATACAAGTATGCTTAGTGATCTATTTTTCCTATCCGTAGTAGCATGAAGTGAGCAAGACTTTTACCATAAAAGTTTGAGTGTTGGCCTAGTTTTAGGATCTCTACACATTATACTTGTTGTTGATAGTCAATACATCTAAAAATAGTCATGATTCATAAAACTGGACTAGTACTCTTGTTTTCTATGTGACCTCTCAACTGTGTTTTGGTTATTGGATAAACTCGAATCATGATACTCATTGGAAAATATCAAAATCCCATAAAAAGAGAGAAAAAAATTGTGTCAAAAGAATTTTTTTATGCTTGACCTTTGCAAATTAAATTTGAAAAATAGGGTCAGAAAATAGTTGTCGTGAGTGAAATTTGATAAGGTACCCTTTGAGACCAAGTTAGGTTACTAGGGAAATACCTGTTATGTTTTTCTTGATACCGAGTTATCCTTTGAAACTTTATGTAGACGGTGCCTAACACTTTTGAGAGGGACGAACCTTGTGTGCGGCAGGTATGTGTCTATCGCTAGAAGCATAAGGAACACTGTTAGATGATGACTTAACTAGAATTAGAGATTGACACTTAAAAATGTTAAGTCACTTTATGCACGAAGCACGAAGAACTTTCACTTAGGTCATACTTAAATAATGATATTATCTTGCTCATTAGTGAAATTACATGATATGATTAGATTGATTCACAAGATATTATGATGCATTATTTACACATATAAATCTAGATTGTAGGTTTTGCTTGAGTACAAGGAAAAGTTTAAGTCTTAGATTATGATGTGTCTATTTCTTACGTATTTTTTAACATTGTTTAACATACATTTTGTTGCATTTCATGAGCATATCTTGCATTTCATGATAATATTTTGGCATTGTTTAACAACTCTCTCAGCTCTCAATCTCTTTGAACTCATTCAACTTCAATTGTTTAGATAACTAGTTTTACGAATTCAATCAGTGTTTAATCAATAGTCCTCATGGGATCGATATTTTATTACTTGACGACAACCGTACACTTGCAGAATTGACATATCAATAAGGTCTATCTAAAATATGTACATGATCTTGATAGATCCAATACTTGTTCAATTTGACTTGATTAATCAGATCAATTTTACAAACCCATGCTTGGACTCTAGGTTGGTTCCGATTAACTAATGACATGTAAGATTTGTTTTGATTGTATTTTGTTTTGAATTCAAGTCTGGTTCGGTTGTACACGACTCGTTGAGACCCAAGAAGCATATCTATGCTCTTGGATCTGATAGCAAACTTTTCCAAAAAACCTCTAAGTTTGTTAACCTGATCTTTTAGATTGCAAATTCTCTTCCTCAAGTTGTTGGACTTGAGTTAAGATTCACACTTGAACTTGATCAGTTACCAAACACAGGTTGGTCTACTCCTTGAGGAGTTCAATATCCTTTAGGAGTGACTTGACTCAAACGTTGGATTTTTCTAATTTGCGAGTTAGACAAGTAATTACATTAAATAAATTAGATTTTACATTTGAACTTACATTGGGGTGAGGCCCTTCGAAAATGGATACAGATTTATGACTTGATTCGGACTCGACTTTGGATTTGGACTCGGTCTCGAATTCGGACTTGGTTCTGGTCATCATTGCTAGGTGGTTGTGTTGCTCTTCAGAGGAGCAAGAGGATGAAGAATCGTCCCACGTTGCTTTGAGTGTCTTCTTCATCCTTTGACTTTTCTTCTTTTTTAGTTTAGGGCAATCGACTTTGAAATGCCTTTTTTGATTACACTCGTAGCGGGTCAAGTTGAACTTTTGAGTAAAGGTTCGATTCAATCAGTCCTTCTTGCTCCGAATTACCTTTTTGATTTAACATGTGCTGAACCCTTTTTTCTTATTTACCAATTTTCAAACAAGGTTGACTAATTCGGCTATTGTCTCGTCATCTCGTCGGATTCACACTCCTTCGATTATAGTTCATCTTTTGCCTTTTGCTTGTTCTCCTTTAGTTGTCCTACAAGAAGAGTCATACCCTTCTTAGCTTGGCTTGTATTAGCATTATCGTGGGGTTAAAGTTCAGTGAAAAGCCGATCTAACTTAATTTTGGACAAATCCTAGAAGACCTTGTAATCATCGACTATCGATGCCCACAAGTTGTTTCTCGGGAAGGCTTTGACTGCATACTTTATGATGTCCCGGTTCTCCACTTGTCATCTGATTGCATGTAGTCCGTTGAATATGTTCTATAGTCGAGCATGGAGTTGACTGGCAAACTCTCCTTCTTGCATGGTTTTATTGTACAAATTATTCAATAACAAGTCTCTTTTTCTTACCATAGTGTCGGATGTCCCTTTGTGGAGTTTGATTAAATTGTTCCACTGATCTTGCACGCTAATGAAAGGGTCGACCCGACTAAGATCCTCCTTGGTCAAACCACATTGGAGAGTCCAATTGACTTTGGTGTTAGCTTCTACTAGCATTTTTAAGACTGAGTTCCAGTCCTCGTAGCCTAGTGAACTTCCATCTAGTTTGGTAGGCAAGGTAAATCCAGTCTGGATCAAGGTCCATATGTCCACCTAAGTCTTCTGGAGTAATTCCATATGGCTCTTCTAGTAACCGAAATCTTCTCAGGTGAAGAGTGGGGGTCGAGCTGTGTTGTAGCCCTCTCGATGTGCCCTTTAAAATCTTGCACACAATGGTACAAAAAGAGATGTTCCAAGACTTTGTTTTGGATTGGTTGTGCAAAAAGAAATAAATCCTAGTGGAAAAAAAAATTGCTCGAGTGATGTTTGCACCAATTTCGAGCAATTATGAAACATTGAAAATTTATCAAAAGAGGTGATTGCGCCAATTCTAAAAGAGTGAAAAACTGAAAATCTAACGAAGAAAACTAATAAGCTCGATTGGTGGTTACACCAATTTTGAGCACCTCGCTCTGATACCAATTGTAGGATCGAGTGTGTGATAGAAGGGGGGAGGATGAATATCATGCTTCATACATGTTCGAAATTCGTTTGAAATTAAAAGTCACGCAACAAAAAAAGTAAAGATAGAACATTAAAGAGATAAGGTGGCTTTGCTTGGTTCGCAACCCCGTGGCTACTACTCCAAAGACCACAATCACGTTGATCACTTTCAATTGGCAATCACTATTAACGTTCTTCTCGAAAGATAAGAAGGTTCGTTGCTTTTAGAATTATGAGGTTTGATAACAATCTTACTGACCCTTAGAACAATTTAGTAAGAAAAAAAAAATAATTACAACAATATGAGATGCACTAATGAAGCGTTACCAAATGCTATGCTCGTTTGAGCTTGTAGTGGCGTCGTGGCATTGTTTCGTCATTGAAGCTTGAGCATAGGAATGAAGCATATCATTTTGAAGTCTAGAACATGTAGTAGAATACTTTGATGTCTCCTGTAAAGGCTCTGGTTGAGTCTTTTTATAGTTGACTATGGGTGCCTAGATCAGCCCTGAGCGCCTCCAGCTTAACTTATCTGATTCGACTCCGTCGGTGACTTAGCCATCTCCAGCCACCTAGATCCCTTCTGGGCGCTTGGACTGTTGACATGATGTGACCAAGGCGAAGCTTGATCCAACCTCTTCTTCTTCGACTATACCCCTTCCCAAGTGCCTCGATCCCTCCTGGGTGCTTAGTTGCTGATGTGCGCCGCCCAATCATAACATGCCACCTCATATGGAAGCGGGGCTTGGTTACTAACTATCAAGGTGCCTAGACCAACTCGGGCGCCTAGACCTCCGGTCACCTACAACCTTTTGAGGCGCCCATAGTCACAGTGTTAGCACTAGCAAGTAAAATTATGATTGACAACTTTCCAAGTTGTTTGGTCTCAACTTCAGGTCTCCCATGAAACCTTAGTTTGGACCAATACCTACTACTCTCTTTCTAAGAGTGCGTCCTCACCACTCCACTAGGGAGAGTTTACCTAGTGTCAAACCTTGGTCCACCCGACCTATTTGGACTTTTGCTCAAGTTGATCTTGACCCTCAAAATTTTTCACTAGACCTCCTATACTCAATCTATCTAGACTCTTGTTTGGTGTCCTTGAACCCCAGGGCTTCTTGCCAGAGTCCTCGATCTGCCAAGACTTTCTGCCAGTCCCTCCGACCAGGACTTCCTTGCCTAGCCTCAACTAGGACTTTCTTGCAAGTTTAATAAGCACATTAAACATCAAAATGACTTAACTTTTTGTTGGGATCTAATAGCGATGAACAAACCAAAACACAGCAGAAATCGATCCCTCCTTAGATCTATGTGAATGCAGAACTACTCTTGTAAATACTCTACCAATAGGATTGTTACCTTTATTGCATGAACAACCCCTCGAAAGATCTGCTAGTCTTGTAGATCTAATCATCATTAGAATGTCCACACCTCTACTGTATCCACACGAGCATGTCCCTTCAATCATCTCATGAAATTAGGAATGGGAGAGTCTTACCAACACTTACCTTCTTGCTAGAGATAGCTATTTAAGGTGGCAATCAAAAGACAACCCCAACTCTTCACCTTCATGAAAACACTAACTCCTCACATTCCCTTAAAAGATATGACTATTAGTGTTTCTCTTAGCGGGATCTAGAGTTTGGTTGGGCTTAAATCAATAAGCTTAAGATCCGAAATCAATTTCAGACTTAAGGCTCAGACCTATACTATTTTAGTCAAACTAAAATAAACCAATCTCCAAATCAACATGCTCTTTGTGTGTGACTCAATAGGTTCTCATAATGTTGGCAGTATTTCTAAAACTATTTTAGATACACAAGCAATGAGTGTTATTTAGCAATGCATCATTGCTACCCAAGTGACGAGAATGTCGAGATCCGACAGAACCTATTTGTGACCATTAACTTTTATAACTCAATCCTTTTGTCCTTGATATCTAGATCGATTCATGAGGCATAGACCGTGTCATTTTCTCTTGAATCTATGTGTTTCTTGATCTCTAAGTAGACTTACTTAATCAAATAAGCTTAATACCTCATATTGACTTATTTGAGCATAATCAAGCATTTCAGTAGTCTTACTTAATCAAGGGGCCCACTAATATCTCTTCCATTATATAGAAGGGAAAAATTTCGTCTACATCACTCACATCCCTTAGCATGTCTCATTGCATACTCAGTGAACGACTTTATAATCCACCTTATTACAAGTGAAATTTGTCGATACCAAAGTACACAACTCTTTGTATAGGGAAGTTTAGTTATTTCAGGTCTAAGGACTATTTACACTAATAGTCACTATGAGAATGTTTATGACACTCATATAACAATCGATGAAACTTCTTATGATAGGTCAATTAAGTACATATTCTCTAAAATATACCTATGTAAGTCAACTTGATATCTTATATTCATGACTTGTGAGAATAAGTCATCAGTTGACCTACATGCTAATCTCAATGCATTAATATTTCTCTTGTATATTAATACTTGACTAGGAATAATTAATAGTAGTATTCTATATATATATTGATAGCCTCCCATAATCAATTCAACCAATTGATATACTATATACTAGAACATACTATTTTAGGTATTATTATATTTACTCAGATAGTACAACATGAATTAAATATAACAACAAAAACATTGCCTTTTTGCTCATAAATATGATACAATATGTCCTTAGTTTATCAACTCATGATTAACTCTTAGGGCTGACACTAACACTTTTAACCCTTTGCCAACATCAAAACCTAGGTTCGATCGTATGATGCTTCTTGCACCAATAATTTCTACAAACACAAATTTGACCAAGTTGTGGTAAAGTCTGGGACAAGGTTTTGGTTTAGTCTAGTGATTTGGTTTGGGCTAAGCTCGGATTATTAACTGATTTAATTGATTTGTACTAACTCAAAGCACAAAGTTTGCTCTATGTTAGATTTAGGTTTTGCTTTGGGCTAATTGAGCAAGAGTTTCCTAAATTATCTTTCAGGTAGTTGTGAGGCATACGGTCCTTCTTGATCGAAACAATGATCACTTTCTATGACAAAGCTAACTTAAGAATCTAGCGCTAAATCAACTTTAATATAACACATTGGTCTAACTTGTTTAGAGTGAGGTGAGTTAGTTTCATCTAGTTCCATTTGACTAGATGAACAAGGAAGGGTACTCCTTACCTAGCCTAGACATGCACTTAACCAAACTTTCCTAGCATACTATGAGCTCAACCCGCTCTAAAGTCAAATTATAGGATCAAACTCGATGCTAGAGGGAGTGAATAGCATTACAAATTTTATAAAAAGATAATTCCATAAATAAACAGATAACATAGTAAAAGTAGCAAAGTAGAAATAAAAATAAAATAAACTTAACAGATTATTAGTTAGTAAATTATCAGTTAGACCAAAAATAGATACGTGCAACAATAATAAAAATATAATTCTTATTTCTTAATTTATCCTTGGTGGAGAAACCTTACTGAAAAAGAATCTAAAAATTAAAATCAGATATAGAAAAACAAGAAAAAATGAAAGTGTTATTCTAGGTATTGCCGATCAAAAATGAAGAGCGAGGTTACAGCGTGTCATCGTCGTAGCATAGAAAGCACGAGAGCGCTAGAGCATGAGCACAGAGAAAGATTGAGTGAATTGAGTTATGTCAAAGCTCTTCCTCGAGGCCTTTCATATAGCCCTCTTTTGTTGCTGACGTGGCACTCTTCGGTCACATGAATCATGCTGATGTGGTTGCAACGTCTATCCAGTATATAACATCGTTCGTGTTCTTTAGTAGCATGGGTATGGTCAAATCTCATCTTGACCCCCCCTCCCCGCGCTCAGGTTGCTGAACTTCATCCTTTACCAGTTGCCTTGAAGTTGCTTCGGTCGCCCATACACTCTGGTCGTCACAACCCAGCTATGGTCGCTTGGACCCTCCAACTTCACTTGCTGAGAGTTATCACCAGCCAGTCGCCTAGAACCGTCGAGCTATGCTTCCCTATAGTGGTTACACATTATGATTAAGATATAAGATTTAAAATTACTCGCACTTACTTTGATTAGATGTCCAGCTGACCCATCTAACCTGACTTGCAAAGCTATAGCTCGTAGTTGCTTCCACTTAGACTTTGTTTGCCAAACAATCAGCTCCCAGCTAACTTAACTTTTGACTTGTTTTCCATGCAATCAACTCCCAGCCAACTCCACTTGGACTTGTTTGCCAAGTAATTAGCTCCCAATCGAATCCACTTAGACTTGTTTGCCAAACAATCAGCTCTTAGTTGACTCCACTTGGACTTGTCTCACCTAGTTCCCAACAAGAACTTTCTTGCTTAGTTCCCAACCAAGACTTAGCTCTTTCCTGATTCCCAATCATGTCTTAAGTTGCCTAGCTTCACTCACAATAACTTTGCTACTGCCTAGCTTCACTCACTACGACTTTGTCACTTGTCAAGTAACCTGTGATGAGTACATTTCTTATGTGTTTTATAGCTTTGTTTCACATACATTCTGTGTCATTTTATAAGCATATTTTGCATATATACATCTTTTTTATATGTTTTCATTACTTTTACTCTTTTCATTAGGAGATATGCTCTTTGCTTGTTTTCATTGATAGTGTTAGTGCAATCAATGTTTGACAATATACCAAGGGTTAATCCAAACAGGATTTGATGTTTGGAAGTGAGCTAAGTCTAGTCAGATAAAGATTGATCGGATGGTTAGCAGAGATAAGTCTAGTCAGGTCAAAGGTTGACCGAATGACTAGCAAGAGAAAGTCATAGTTGAGGCTAGGCAAAGAAGTTCTGGTTGGTGGGACTAGGTAAGGAAGTCCTAGTTGGTGTGATTAGACAAGGAAGTCCAAGTCGGTGGCACTAGGCAATGAAGTTCTGGTCGGAGGGACAGGGCAGGAAGTCTTGGTAAGTCAAGGACATCGTGCAAGATGCCCTAGGGGTCGAGGACACTAAGCAAGAAGCCCTGGGTTGATGACACTAGGCAGGAAGTCTAGACGGGTCAAGGATCGGAGGTCTAGTGGAAAGTCTCGAGGGTCAAGATCAAGCTAAGCAAAATTCCAAACAAGTTGGGTGGACAAAGGTTTGGCACATAAGTCCAAGTTGGTTTAGAACACTGAAGGCTTGTCAAACGAAAATTCTGGGGGAGTGAACCTAGGTGGTGAAATCCTAAGGAGCAGACCGTATGTGGTAATGTCTTGGAGGATTTGACCTTAAGAAAAAGGTAAGCTTAGTAGGTCAAGTAAACTTACAAGATTAGGCTAGGTTGCTTGTTTTGTATATGTATGCTTGTCATGTAGGAACCTAGAGCTGGAACCAAGACAGGGGGAGCAAATAGACACAAACGCGAGGCAGCCAACCAAGTAGCCTGGACTAGTCAACTTCTAAGTGCCTTGATGGGATCCAGGTGCCTAGAATAGTCCAGGCGCTTGGTTGGGATCTAGGCGCCCAGAACAGTCCAGGTGCCTAGAAAGTTTCTAGGCACCTAGAAGTCCAAGCGCTCGGATAAGAATCTGATCGAGTCGAGAAAAGGTCGCGGTTGATTTGTATCTATTAGACGTCAAGCTAGGGGCTCCCGAAAGGCCTTCTAGGCGCCCAGAAAAACTTTATAAAAGTAACTTCGACCAGAGCATTAAGATTAACTATTCTTTTAATAATACTCATCTTGCTCAAGGAAAAGATGTCAACATGTTGCTTGTGCGATTAGGAAAACGCTAGGAGGAGTGCGAGGTGCTCAGGGCTTCTAGACCGATGACACTTGAGTTTGATTGTCTTATTTAAAAGTTGTTGTTATTTCTCTATTCCTTTGTACTTGTATTCAACCTGTAAGACGAGTTTCTACACCTCTGAAAAAGTTCCAGAAAGTAGACCACTAGTGGACGGGAGCCTCCCATGATTAGGCCTTAGATATACAGACCCTGGGGGTTGGGAACCAAGTAAACCGCTGGTGTCGTTTCTTTGTGTTTTGTTTTTATTATTATTCTATTACTACTGAAGACTTTGATAGAATGAACGAAAGAACAAATGATAAAATGCGATAAAGAAGCGTGATATTCACCCCCCCCCCCCTCTATCGACGCACACCGGGCCAACAATTGGTATTAGAGCAGGAGACTCTGATTGGAATAACCGTAAAGGCATAATTTTAAATAATGAATTTCAAATTGCATATTATATATTTTAAGTGCAAGGAGAGATGACACTATAAAAATAAGTGTCATACTCATAAGATTTAGAAGACACCACTGGCAACAAAACAGAAATTGAAGCTAGGAGCCCAAAGGAACAAATAGCACATCACATGCTTAAGTGCAAGAGATCCGGATACTACAATAACCAATGTCTAGAGAAAAAGAAAAGATCAACAGAATTAGAAGAAACGTTTCAGGTCAATAATTTTTTTTATGAAAATATCTCTATTAAAATACGTGATAGATTAGTTTCCGTGAATTTTTGTAATAATTTTGTTAGATCTAGCATGTTATATAATTCAATTAATAAAAATTCAAATTTAATTAATTTAAAAATCTAAATGAAAATAAAAATTCAAATTTAATTAATAATAAAGAATCTCATTTAATTAGTTCTATGTTAATTAAAAATTCAAAAATCAACAATAATTTAATTAATAATAAATCTAATTTGAATAATTTAGAATTAATTAATAAAGTTAATCAAGAAAATGACCAAGTTAATTTAGATCTAGACAAAATTAATCATAATCTTAATAAATTTTTAAATTTATTTAATCAAGATAAATTTAATAATAACTCAACTAATCAAGATAAAATTTATTTAAATAATAATCAAGATAAATCTAACCATTCTAATTTTAATAACTCGAAATTAAATATTGAATTAATTAATCAAGATAATCCTAAAAATAATTTGATCAATTCTAATTCTAAAAATTTAAATACTAAAAATCCAAAATTAAATCTTAAAAATTCATAAGATAAAACCTTAAATTTTGACAAAATAAATTCTCATCTTAACAGTAATTTGAAAAATTCAAACAATAATTATCCAAAAAAAAACAAATTCAAAAGATAAAATAACAAATAAGATAAATTATAATCTTAAAAATACAAATTTTAAAAATTAGAAAATAAATATTAAAAATTCAGAAATAAATGTTCAAAGTTTAAAATTACTAATTCGAATTTAAATACTAAAAATTCAAAACTTAATCTTAAAAGTAATTATGAAATAATGAATTCAAAACTAAATCCAAAAAATATGAAATTAAATCCCAAAAATACGAAATTAAATCTAAAAAATCTAAATTAAATACCATAATTTAAGAAAATAAATCTACAACTTTCATTTAATCGAATCCAAATTTAAGAATATGAAGTCAAATTTTAAAACAATTATCATAATATACCTTATAATTATGGAACTAATAAAATCTTACCCAATGAAATAATTAAATTAATAAAGAAGAAAATGTGTCAAAGTTGGTTAATATATTCGCGGGTTCACACAAAATGTATTAAATCGAGAATTTGATAGATTATTAGAAATCAATTGATAATTGTTTGACTTGTTTGACACATGCATACGGGCTATATACATGCATTAATTTATGTAAATTTATGCTTATAAATGTCATGTCATTCGTGTCAGTATTTTATTCCTACTTAATCTAAAATGGTTAGATAAAAAAAAAAGGTTGCTTGACACTTGCCACATAATACAAGGGTGGGGCGAGATGATAGAATATTAGGGAAGGTTGATCTAGGTAGACAAGTGGGGTAAGACGTACCTTACTTGGTCTGCTTAGCTAAGTGGAAATTGAAGCTACATCGCCACATCCTAGATTAGTTATACTAGGGCAATAAGGAGGATAAATATAAAATTTCTTAACAAGACTTTGTCTAAGAAAATGGTCATTGATTCGATACTAAAGAAGGCCTCTATGCCTCGCCATGGGCTCGAAGCCAATTTTTGAAATCTATGTCATGCCCCGAGAGTATACTTATCTGATAAAAATCGGACAGCACCTCTCCTGTATGGTTGATAATATCCTGAATACATTATCACAAAATAGCTAAAGAAATATACCCCACATGGGTATTCACATCCACGTAGTGTATTTTATGATAAAACATACCCTACACGAGTATTGCATAACCACGCAGTGTAATAGATAAGAAAATAAATAGTAAATATTGTCAACACGAACAGAAAATCAAAAACTTACTATTGTGAGCCGGTTCGGCTTATGACACCAAGACATGATAAGAAACACAATCGAAATCCAAATACAAATCCAATAATACAATACCAATGAATTAAATAGATGCGGAAGCTAAAACAAACCAACTTAATACGAAAATAAATCCGAAGCTCGATGTGAGAGGGACAACACAGGTAGATATCCTCCAAGCGACCCAATTGTTGAGAATCCTATGCGACAAAATCAAATCTTAGCAAAAAAATAGGATCCCTTCCGTGATCCATGCGAAAAATTCATACAAGTTAAATCTACAAAATAAGGTCATATCTAATAG
>JBBUKS010000008.1:2888102-2927420 GCA_038050645.1 Hedychium gardnerianum | reverse complement strand
GTGCATAAGGGGGGCAGGAACCTGGCTACTAGCCAGGATTTGACCCCTAGACCTCATTGTGGCAACACCTCATGAACTAGCCAACAGCTCATCCCGTGGGGACTTACTCATGATATTATGTGCAGTTGAGTATGATGCTTGTGTAGTAGTGACATACGGGTTGTCATCATATGATGATGAGTATATTCTTCCTTTGAGACTATATACCTTTGAGTTCCTGTACTTTTTATTGTTCATGCACTATCTGTCTTATACCTGCTGAGTATTCCTTTGTACTTACCATTCCTGTTTTTTATTATTGTTTTCTTGTTAGCATGTTTATGTTGATTGGGTCGCTTGGAGGATGTTGCCCGTGCCGTCCCATTCACATCGAGCTTCGGATTGTTTCCGTTTCATTTCGGTTTGCTTTAGCTTCCATATTTATTTAATTTATTGGCATTGTATTAATTAATTCACATTTGGACATTTGACATTCATTCGGTTATGTATTCAGAGTGTTAAGTCGAGCCGGCTCGCTATTTAATTGTTTGGATTTTATCTGTGGAGTGGACCCCTTAGTAGTTCTTTATTTTGTTGGATTTTCTTTTACACTGCGTGGTTGTGAATACTCGGGTAGGGTATTATATCTATATATACACTGCGTGGATTGTGATTACGCGGATAGGGTATGATATATTTGTATCTATGTTGTGATTGTGTAACCAAAACTATGATTGTTACAAGGGGAGTGTTGTCCGTTTTTAACGGATAAGTATCCTCCCAAGGCATGACAATTTATTGGTATCAGAGCCACAGGGGAGTGTGTTTTGGTTATCGCGATTTGTTTTCTCGATGTGACTTTTTGAGTTTTGGGACAAGGCAGCGGCAGGATATCTCCAAGCAATAAGAGGTAAGTTGTGTAGCAGGTAATCTATTTTTCTATAAATTCTTACCTAGATGTATGTGATAGGTATGACTTGAGGTAGATCAGTCACTATTTATGACCGTGGTCACGGCCGACCACGGAGATGATTTGTTGAGTCAATAGGACCTGGACCTGATACCTGAGAGGTGAATTTTCTGGGGTTCCGACTGAGATTGAGTCTAATAGCATGAGTCAGACTCATCACACCCCTATGAGAGGTCCGAGATTACAGTCTCAGGGAATATCATCAATTGTACTAGCCCAGACTAGCTAGCTGGGTGGTAGATAGAGATCATATGTCATTGTTGGTCAATCAGTAAAAGATCGACTTACTCTATTTTCATGGAGATACGACCATTGGGTCGCTTATGCGTGGTTAGATAACCATGGAGGCACATATGACTACATGACTTGTACTAATGTCGAGAAGGCTGTATTAGCTGCATACCACCAATGAGATCAGGTCATTACTTGGTGGATGATGCAGAGGGCAATTTTTGGGATCAGTCAATTACTTGAATTTTTATTTCGTGATACCTTTGAGAGGCAGTAGATGAATCATTGTTGTGTAAGAATTGATAGAAGTCTTACACTCTGATCACATGACTTAGTGGTATATCTGTCATCTAAAGAGGGTCTGATCATCAGTTAAGAAGTCAGGGGATGCTCTCGGACTTCGATAGTCGTGCACTGATAGTAGATCTACAGGTGCTCGTTACAACAGAATTGGACATAGTACTGGACGTGATTGGTTGATCAACCACTATGCTATAGTTGAATGTTGAGCATGACTGCTCACTTTTCGATTTTCGGATCATCCCTTTTTGGGGTATTCGTTGGGACCAAAGATGATAAGATATCTACCGTCTTTAATTAAGGTTGAGGAAGATGATACTTCATAGCCCTCGAACGTACCTATAGTTCGAGAATGCCCGGACGTATTTATAGAAAAACTCCTCGACTTGCCTCGGAAAAACAAATGGAGTTTATGATTGAGTCAATTCTGGGTACGACACCGGTATCAAAGACTTCGTACAGAATAACTTATTGTCCTTATGAACGACATTCTGATTTACTCTTGGTAAGAGTTGGAGCATGAATGACATCTTCACATAGTTCTGGAGACGCTTCAACGAGAACGTCTCTATGCGAAGTTTAGTAAGTGTGCATCTTGGCTGTTATAAGTGGGATTTCTTGGACTTATGGTCTCTAGTAGAGGGATAAGGTGGATCTCTTGAAGATAGAAGCTGTTACCTATTGGGAGCAATCGAAAACAGTACAGGAAGTTCATAGCTTTCTGAAACTGACTGGATATTATTAGAGAATGCTAGAGGATGTTTCTAGCTTTGCCCTGTCGTTGACCTGACTTACCAGGAAGGGAGAAAAATTTCGTGGATAGAGACTTGCGAGACAAGTTTCTAAGAGCACAAACAAATACTAGTCATTGTAACCATCTTCGTGTTTTTTTTTCTGAGGAAGATAGATTTGTGTTTTACACTGATGCATCGCTGCAAGAGTTAGGTGCAGATTAGATGCAGCATACAAGGGTAGTATCATATACTTCTCGTCAGTTGGAGGAACACGAGAAGAAACTACCCTGTCTACGATCTAGAATTGATAGCTATTATTCTCATGCCGTAAATACGGAGATGTCATCTGTATGAGATTCTAGCTAGTCATCAAGCGACAGTTACAGATTTGATGTAGAGTTTCTCAGAGTTGGGATGGGTAGAACAAGGGTAGACAGAGCATGGGATTTTGATATCCAGGGTTGCTCGATTTCCCATTTTGGAATAAATTAAGAATCACAGGCTAATGGTCATCATTTGCAATATCTGTGTAGCAGAGTGGTTTTAGGACCGCAGACAAAATTCTCGTATGATGAGAATGACACCCTATATTTTCATGGAAGACTGTTTGTACCTATGACACACCCAGTCAAAGAGGACTTATATCGGGAAGCACGTCGATCCGGATTTGAGATCCATCCAAGTTGGACCCGAATGTATAGAGATTTGAGACACTCTTACAGGTAGAATGACATGAAAAAGGGACATAGCGAAATTTGTGACTTGATATTTGATATATCAGCAAGTGAAGGCTGAGCAGCAGAAACCAACAGAGTTGTATCGAAAGGTCCCAATACCGGTATAGAAATGGGAATATATCACTATGAATTTTGTGGTAGAGTTACCCTAAACATGGAAAGGACATGATGTGATTTGGGTGATCGTTGATCGATTAACCAAATTCGCACATTTTCTACTGATCCGTAAGATGAACTCTTTGGATTGTTTGGCGGAGTCATACGGTAGAGAGATTATCATATTTCATGATATACCTCAGAGTATTACATTGGATTGAGATCCATGTCTTTCTCAAGTTTTACAACTTGAGTTGAGTATTCATATTGAAGTTGGTTAGTTAAAGAACTCGAGATGAGTTGTTCCTTAAGGTCGTTATTTTCCTTTAGGAGTAATTTAGCTTGTGCCTCAGATTTAACTAATTTTTTATTTAAGCACGAAATTACTTAAATTTTTTTTTACAAATAAATTAAAATCTACCTCATTGGATCCTTTTGAACCGGATATAGATCTGTGGCTTGACTCGTACTTGGACTCATCTTCTTGGTTTGATTCGCTTTCTGACTCGCGTTCGATTGCCATCAGTGCGAGGTAGCTTGCCTACTTTGGTTCTTCGGTATCTGATTCTTCTGAAGAAGATTTATCCTAGGTGGGTTTGAGTGTTTTCTTCCTTCTGGTCTTCTTGGACTTATCTTCTTTCAGATTAGGGCACTTGTGTTTAAAATGCCCCTTCTTGTTGCATCCATAACAGGTGATGCTCGCCTTTGTGTTGTTGGATGCCATCTTTTGTTGGTCCTTCGTGGTGAAGTTCTTCTTTCTTCTAGTGAATATTTTTCTCACCATGTTCACTAGCTGTTCTTCTTCATCTGATTCAGAGTCGGACTCATCTTCCGGCTCGGGTCTGGTTCGAATTTTCATCTTCTCCTCCTTGGTAGAACCTGTCAGAAAAGTTATACCTTTCTCAACCTATTTTGAGTTAGTCTATTCATGTAGTTCCAATTCACAAAAAGCTCATCTAGCTTTAATTTACAGAGGTTTCTCAAAACTTTATAAGCATCTACTATAGATGTCCATAATGCATTTCAAGGAAATGAGTTTAAGGCATACCTTATTATATCCTTGTTTTCCATCCGGTGGCCGATTAGGTAGAGTTTGTTGAGGATGTTCTTGATCCTCGCGTGCACTTGACTTGCTGTTTCTCCATCCGTCATTTTAATATTAAATAAACTATTCAAAAGAAGGTATCTCTTAGTTACCTTGGAGTTGTTTGTGCCTTCATGTAATTTAATCAACTTGTCCTAGAGATCTTTTGAATTTTCGTAGGGTCCGACCCGGTTGAGCTCCTCCTTCGTCATCCAGCATTGGAGAGTGTTCAGTGCCTTGAAATTAGTCTGGGCTTTGTTCTTTATTTCAGAGTTCCATTTTTTAGAGTCGAGGAGTGCGCCGAAGTCATCTGTCGAAACCATGTACCCTCGTCGAATACTGAACCATTGTTCGATGTCGGTCTTTAGATACACCTCCATTCTTTTCTTTCAATAGGGGAAGTCATCGCCATTGAAGAGTGGGGGTCGAGCAGTGCTATATCCTTCGATCTGGGTCATTTAGTTCTTGCAAAGATATAAATTTAAAATAGCGTTTCCAAGACTTGATTTTGGGATTAGTAGTGCGGGAAAAAACAACCAATTAATAATTGCAACGAAAAATAACTTAAAAGAAAAGAAATTTCTTGATTTAGTGGTTGTACTAAAATCAAGCTTCTCCACTCTAATACCACTATAGGATCGAGTGCACGTGAGAGGGGGGGGGGTGAATCACGTGTTTTAAAAAATTTCTTTTTCGATTTAAAAATCGTTCGACAAACATGAGTATGCAGTGAAAAAATAAAAATAAAATAAAAAATAGTACACAATTGATTTTACTTGGTTTGCAGCCTCGCAGACTATTACTCCAAGACCTACGCCCCTTTGGGATATTTCGAATGAGCAATCCACTAAAACTCTCTTCCAGGAAACTTTCGGAAGAGCAATCGATCACAGAATTAGGGAAGTATAACAACCCTACACTTCCCTATACAATAACTAAAATATAATAAAATTAAGTATAATTACTTTGTTACCAACACGTGAAGATGAGAAGTGGGTTGAGCTAATGTGTTGGTGAAGATTCTGCTGTAGAAAGTGGTTCCGACGTCGGTTCAATGTAGTAGGGTCGTAACATAGCAGTTTCAGAGCTCGGACCGGCAGTATGATGAAGAAATATCATTTTGAAGTGATATTCAAGGCTGCTGGTCAAGACTTGTTTTATAACCCATTGGGGGCGCCTCCATCGATCCGGAATGCCTCTATTAAGATTGATCTGATTCGAAAAAACTATTATTTATCCACTCCAAGGTGCCTCCAAGCTGTCCGGGGCGCCTCCATCGATGTCACATGTCATTCTCATTGCTTATCTATGCGCTAAGGCGCCTCCATCCACTCGGGGCACTTCTAATGCCTCTGCGCCGAGGCACCTCCAGTGCCTTTGGCTCCGAGGCGCCTCCAGCACCTCTGGCTCCGAGGCGCCTCCATCTGTTTAAGGTGCCTCCATCCGTTCGATGTAGCAGGGTCGTAGCACAGTAGTTTCGAAGCTCGAGGCAACAATATGATGAAGAAATAATATTTTGAAGTAATATTTAAGGCTGCTGATTGAGACTTGTTTTATAACCCATTGGGGGCGCCTCCATCGATCTGAAGCGCCTCCACTGAGACTGATCTGATTTGAAATTTTTTTAATGTTTATCCACTCTGAGGCGCCTCCAAGCTGTCTGAGGCGCCTCCATCTATGTCAATAGTCTACGAAAACTCATTCTCGTTGCTTATTCATGTGCTGAGGTGCCTCCATCTACTCGAGGCGCCTCCAATGCCTCTGCGTTGAGGCACTTCTAATCACCCAAGGCGCCTCAAGCGCCTTTGGCTCTGAGGCACCTCCATTCACTCGAGACGCCTCCAACACCTCTGGCTTTGAGGCACCTCTAGCACCTCTGGCTTCAAGGCACCTCCATCCGTTCGAGGCGCCTCTAGCGTTGTTGACCATGGTTTAACTTTTGACTTTAAGCTCTGCAAAATCATATTAGTACAAAAAACAACCTGGACACAAGGTTAGACAATATAATATATACATGAATGTATTTCTGACTTAGATCTTGTCTAACCATGACCCGTATCTAGTCACGGTCTCAACTTAGAGTTCCAAGTTGGATCTAAGTTGGACCAACATCTAATATCCCCACTGGGACTTGGCCTCACTCGATTCGCTCCTCCAGTTTGCTTACCTCACTTACCATTTATCGACTTCCTTTCTTAATGTCTCCTGACCCACCAGAGTTTCCTACCAGAATCTCATATCTAGACTTCGACCAGTCGTCTTATCCTCCCCGACCTGACTGGACTTCCTACTAATCATCTAATCCTCCCTGACCCGATTCGACTTCCTGTCAATCATCTGGTCCTCCCTGACCTGACTGGACTTCAGCCTAGTATCTGGTCTTCTAGATCCATCAAGTTAGTTAGCCTGCACACTTAGCTTAAGAGATTAGACAACAATTATCCAATTTTAACCTATTGTCATACATCAAAATCATGGGTTAGACTATCGGTGCAAATTGCACCAACATGTATAACTACCGTTCGAGCAAAGTTTTTTTTTCATTTTGTTTCAATTTCTCGTTCAGCTCGAATTGATGCAATCACCTCTTCAGAAAATTCTTTCATTTTTTTGTAATTGTTTGTAATTGCTCGAAGTAAGTACAACACTACTTGAGCCATTTTCATTTTTTTATTTTTCTTCTTCCTGCACTACTAAATCTAAGACCAAGTCTTGGAACATTTTAATTTTTGTGTGTGTGTGTGCGCGCGCGCGCGCAAGATTCGTTTTAATGTCTCATCAAGAAGGTTACAATACCGCCCGACCGCCTTTTTTCTCTTGAGAGGATTTTAGCTACTAGAAGGGCCGGATGAAGTTTCACCTAAAAATCCAGATGGAAATGTGGATCATTATTCAAACTGGGTTCGCACTATTACTCGACAGAAATGGAGTATCGATGATATGCAAAAACTAGGATCCACACATGATGAAGAAAATCGAGGCGGACACAGACTCTACAAAGCGGCCTAATGGGAGCAATACTAGAGGGCAAGAGGGTAAATATACACTATTTGAACAATGACAAGGAGCGCTCTTTTGATTAAAAAGCAAAGTCTTTGATGGTTAAAAAAAATGGAACGTCCTTTAACTTTTGCCCTAATATATAATAGCTATGATTTGTAATTAATATAATATTTGCACAAATAAGATCATATTTAACTAAGTTAACACTAATCAATAAAAGTGAGATCTTATTGAACTCAAGTCGATATAAAATAAAATCATATGGTAGCAATTATAAAACTTAATTATTATAGTAAGTAGTAATTACGATTTATAACTATGCAACATGTACACCAGTGAAATCCTATTCAATCTAAGATAATACTAGTTAATAACATGTTATAGCTATAACAATTGTAATATTATAATAGTTATGAATTATAACCACTACAATACAAGTACTGATCAATAGCATATTGTAGTATAACATCATAGCAACTATGAATCTTGTTATAGTATGATATTGATGAGAGTGTGTTCATGTTAATACACGCTATAGTTGCTACTATTTTTTGTTTTTTAGCCTATCAGGGCTTAGTATGGTGATAAGAATCAGGGTGCATTTTACAAGCAACCAAGGATGAAGTCAGAAAAATCACCAAAGTAAAAAAGAGGATCGTCGCCATCGTCCCCTTGGCTCCTTCCTTGCAAGCAACCAAGGTTCAATTTCTAAGTAGAGCTAACCTACGGTAATTAAACTACTAATAAAATTGAAGTGTCACGTCAAGAGACACTGTATTTTTTGAATTTATTTGATGGACGAAATATAAAATCGGACCGTCTGAATATTAGTCAGATTAATACCTAATATATATATATAAGGGTGGAGCCACCTTATGTCCTACCCGGGCTTTAGCCCTGGGTCGACGCCAACAATAAAGAGGAGCTATTGAATTTTTGATGAGAAAAAGAAAAAAATATGTAAGAAAGAGAGAAAGAATAGAAAAGAGAAGAAATAAGCTAAGACTTTTTTATCCATTAGCCGAGGGCTGTGAATTTTCTGGCTTGTCATTGTATGTCATAATAATAAAAATAATAATTTTTTAATTTTTTTAATAATCAAGATGTTATTAATTTGTATATATTATAATAATTAAAATTATAACAATTACGCGTTATAGTAGTTAAGACTTCCCGTTACAGAATAATAAAAATGGGATGGCGTTCCAATAAAAAGGGTTTTTTTATTTTTCTAAAAATAAAAAAAAACTGCAGGTGTTTCTTTTCTTGCCACAAATAACTCCTGCAGATTTGTTTAATATTATGTATTCATAAATGCTATTGTATGTAACCGATTATGTATATAAAAGGAAATAAATGGATTTATATGAATGTATAATATTTACTTTTTTGGGTTTAGTTTACATGAACGGAGAAGGGAGTACGTTGAAGAGGCCTTCGGAAAGGAAACGCTCCCCGGCCTTCTCCCCTTTTTCTCTGCCTTGAAATCGATCGCAGAGACGCGCTGCCGTTGAATTTGCTTGTGATCTCCTCGATTTCTTGCCCATTTCTCTGTCTCTCCGATGCGTCTCGCCGACGGGGCGTTCCTTTTCTCTCTTCTGGTCCTCGTCTTAGGTGCCCGCGGCCTCGAAGCTGTCCGGTCCGTCGGCGAGGGTGCCGATCTCCCTGATGCCGCCGTCGACCTCAACGTCTCCGATTTCGAGACCGCGCTGAGGGAATCCCCGGCCAGCTTCGCCGTCGTAGAGTTCTTCGCTCACTGGTAGCGCCGTTCCTTCCTCTTGATCTGAAAGTTATGGATTTTAGATCGCATTGATCGTTGAGGATTTTAAGGAAAGAAAAAGAGTCTCAGGCGATATGAAATTGCACTTCTTTCGGCTAAGACTCGTTTTTTATGATACTGATGTTTGCATATTCGTGCATTCGATTTGGTTCGCTTACTAATCGGTCCATAAAATATTTGTTATTTTTGGCGCATCTTCCTTGCCCTGACATGGTCGGTTTACTAGTGGAGTCAGTAGGATTTGATCCACAACCTGAAAGTCGCACAACTACAAGGAATTTAATGATGGGTCATTGCATTTGGAATTTTATAATTGGTTTGTCTTTATGCAAAACGCATTGTTCTTATGGAGTCATTAAACCAAAAAAAAGAGTATTCTTAGTGTTATGAGGAAAGTTTTGCCTGTGTGGAACTGATAGAGCATAAATTTAAAGGAGATAGAGAAACAAAAGGGGATGGAAATGTGAAGGAAGAGATATTATCCCATGATTCCTTCACATTGTTTCTTAAGGGGAAAGAAAATGCTGAACTTTTATACCTATTGTTTCTTAAGAGAGATCGCAGAGGAGGAAGAATCATTGTCAATCATTTTACCTTCACTATTCCGTTGTAATAAAAAAAAATTACTGATGCCCCATTGAAACATGAAAAAAAAGGTCCTGCAAGCTGACTGTCCAAATGGCCTAGATATGCCCCCATAACCACCAAGACATTTTCATTGACAATTCTTGTAGAGGCTAGCGATGCCAGGAGCCATCCTATTTGTCAACTACAGATGTTGCATGGTGGCACAATCAATGTTCGACATACGTAGAGACTGCCAATTCAAGACAGATTTCCCTTGTGGTCCAATCGTACCTTTTCACTATTTTCAGACATTATAGTCAATAGGATGAGCTGCTGTTGACTTCCCTCCCTTCCCCCCATAGCCATGCATTTTGTTGCCTAGCTATCCAGTGCTTTAGTCGAATGAAGATCATCAAGATTCTCTGAACATCATGCCTTAGCTCATTTTCTGACCAATTAAAAATTTCATGTTGTATCTATATTGTATCACATGCTGACAGAATCCTTTTACACCATTTGTAAGGATAGGTCAAACCCATCTATTGTAACATCGTGTCTAGCGTGTTTTTTTTCTTGTTGGAGAAAGGAAAGGATCATCCCCAAGTGATGAAGGGTTGGATTTGATTTCAGGACCTTCTGCAACACAATTAAGATCCAAAGCTACTTGGCACCTTACCTCATTCGTAACTAATAAAATATACCAGAACTGATTTTACTACAATAACCTGAAACTCTTGTGACACTAGACTGAATCAACATTCTTACTGATCATTACCAAGGTATTCATCCAAAATGTCCAACACAAACACAAAGAACCTCTAACAATACTGAAACCATTTGAAGATAAGAAGAATCAATCTAAAATTTTGGAAGCCATAAAATTCAATTTGTAGTGTATTGTCCCCAGAAACTTTTTCTTATTGATCTCATATTTTAAAAGCTGACCTATATATAAAAGTTGCAAGAATGATTGCACTTTCTGTGTTAATTTTTCCCTAGATTTAACACTTGAGGAATCTTTCTCTTACTTCACTTTTTCATCATATGAACTTCTTGTCTTGTTGTTTGTATGTATGGACTTCACTTCATCCATATTCCTTAAATATATTATAAACCGGGAATTTGGAATCTTCATACATGTTATCAAACATCATAATTGAGTACTTGAAAGAGTATTCTAATTGGTCAATTATGTCACACTTTATGATCATTCGGTTGTATCTATATCACTGTTTGTAAAAAACATCAGGGGTGTATGAAAGTCCAGTATAAAACATGGTCCTAAATTGTTTGGTCTGAAAGTTGATCTTCGACCTAAATATCCTAAAGATGTATTCGAAGGTTGAGCCTTCTTGAGTGATTCCACTTTAGATACATTTTACATTGTTTCTTTGACTTTTCTTGTAGTGACGTAATGATAAATTCAAGCAAGTTAATCAAAAGGCTGTCATTTTTTTTTTAGTCTAATCCATTTAAGTTGTGTGCTCTTCACTAGATCCCTAGTAATATTTGTTGACATTCAACGAAAATATTATCTTCTAGATGTGCCACTTGATCATTTCATATATTCTGACAGTAGTATATCTGTTGTTTCTGGTGATGTGAACTCAAGATGAACAATCAGAGCAGTGCTTCTTTGTTTTGGTATTTCCTTAATTGTTTGGTTTGATGGCCCATTTTGAGCTCAAATGGACTGTTTTTCTTAAGTTGATCTTGGATGGATGATACACTGGGTGTTGCTTGTCTCATATTTGTCTTTAGTTCATAGCTGATATAGGCTAGTAAGTTTTTTATTCCTTTTAAGTTAGGTTATTTGACATGCTTTAGTTTAATACTTTTTTTTATTAAACAGGTGTCCTGCGTGCAGAAACTATAAGGTATATGAAGTTCTAGCTCCTGCTTTTCTCAAGTCACAAACTTCAAAAATACTTTAACCATAATCATGCAGCCTCATTATGAGAAAGTTGCAAGGATTTTCAATGGGCCTGATGCTGTGCATCCTGGAATTGTTCTGATGGCACGAGTTGATTGTGCGTTGAAGGTAATTTTTTCTCCAGCTTTGAAATAACTTTTTTGGTTCCTTTTTAGCATAGAATATTCTAGTCCTTAGAAGCTGGAATTAAAATATCTGTAGTTGCCAGAATTTCAGCACGAAATGGTAGGGTTCTGATATCATGCCTTATTGATACTTGGCACGCTTCAAAGCATGTTGAGACTCAAGATCAAATCAAATGAATCTGAATCTGAATCTTGCAATCGCTTCCCACCTAGCTTGTTTACCATAAAATATAAGCTCATAGCAATTAGAAGGTCAATTGATTAAAATTTTGAAGCACTGGTTGTGAAAACATAACAAGCATCTCAATTAATGATCGTACATTATTAATACTGAACAAATTTTCGTGCATCGGATGAAAATATTGGTTAGTGAGGTCAACCTCATAATTTTTTTTTAAAAAAATACATAATATGGATACATCTAGTATTATAACTAGTTCTTCACATATCCATTAATATTTCTTGGTCGATCACTAAAACTTGGACTTAGACTAACACAACTTGAATTGGAACAAGAAAAAATACATGATATTGATACATGTTTGTTAGCCCATCAACACTTAAGATTCTAATTTTAGTCTAAATTTTGATTATTTAGTCCCTACCTTTTGTTTTACTATTTTTCTTCTTTAAATTCTTGGATGTAGTGGCCAGGCAGAAAAATATTTTACTGGGTGCAAATGAATTTTAATTGATACCCATGAATTTTGATATGATTGAAAATCAATTTTCTAACTACTGTAAACTAAGATCCAAACTTATAAAAATTGAGAACTAGTCAAACCTGACTGATCTAGATTCTCCTAATTTTCACTTTTCCTATTATTTCTTTATTGAGTGAATTTCATGGATTGATTGATTGAACCATGAAAATTGTGTCCAAGTTTGTACAGTATTTCTGAGTATAACACTTGGATTTTATGACATACTGTAGAAATTTAAGAAACTACAAAAAGAATGATAAATAATTAATAAAACAGTTAAACTTAATTATCAGGAGAAGAGAAATTATTCCAAACTGTATTTATGGAACTCAAAAAGTGAAAAATATATGTATATACATCCCAAATATCCTCAACGTGATTTCATCCTTTGAAATAATTATAACTTGAATTATATGTTATAGATCATTGACTTGCAACATAGTATCAAATATGTGGATTTAGTAAATTATATATATATATATATATATATAATGATGTGTAATACTTATCTTGCTTTAGCTACTTCACCTCATGCCTTATAGATGGTATCATAGTAATTCATTTTGGAACTGCTATTTGAAATAAGCAAAATGGTGCAGAAGGTAGAATAATGCAGAGTTCAAAATACACATGCAAGGAAATAGAAGAGATAGTTAATATGAGATGAAATAGTAAATTTGATGGATCCTACCAGGCAAGCAGGGATTTTCTAAACTAAGCCTTCAGTCTGTTGCCTATATTGCCTATCATATAAAAATGCTATAGTCCAATGTCAGAGCCATGAAATAGGGTCTTGATTTCAATTGCCAACTTGATAAAATTACTGTTGCTGCTTCTTGTCTGTTTAATAACTATACTTTGAGGATTCTAGTCAGTCGTCCCTTTTTCATACTTTCTCTTTGACAGTACAGATAAATACGAATCTTTGTGATAGATTTTCAGTTGGTTTCTATCCTATGCTATTGTGGGGTCCTCCGGCTAAATTTGTGTCTGGTAGATGGGTGCCTAAACAAGAAAATGGTGATTTGCAATTGATTGATGATGGAAAGACAGCAGATCTATTACTCAAATGGATAAACAAAAAACTTGGCAGGCAAGTTGTCATTTTTTTTGTTTAGTTTTTGTATTGCCAGTTATTATCGTTGTATTCAATCAATGTGCTTGTGCATGAAATTAATTTTTGTGACTTATGAACTTCTGAGAAGTTCTCTTTAGCTTTTACCTGCACTTTCAGTTTTTTGATGCAGGTACAACTTGTTGAAATTTTACTAATTTAGCAAGGTAGCTGCTCCTTTGTGAAGGAGCATTTAGCTGATTCTAATGGTGTATTAAGTACTCTCTATTCTTCTTTAAACTCGATTAGCAGGCTGTGTATCCCGTTAATAGGCGGAGATATCTTGGGAACCAATTAGTGGTCATAAAATTTAGAATTGGATATAATTTCCTAAATGGTTGATGTTTGTCCAGTTAAAGACTTAAAATCGAATTTTGTCACAGAGGTGTTCAGGAGTTATCTAGCATTATAAAAAAGTTAGGAAGCTGCCGATAGGGCCTCATTGATTTCCTTGCCAACTTGATGGAAGATAATTAATTAAGGTGTGATAAATCGTTCATGGATAAGACAATTAACTTCCTAATTCATACCAATAAAGCATTTAGAGATACATCAGATCTGTTAGGGTAATTAGTTGATAATGCTGTCAATTAGAGTGCTGCATATAGAGATCCACTGGTTGGCTTGGAGGTTAGCCTTTTCTAGGGGAAAAAAGGTGAAGTGCCTAGCACTTGTGGTTTACCTTTTTCGTGATGTCGACTGTTCATGTTTATAAAGGTGTGATTTCTGTGATCTTAGATAAGTCAAACAGTTTATCAATAAGTGAGGTTCCTGGTATTTGTTTGTTCAGATTCAAATTCTTTCACAAGGAAATGGTGAAATGCTATTAAGGAAGACATTTGCAAATCATAATATTTCGAATATGTGCCATCTCGGTTGGGTCCTCTTCAATAAAAAAAAAAAGAGAAGAGGGTCATTTCTTGTTAATCAAGGTTCTCACTGTTTCTTTTATTAGTATGGTATTTTTGTTCATGGAAAATACTGTGTTTTCAGTTCTCTATTCCAGAAAAGAAAATAAAAAAGACAGTTTTCATCATCTTTTTGACACCATCGAAAAGATGCTTGTTCTTTCCCAAAAATAAGAAGAAAAAAATTATGAAAACTGTTGGAAAATTAAAATTCAAAAATTGAAAACATTAAACAATTGGAAAATGAAAACACAAGATACTCCTTTTGTCTCACTCTGAGGGTGGTTTACCTAGGTTTAGTTCATGTGAGAGTATCATTATTTACTTGCCCTGGGATTACTAGAAATACTGTAGTCATCTCACTGCTGGTGACACTTCTGTTCTGTGCAGCTCATTCAACTTCGATGATGCCAGATATGAAAATGAAAATACATTAGCTAAGAATGCCTTGGATCTTGACCAGGTCTTAACATCTCATTTTCTCTAGACTATTATGTTAACCAGCATTGTCTGTTCTTGATACTTGCATTATTTCCAATTAAAACTTCCTATTTTTGACAGATTGCGCGTGCTATTTACGACGTTGAAGAAGCTACAGCATTAGCTATGGACATAATCATAGAACACAAGGTTAAGCCTATTTCTTGCCTACATTTGGAATCATTTAAAGTAAAAACTTTCAAAAGTGATACATTCATGTATGCATCATGCAGATGATCAAGCCAAGTACTCGAGCGCCATTTATAAAATTTCTCCAGCTTTTGGTGGCACATCACCCTTCAAAAAGGTTAAAAACTCAAACATTTCATAAATGCAAGATATTTACTAGTGTTTCCTAAGGATTATATTTGACTTGCTTTAGGTGTCGAAGAGGAATTGCTGACCTACTTGTAAGCTTTGATGATCTGTTGCCTTCAGGTTCACTTTCAGAAAACGCCCCTATACTGCAAGAATATGACATACTTAAATCCTATCGAATCTGTGGCAAGGAAGTTCCTCGTCAATATTGGGTGGGGAAATTGATAGTTTCTTGATAGGTACAGTATAGTTAGACGATTTCCTCTCTCTAATCTCTGTACATTTGAGCAGATATTTTGTCGCGGGAGTAAAGATGATTCAAGAGGCTTCAGGTAGAAACTTCCTACTTTATCCTTTTGCTATCGATAGTTGGTCATTTCTGTTCTTAATGAAATGTTTCCCGTCAATTATTTCAGCTACAATTGTCTTTGAGATAGATCAAACAAACCAAGGCAGTGATATTTTGCTTGCATTTTTCAATCATGTTGTAACAGCTGCGGCCTGTGGGTTCTATTCCACTCCCTGTCTGTTCGAGCTGCTGACGGAGAGAGCCAATTGGTTTTCACTGCAATCCGCGACTTCATCAAGAACTTCTTTGTTTGTGACGACTGTCGTAGGCATTTCAATGAAATGTCTTCGCGGTACTTAAAAGATTCATGTATTATTTCTTCGCATCTAACTATATCTGACACGAGACAATTTGCAGTGTTCAGGCACCATTCAACACGACTCGAGGCCTAAGTCTTTGGCTGTGGAGAGCTCATAACGAAGTTAACGATAGACTCATGAAGGTGGAAAAGGACATGGGCACGAGCGATCCAAGGTTTCCCAAAACAACATGGCCTCCGAACCAGCTCTGCCCATCATGCTATGCTTCTTCGAGCCTGAAAAAAGGCGACAACGCGCAAATCGATTGGAACGAGGATGAGGTGTATAAATTTTTGGTGAATTATTACGGGAAGAAACTTGCATCTTCATCTAGAAATACAACTCTGAGCAGGAAGACGGATGATGTTGATGAGTTGAATGACACTGCAACCTCGAGCAATGCGGTTGCAGTGCCGATCGGAGCTGCACTGGCCATTGCTCTGGCTAGTTGCACATTTGGAGCCTTGGCTTGCTTCTGGAGATCCCAGCAGAAGAAAAAGAAATATTTGCACCAACTTCATTCTTTTAAGGACGTATGATCTTCTTGGAATGCAAATCACATTCCAGAAGAAAAGATGAACTTTTTTTCTCAAGTTTTTAATGTTTTATTTATCAAATTCTTTTCAACGTTTTCGATAAGTTATCCACACTGGTCCTGCACTCTCGATCGACCAACTTGGTTTGATCAACTCATACGTTTAGATCGTCTAGCACATTCGGCTACTTGCTATGCCTTGGTCAGTTGGGCTGGTTGAACCGATCGACTCAAGCAGCTTCATTGGCCTTCTTAGCTTGCTCGATCGCTAGATCAGCTTGCCCTGTCAACCAAATTGATGGATTGTCATGCCTGAACTAAACAAACATCTCTGAAAGAGTCTGAAAGCCAAATAAGAACTAAATCAGTTTCAAGTGCAAATCTCTAAATACAAACTTGAGGACTCGCTAATTTTTTTTAATTAAAAATAATTATTTCTTTTCTGAATCATAAACAAAAACTTGCATCAAACTTAACATATTGATTACATCTTTACATTATTCTCAAAGATTATTAAAAGGTGAAATTGACAAATGGAAAAGAACAAACTACTCCAAGTTGGTTTTGTTTTGGTAGAGCATTCGAAAATGTATTTTGTTTTGTTGTGGGAGTTTAATGAAAATGGTTAATCAGGTCGGTGTGGGAGTTTAATGGAGATGGCCATGCCATTAAATGCATGGCAGCTCCAGAAGAGATAAAAGAGAAATTAGATAATGTAATTTTACAAATCTTTTTCTTCTTCTCTCTTATATTTTCCATTGTAGGAAAGAAAAAGAACAGCAAAATTTCCGCATCCTCAGCATCTCAGCCGTGGTAAACAGGCCTAGCAAGAGGAAAAAAAGCCCCCTCACACAATTTTTTTTTATATTTCCGTCGTTATTTACGAAATAATAATAAAATCATTATCATCATAATATATTATATCATAAATAATTTTTTTTTCGATTGAAATATAATTTTCATCGATAATTTGTAACAGAATTAATTTTACCGTAAATATTAACGATAGAATATAAAACCTGTTGTTACAAACAACGATAAAGATGTAAAACCTATAGTTAAAATTAATGATGAAATATATATTTTCGTTGACAAAATTTTAAGGATATGTTTAATTTAAGTTATTATATATGATAATCATATGATTAAAATTATGAAAAATAAAATATAATTAAATATTATTAGATTTAATTTTAAATAATATAATAATATTTATTATATTATCTTTCGTTGAATTATCATTGCATTTATAATCCTTACTAAGAAATGAATGATTAATATAAGAAATATTATCATCGTAAAATCTAAAAATTAAATTTTAATTAATAATTAAATTTTTATTTATATATTGATGAACTAGATCTCGTAATTTATTTCGCTTTTTTTATTTCTTCTTTTTGTCACGAGCATTGCACTGTCCTTCGCTCACCGCCGCCGCTACGCTCTCACAACCGCCGCCGCATAGAACAAGCCCCTCGTCTACGAGTATGCCCCCAACGAGAGCCTCAACAAGCTCCTCTTCTCCCGTAAGCTCCACCGCCATTAATGCCCCTTCCCTCCTCCCTCGAGATTCCTCCCCTTTTGTTATTCTTCATCAAATTGGGACTCAGTTGTCAAAGATGCAATCCTTCTTCGATCAGCAGCTTTAAATTGCAGTGCTTTTGTTGCTGATGGAATTGAGCAGGAGGAGACGAGGAGGTCGGTTGGAGGAAGAGGAAGGCAGAGCTGGACTGGCCGCGGCGGTACAAGGTAATCCTTGGGTTGCTCTACCTCCACGAGTCGGCGCACACCACCATCATCCACCGCGACATCAAGGCCAGCAACATCCTGCTCGACGGCCGGTGGACGCCCAAGATCGCTGACTTCGGCATGGCGCGGCTATTGGATCTGGCCCTGTCGCCAGCGATCAGCGGTGCCGACGCAGAGCAGTGGCGATGTGCGTCCAGGCTGACCCGAAGCAGCCTCCCGACATGAATCGAGTCTTCGTTGCGCAGAACGAAACTTTTTTTTTTTTTGTTAATCCTAAAATCGTCAAAAAATCATCCATTTCTGAGGTAATTGCATTTTGAATTTTGCTGTGTCTAAACAAAATAAAATTAAATAATATAATCCTGAGTCGATAATTAAAATTATCAATAATAACTCTCTCAATCAAATGCACTCTAAGATGATGTCTCACCACACAAGGGATATTCATGGTTTGTCTCATTTTAGACAAGAAACATACAGACAAATCAAGGAAACAATGCCTCGTCAATGATCAAAGGTTACTGTTCTTCACGTGATTAATTAAACATCTAAAATTTAAATTTTAACTGCTACGTATTATAAAATTTTTCTTAAGTACTTTTTAATTTATTCTAATAATTAATAATTTTTTTTTCATCTGATTCTAAATTAATTTATTCAAAAAATTAGATATCTAAATTAAAAAAAAAATTGCTACGTACCGAAGGTCATCGGTCATTGATGCTTGCGTCAATGACCTCAGAATCAGTAACCAGACGGGGTAGGGATGTAAATAAGTCAAGTTGAGTAAAGCTTTGAGTTGTCCAAACTTGTTTGATAAAATAATCAAGCCAAGCCGAATCGAGCCTAAAATGAATCAAACTTTTGAAATGATTATTCAAGCTTGGCTTGGTTTACTTTTTATGAGCTTGAGCTTGTTTGAAGCTTGGCTTGAGCTTGTTTGAAGCTTGGCTTGAGCTTGGTTCATTTAGATGTTATTGAGCTCTCACTTTAAACTTGGCTTGAGTTTGATTCGTTTAGATGTTATGAAATTTTTAATTTAAACTTATTTGATTATTTAAATTTTTTACTTGTTTGGTTATTGAATTTGATAATTCAAATTTATTTATTTATTTTATTTATTTAGCATATTGATAAGAGTTTTATTAATTAATATGATTATTCACGAACGTTGTTCACGAACATTAACGAGCTGAACACATGTATTCAAATTTGTTTATTTAATTTAACGAGTTATTCAAGTTTGTTTATTTAATTGATCTTGTGTATATTGAACGAACATAAATAAGTTCTTATCAAACTGAACACCAAACTTGTTCACAAACGTTTAGTTCATTTATAATCCTAAACGAAGGAAATGGAAAAAAGGCAGAAAGAAATCGAGCAAACCCACCGGATCGAGCCTGTGCTGTATGCCATGAATTCGAGAGCATTTGGATTCAAGTAATTATTTGGATTCTACATTATTATCTTGATATTTCTACGATGACAGTTCAATGTCGAAAGAATTGCACATGGAATGGGCATCAAGCATCTCGAGCTTAACAATTGACATTGTTTGTTGCTCCTGTGTGACCTTTCTGTTAAGAATTGATGTTGGTGACTGGGCCCTTGAACCAGTGCCTTGCACTCAGCAACCACGATGCAATGGTGAGGACGAAGAGGCCGCCGACCGCAACGGGAGTATAGTTGAGGGTGTCCTTGGTTATCGGATACTCAACGGGCAAGGAGAAGAAGACAGTGATGGTCGCAACCCAAAGGACAGCAACCCAACCAACAAAGGCACCGTAGCGGCCGAGGTTGAAGGGTCCTGGCACGAACCTATTGCGTGCCAAGGTCACTCGGAAGAAGATAGGCAGTGCATAGGCAATGTAGAGTCCTATGGTGGCTATCGACACCATTGCTTGGAACGCCACCATACTTACCAGATACTGCAAAAAAAAAAAGAAGCAAAAGTCAGTTTGTTTGGCGCGCATCTATAATAAAAAACTCTTGAGCTTGTTTTTACTATCCACATATGTGTATCTATATAAATTCAAGTTTTTGTGTACGAATTGAACATTTGTCTGAAAGTCCACGTTGGTTGACAACCTAATACATAACTCTTCTCCTTTTTCATCCGGACTTGGGACTGACATTGGTGGATTTAAGTTTTTGTGTACGAATGAACTTCAAATTTAGTATTGCCAATAAAGTGCCAGAAATTTTAGTAGACAACAATGGAATAAAGGCGACTAGATGGATGATCCAAGAAAGCAAAACTCCTACAAAGAGCGAAAGACGAGTATTGCCTAATCACATGATTCTATAAGTAATAACAGAAATAACAGGGATAAGGACAATGAGATAGAAATAATACCGTCAATGCCATGCAAAATGCTATGAAAGCAGAGAGCCAAACTGCATTTATCGGAACTTCTTGTTTGTTGACTTTGTGCCAGAATGATGATAAAGGCATGGCTCCATCTCGAGAGAATGCGTATACCATTCTACATCCAAGCATACGATGAGATCTCAACAGAAGTTTGTACTTAGTAGTAAGAGCAAATTTTAGACATCAATTAGCACAAAAGCTTCGGCCATATATAGTTGATTACCTGGAGTTACTTGTCACACAACTCATGCCACAAAAGAATATCGCAATCGCAACAATACCTAAGCAAACAATTCCACCGACGCCACTTCCGTATCTATTTTTGAAGGCGAGATAGAATACTTCAGCGATTGCATAACCACCGGCATCATTTTCAGGGTTTAAAAGATAGGGAATATTAGTAACTGCGAATGTGATACCGAGGAGGTAGCCCCAACCAACAACGATCGATATGCCAATGGAACTAATTATTCCTTTCGGACCATTCTTGTCTGCATTTTTAGTTTCCTCTGTCTGAAATAGCAAAATGTGAAGAGCACTCTTTGATTGTCGATACAGTAAACACTTGAGATAGTGTAAAAGGTTACAAATATGTTCAGTTTGTGTGCTATAAAGCTTCAGTTGAGGTTATTTGGATTATGAATCAATGCAATAGTCATCTAGTTAATATGAAACTCGACTAGGATGTTCTGATGGAAGTTTTGAAGCTCGAATACTATCAAATATAAAATATGAAATCAAATTATTACTTTCATGCATCGAACATTTCTTATATACTAGCCGGTGATTAATTATGATAGTAAATTCCCAATACCAAATAAGAAACCTGATTTACTAAACTAATAGTTAGAAAATTCTGTAAGTTTAGACAAGTATTCATACCATGTGAGCAGATGCGTCGTATCCCGTCACGGTATATTGGCTCATTAGAAGTCCTAAAACAAAGATGTAGAATTTGTTGTGGATTCCAGCATCATTTTCAGTGTTAAAATGAGTGAAGACAAATTTAGCACTGGCCCTTTCAGTGGCAACGGTAGGTATTAGGATCATTAGGACAAACACACCTGATGAAAATCATCCTATTAAAATCTCAATAAGGGAAAAAAAACTCTCCAGAGGTTGATGTGAAAATTCAAGAACTGGGAAGAGAATAAATTGGCACATACCTACTAAATTCCATGCAGCAGCTAACTGTCCAAATAATGATAGCCAACTTATAGGAAGGCTGTTTATTAGAGCATGGACGAAGAGAATTCCCCCGTGGAAAGCAATCACCACGTATTTGGAAGCTGAGTACCCTCCTCCGTTGTTTCCACCAGTACTAAGTAAGATAATCACTTGAAGTAACTGAGCTAGCGAGAAGTCTACACTGGTTGTAACAGCCCACTGCAAGAAAAAATTCTTTCTTAATAACCATCAGAAGAGGCAGCCTGCAGTCAACAATCGAACCGAGGAATTACTTATTTGATCACCTGCCCAACAATGTTGAACCTGCATAGAATTAGATCATAGATGTTCAGGATTTTATCCTTCTCAAGTATTATTTTTCTGAAATCAAAATAAAATAGGAAAGAACAAGGAACAGGTATTCTCATGAACAATTGAAATTATTGGAGCTTCTAAGAATGCAAAACTCATTTATTTACTTTCTTTTTTCTACCTATTTATGAGAAAACATGAACTTTCAAGTTTGAGATTTGAATTCAAAATTTATAATTTGCTTCATCCCTTAGAATCATCACTCTTCTCTATGAATGTTCAGGTGTTCCAGAGGCACTGAAAGATACTGCAAATAGAGCTAAAAGTTAGGGTTCCAACTATCATGGATTTGCAATTTGTTGTTTTGCGTTGGAGAATTTCCTGAACCTTTTTCAATAGTGTTGAATGATTATAGCATCTTATCTTTGACCGTGCAATTAACTTAATTGTAGGGATTATAAATCTTATCTTTGACTGTGCAATTAGCTTAATTATAGGGATTGATTATAACATCTTATCTTTGACCGTGTAATTAGCTTAATTGTAGGGATTGTAATTGATAGGCATAATTACAAGGTGATGTATATAAATGATCCATATAGCCGACCCCACATAGTGGGATAAGGCTCGGTTGTTGTTGTTGTTGTTGTTGCACATAAGTGAACAAAGTTACAAAAAATTATTTCATCTCTTCCTCTTGTACATGGTATCAGAGCAGAGCATTATTTCATCTCTGTCGAAAGTTGATCCTTGACCTAACTTTCTGTCATTTTTTTTTCTGCTTCTGCTGCTATTGACGGTCCTCATGCCGCCACTACCCGAAACTCTACCACCGCCACAGTTGCTCTAATCTACTACTCAAGTTTTTGCCTCTAACTTTCTCCTATAATGACGTCTTCAGATTCTAAACCTAATTTGGCTACCACTATTAAATTGAATGGGACCAACTATCTCTTATGGTCACATTCGTTTGAACTATTTCTGGGGTCCCACAAGAAGAAGGAACCGGCCCTCCTAACCATAAAGATCCGAAATATTCAGATTGGATTTCGGACGATTGCTCTGTTATGGCTTGGCTCCTCAACAGTATGGAGGAGTCCGTAAGTATTAATGTTATGTTCGTGGAAACTGCCAAAGAGATGTGGGATGCCTTATGGGGCATGTCTTCGAATGACAAGAATGTTTCTCGTGCTTTTAAATTATATGAAAAACTCTTCGCTCTTTGACAAGGCGATCAGCCTGTTAGTAACTATTTTGCTACTCTTAAAGGGGTTGCCGATGAAATTCTGCTATACCATCCTCTTTCTTGTGACGCTCAGACTCGAAAGAATAAGTGGGAGGAATTCTTGGTCGCAAAGTTCCTATCTGGTTTAGATTCCACTCTACAATCGGTTCGAGATAATCTACTAGCAAGTGATGACATTCCCACGTTATCAAATGCTCTATCTCGGGTTCTTCATGTGACCACGGGCCGTCCTGACACCAGTTCTCCCCCATCTTTCGACACTTTGGCTATGGCTGCTCATGGTCGGGGGTTCTCAGGGTCGTAATAGTGGTCGCGGTCATGGTCAATGCCACTAGTGGTCGTTCATGTGTTCACTGTGATCGTTCAAACCATGCATCCGAGAAGTGTTGGGCGAAGTTTGGTAAGCCTGATTGTATTAACAGTGCATCTACCGAACCATCGACATCATCACCTGACGACGATATGGTCTCTTTTTCTCATACTGATTATGAGAAATTGTTTCACTCTTCTGCTAGCATTCCTTCTGCCACTACTGTCTCATCTTCTATAGGTGCGTTTGCGGTATCTCATGATAAGTCTTGGATGCTGGATTCTGGTGCTTTTGCCCATATTACTGGTAACAAGTCTGTTTTCTCTTCCTCTTTTGTTTCCTCATCTTTATCCCTTGTCCGTCTAACCAATGATACATATTCTCCAATTACGAAAATAGGTGTTGTCGGGCCCACTACAAATATCACTCTTGATAATTTTCTCTTCGCACCGAAATTTCCGATTAGTTTACTGTCCCTAAGCCGTCTCACAAAAACTCACAACTGTTCTGTCGTTTTATCAATCCTATTGTATTTTTCAGTACCTACAAACAAAGAGGATGATTGGTGGAGGACATGAGTGCGATGACCTATACTATCTAGATTTTGTTACACCTGCATGTTCCCGTGCACTCTCAACAACGGTGTCTCCTTATTAGCGGCATTGTCGTCTAGGTCACCCATCTCCTTTCTCTCTTAAAAATTTAGTTCTTGTTCAATCTACTATTTCCAATGCAAGTCCTGTGAGTTCGGCAAACACCATCGCACGTCTTTTCCTTCTAGATTTGATAAACGTAGTTCTTTTGCTTTTATACTTGTTCATTGTGATGTTTGGGGACCTAGCAGAGTTGAGTCTAGAGGGGGCTTTCAATATTTTATAATTTTTGTTGATGATTATTCCCGCATGACGTGGTTATATTTACTCAAAAATAGTAGTGAGATTTCTGATGTTCTACGATCATTTTATAATGAAATAACAACCCAATATTCTATTAACTTGCACACTCTTCGTACTAATAATACACTTGAATTCACTCAGAAAACTGCTTCTACATTCTGTAATTTTTATGACATAATTCATCAAACATCTTGCTCATACACTTCCCAAAAAAATAGGATTGTTGAACGCAAACACCATCATATTTTAGACGTAGCTCGTACACTTCTCTGTCACATGCATGTCCCTAAGTATTTGTGGGGTGATGCTATCGTCACGGCTTGCTTCCTCATAAATAGGATGTCATCTCATGGGGATATCTCATTCTCATGTCTTAATCCTGACAATTTTTTTTTGTCTCCTCGCATATTTGGTTGTGTTTATTTTGTACATGATTTTACTCCTAGCTTGGATAAATTGTCTCCTCGCTCTATTAAATGCACCCTTGGATATTCTCGTACACAAAAAGGATATCGTTGTCTTGACCCGCTCACAAAACGCAGTTACACCTGTGCTAATGTTACATTTTTTGAGTCACAATCATACTCCCCCCCCTATCTGGCTCAGTCTCCTGATACATTAGCATCTCCTCCATTACCTATCCCACCATCCATGTCTCCCACTGCAAATGCTCCATCTCCTAAACCATTGCAGGTGTATACAAGACGCTCTCGGCCAGAACCTGTCTCATGTCCCTCGCCTCCTTTTACTGTAGCTCTTGATGCTCCTCGCCCCTCCAATATTAATCTGCCCATTGCTCTTCGTAAATGTATTCGTTCTTGCACTACCCATCCTTTGTCTAACCATATCTCGTTTGATTACCTTGGTCCTACTTTCCGCGCTTTTGTTGTTTCTCTCTCATCTATAGAGGTTCCAACTACCTACTTTGAGGCTTATTACCACTTTGCTTGGCGGACTACAATGGATGAAGAAATGCCCGCCCTTATCTCTTGTGGTACTTGGGAGCTTGTGCCTGCACCACCTTCCACTGATATTGTTGCATGTCGTTGGTGTTTACTTTGAAGTATAAAGCTGACGGTACTATTGATCGATACAAAGCTCGCCTAGTGGCCAAAGGATTTACACAAACTTATGGTGTCGACTACTTTGAGACGTTCTCTCCTACGGCCCGCCTGAATTCTATTAGAGTTCTGTTCTCCTTAGCTGTTAATCAATCTTGGCCAATGTATCAACTAGATGTGAAAAATGTCTTCCTTTATGGCGATTTGCACGAGACCGTTTTTATGGAGCAACCTCCGGGGTATGTTGCTCAAGGGGAGAATGCTACTATGGTTTGCAACTTAAAAAGACTATTTATGGTCTTAAACAAAGCCCCAGAGCTTGGTTTGATAAATTCAATAATATAATCAGAGTTGTTGGCTTCAAGCAGTGCAAATCTGATCATTCTGTGTTTGTACGACATAGCACAAATGGGGTTATCATTCTTATTATTTATGTTGATGACATCCTAATTCCGGTAGTGATATGAGTGGGATTGACGAAACTAATAAGTATTTACAGTAACACTTTGTTACTAAGGATATGGGTCGTGCTAAGTATTTCTTGAGAATTGAAATTGCTCACAACAAATCTAGAGTTTCATTATGCCAACGGAAGTATGCTACATATTTACTCAAAGAAACTAAATTGCTTGGAACGAAGCCGATTGATACTCCTATGGATATCAATTCGAGTGTTTGGGATGATACTGGAGAATTCTTTGAGGATAAGGCAAAATATAGATGGCTTATTGGTAAACTCGTCTACTTAACAATAACAAGATCACATCTCCTTTGCAGTTGGAATGGTCAGCCGTTTTATGGATAAGCCGAAGCAAGTTCACTGGGATACTGCGATCAGGATTCTTAAGTACATCAAGAAATCTCCAAGGAAAGGGTTGTCTTTTAAGAGAAATAGGCACCTAAAGATCGAAGCTTATTCTGATACTGACTATGCTGGATCAAAGACCGACAGACGGTCAACTTCTAGGTATTGCACTTATGTACGGGGAAATCTAATAACATGGCGAAGTAAGAAACAAACTATCATTGCTAGGTCAACTGCCGAAGCTGAGTACATAGCCATGACTCATTCTGTGACTGAGATGTTATAGCTAAAGAATTTGTTTGAAGAATTAGGATTCACCTACAATAAACCACTGCTTGTGTACTGTGATAACCAAGCGGCTATTCACATTGCAAGTAACCGGATTTTTCATGAGAGGACTAAGCATATTGAAGTTGACTGTCACTTTATTCGCGAGTGCGTAATGAGCCAGAAAATTGTCACTCCATTCACATTATCATCCAATTAAGTTGTTGATGTCTTCACTAAAGCTTTAGGAGAAAAACCATTGTCAAAACTTTGTGACAAGCTAGATATGATTGATATATATGCTCCAGTTTGAGGGGGAGTGTTGAATGATTATAACATCTTATCTTTGACCGTGCAATTAGCTTAATTGTAAGGATTGTAAATCTTATCTTTGACCGTGCAATTAGCTTAATTATAAGGATTGATTATAGTATCTTATTTTGACGGTGTAATTAACTTAATTATAGGAATTGTAATTGACAAGCATAATTATAGGGTGATGTATAAATACCTACACATAAGTGAATAAAGTTACTGGAAAATTATTTCATCTCTTCCTCTTCTACAAATATAAACTAACACAGAAAAGATGACAAATAGCAGTATCAGAAATGACAAATCTGATTATCGAAGCTAAACTTTCATCTGATAATAATGAAATCAAGTAGGCGTACCATCCAGTGATCCAGGAGGCGAAGGGCGCCCACGCCCTGCCGGAGAGCCTGGCGCTCCAGTAGTACAATCCGCCGGAAGTCGGGTAGGAGGAGCAGATCTCCGCCATCGACAGCCCCACGAACATGGTGAAGAAGCCTGCGACGAACCACCCGTAGACCATGGTGACCGTCCCACCGTACCGGAGCCCGGTGTTGTAGAGCGTGGTGATGCCCGTCAGCACGGAGATGATCGAGAACGAAAACGCGAAGTTCGACAGAACCCTAGGACCAGCCAATCCCCCCAATTCGTATCAAACCCACAAAAACCCCAAAAAAAAGAATAAAAAAGACATATTTTTTGAAAAAAAAAAACAACAAAAACAAAAAAGCAGGATGATTACGATAGATCGCGCTTGAGCTCCTGCTTGTAGCCAAGCTCATGGAGGCGGGCGCCGCCAGAGTCGACCTCGATGCTTGTGGTGGATCCATTAAGCTCCTCCTTTCCTGACATGATCAGCGACGATCTCCGCAATTGTTCAAACGCCTGTCGATCTTCTTCCACATGGAAATTTTAAAAAGGCAGATTCGTTTGAGATCTGCATGGCTGGAAATATAATGTTTATATCTAAAAATATAGAGAAACGTGCGTGGACTAAAGAAGGCATTGAAAGTCAAAAATGATTAAATATTTAAATTAATTAATTAGCTACGAAACACTGTATTAGGTGAAGGCGAATATTCTCCTTTGGAATCTATTTAAAAATTATTTGAGAAAAATGCTTAGATTCCCGATAGAAGACACGTGGATGACTTTAGAGTCGACCATTTAAAAATTCAACGTGAGGTTTCAGATTAGATGAGATTGAGACTAAGACGACTCAATGTAAGATTTTTTTCGAGAAATTTGTTAAATTAAAAAATTGAATAAAAAGTTTGAATCATTTTGATTGTAAAGACATCGCTGATGTAGATTTTTGAGAAGTATATGAAATAAAAAAATTTAAAAAAGAATTCTAATAATTGTGTATGCGAGATTTGAGCTTTTAGTTTAAAATAGTAATAAAATTTTAAATATGTTTTTTTTTCTAAGTGCATTCGAAATAAAAAGGTATGATTTGATAATATAGGACCATACAAAAATTAAAAATTATAAAGAGATTTTTTTATAATAATAAATTTTTATATTTTTGATGTTTTAATAATGTAACAATCACAAAAAAAAAATATTTATAGCTTTGACCCTTAGAGTGTCCTAAATATAGTAAGCCTAAGTATTCAGTTGAACGAATCTATCAAATCGAATAAATTGAAACCAAATAAATTAAAATAGAACAAATCGAATTTTTTTGAATCAACCTAATCGATCAAATTTTTTAATAAAAATTGAAGAAATAGAACCGATAAAATATCGATTAATTTGGTTTTCGATCGAATTAACCGAACTTCTCGAAAAAAATTGATATCGACCGCTGACTACGGCTTGCATGAGGATGAGAGGACTTAGAGAGCTGCCAGCGATGGTCTCACCATTGGTGAGAGCGATAAGAGGAGAGGAAGCGAGTAAATCATGAGGAGAGGCGAGTGTCGATAGAGGAGGTCGACAAGACGAGTGAGATTGAGAATTAAGGATTTTAATTTTTTAATTCTAAGTTTGATTTAATCGATTTAATTGATTTAGGATTTTTAAAACTGAAACTGAATCGATTAAATCGAGATAACCGATTTCTTTTTTTTTAAGAAAATGAACTTCCAAATAAACGAAATCAAATTTTTAATTTTAATTGGTTCAGTCGATTAATTCAATTTAACTGATATTTTGCTCACTCTTAATGTAAGTTTTTGAGAGATTTGTGAAATGAAAAAAAATTTTAAAAAAAATTGATCCCTATGGATGTGGGGTTTGAGCTTTTTAGTTAAAGAGCCATAGTGAAATTTTAAATTTACTTACTTTCTCTCTCATGATGGTAAAAGATGAAATGTTTATTCGTCTCTGTCAGCTCGTCTTAAGATTAATATGAAGAAAATAAATCACGGGGACTAGTCTAGCTAGTCCGAACAGTGATCAGTACATGAGAGAGGATAGGTACCTTACTACTAGTCAGAATTTGACCCTCAGACTTCATAATAATAATATTCTATGTATTAATCATCCGTCCATTGCGTAAGATTATTTTTTTTTCTCTCTCAAAATTAGTCGAGAGGTCAATAATTAATGATGGGTTATTACTATATAAATTAAAGATCATAATTAATTAAAATATTAAATGAAAATTATATATAAAGATATAAAAATGTGTGATTTGATAATGTAAGGTTCACAAACAAAAAGTTATAGGGAGGTTTTTGATTGGGGAAAGAATAATTGATTTGTATGCTTTTGATGTGATATTTATGTGGCATCTTGGAGACTACAAAAAAAACAGCTTATTTAAGGCAACTCCAATCTAAGATTTTTGGAGAAGGTTTGTGAAATAAAAAAGTTGAATAAATTTTTTTTAACCATTGTGAGGGTAAAGTTTGAGGTTTATAGTTTAAGAACAATAGTGAAATTTTAAATTTACTTTTTAATTTCGAAATTTATGTAATATGTATGAAGCCATGTAACTATTGGTGCAATCGATCTCAAATCAAGGTTGATCAGGTTGATCAAGCTCGGTTTGGTTCGACCTTGGGTTTTAATGTTTAGACAATATGTTTGTAAGAAGTCAAGTAGGTCAAGGTAAAAAAGTTGGTCTAATGAGTTAGTCTAACTTAGACATATTGTTAAACATCAAAAAAAAGATTATTGGTGTAATCGACCTCGGTTCAAGATTGACCAGGTTGACCAAGCTTGGGTTGGCTCGAGTTTGGGTTTCAATATTTGGATAATATATTTGTCAGAAGTCAAGTAAGTCAAAGTTAATTGGATACTTGAGATGATTGAAAATTCAATGAAAAGTTGACAAGAGAAAAGTCCAAGTAGGTGAAGGAGGACCGAACACTTGGTGATCGAAAGTTCAACGAGAAATTAGTAAAGAAAAAGTCCAAGTGGGTCAAGAAGGACCAAACACTTGATGATCGAAAGTCTAACAAAAAGTTAGCAAAAGTAAAATCCAAGTGGATAAAGGAGGACCGGACATTTAGTGATCGAAAGTCTAACGAAAAATTGACAAGAGTAAAATTTAAGTGAGTCAAAAGTTGATTAGATACTCAGTAATTGAAAGTCCTAACAAAATTAGATGGCAGAGACGAATCTAGGATTTTTAATTTGGGAGTTGTATATTGAGTGACGAAAATAATTATTATATATTATATATAACTTTCAATAATAAAAATATAATAATTAAAATAAATAAATAATATACTCAAAGTTAATATTAGTATGAAAGGAAAGCTAATTTCTTTTTAAAACATATATCCAATTAAGTATCAAATATAAAATTTTAAATTAAAATGAATTCAACATTTATTTAAATTTTTGAAGTTTTGCATGATAATTTTTATGCTTATATTTCTAAAAAAAATTCTCTTAATATATATCATTAATTTATTTGAAAGAAAAACATTATCCATATATAGATATGTACAGATATTATTTTTTCCATATATCTATCTCCTAATTAATTACACCATTACATCCTTTTTCTTTTCTCTAGCTAGCTTTCCTTATGTCCCTTATTAATATTACTAGAGTTTCTTTAACTGACTCAACCACTCTCTTCAAGTCACTTTGTTCCTCACTCTCCTATAGTAATTTTAACTGAGAAGTTAAAAGTATTTTTTTTTAAAGTTGACATTAGGTATCCAACTTACACCGACTAATCTTGAGAGTAATCGACCCCGCCCTATGGAAGTTTTCCACTAGCTATAGTGTAAATAAAAAAGCGCTCGTAACAGACAACCCATCAACTCAGCGTTCTTAGGTAACCACTCATTAAAAAAAATCATCCGTTAATTCGCCGAAATTGGAACTCGATCTTTAAATATCTGAGAAACTAAGAAGGCATCCTGTCGTTGCATCATTACATCAGGGACTAAAAGTAATTATTAAATAGACAAAACACATCATCTAACTAATGATACGTGAGCCTGAATGAAACTAACAATCAAGAGAAATGAAAGGTAGAACTTTGAGATGGTGAAAGTCATGGTTTGCCTAAGTTTGAATGGATTGATCTGATGTGTGGTAACCAAATATGACAAAAACTTGGAGGCCTAATATAGTAATAATGTAATTGAAAATTTTTGAAGGGTCATAATGTAATTAAAAAATATTTGGAGGGTAATGATGTAATTAAAAAACTTGCCCCTAGTCCTTAACTAAATCCGTCACTGCTAGGCGGTGGAAAATTTAGTTGGAAATTAGGCAATAGAAGCCCTACAAGGTTAGGCGATTGTAGACCTAGTTGAAAACTAGACAATGAAAGTTCTAGCAAGGCTAGACGATGGAAGACCTAGTTGGGAACTAGGTTAAGTCCAAGTGGATCACGGAGGACTGAACACTTGGTGAAGAAGTCTTAGCAGGTCAAGGTTTGGGTGCTAGGCAATGAGAAAATTCCAATAGGTCAAGGATGATCCGATATTGGGCAACGAAAAGTCTTGGTAGGTTGAGGTCAACCGGATACCAAGCAAGAAGTGGAATCGATTGGCAAACCCTAAATCAAGAATTCAGGGCTTGCTGCTTGGGCAATCGATTAGTCTGATCGATTGGTGGCAACCAATCGATTGGGTCAATCAATTGACAGCTTGTTTTGGGCCAATAAAAGCTTGTCAAATCAATTGCTCGATTGATTGGCAAAGGTTTCACAAGAAAACAGAAAGCTATGGAATCGATTAGAGCAATTGTTAGGCAGTAATTTCTCGAGCAAACAAAAGGTGTTCAAATCGATTGGGATGCCCAATCGATTGAGGTGTTTTATCGAGCGAACAGAAGAGTTCTAAATCGATTGAGACAATTGATTAGCTTAAGGCTAATCGATTGACTGTGTTTTCTTGAGCGAACAGAATGATGCAGAATCGATTGAGGCAATCGATTAACATCCGATAATCGATTAGTATGACTCACCAATAGATTGGTTGGGCAAAAAAGAACCGTTCTGAGGTTTGAACGGTTAGATCTGACATGACAATCGATTGAGGATAAGACCAATCGATTGGGAGACATTTTCCATTCCAAAAGCAACCCTAGAAATTGGGAGTTCGTAGAGATTTCGAGCTGCTGTTCTTGAAGATTCTGAAGCGAAGTACTGGTGCATTTTCGATTCAACAAGAGGCATTTTCAAACAACAAGAGATCAAGCAAGCAAAGTTTTGATTGTAAAGTCATTTTCGATTGTATTTTGTCTTTACCTTCTTGTTTCTTGTTGTGTTCTTGTAAGAACGATTTTGTATGAGGCTTCTCCGCATTCGAAAAGTTTTCGAGAAAGAAAGAGTTCATAGTGAAGCTGTGAGCAAGGAGTGGACTCTTGGATTAGTCACCTCAAGGAGGTAGATACCAAGTAAAATCAAGTTGTAGTGTATGTGACATCCAAGTTGATTCAAGTTTCCGTTGCACATTCAACGACGAGCACAAAGTAACTACATGAAGCGATCGAAGTTAATCACCCCTTAGCTCGCACGGGTCCTAACTGTAAGTACCCGGGGATAGTTTTGATGTGATCAACCGAGTTAGGTTAGGTCATGTGATATTTGATCCTTGTGTCTAAGTGTGTAGGAGCTTAGGAACACAAGAAGTCGAGCGGAGGACGCAGCGGACGAGAACGATGGCACGGGAAGCGAGTCGACAGGCTCGGTGCATCCAAGAGACGAGAAGTTGCGGAAGAGTACACCGGTGGAGTGAGAAGGACGCGGTCCGAGGGACGCGAGGTGAGAAGGATGCGGTCTGAGGGATGAGAAGCCGGGGAGGAAGCATGCTCGAGGAGAAGGCCTGAGTTGGGTTCGTGTGAGCTCAACTCTGGACGGCTGGATAATCACCCAAAGCGACCAGAGAAGACCCGAGGCGCCTCTGTGTCTTGGAGGCGCCTCGAAAGAAAAGGCGCGTGAGAAGCCTCGGTGCTATGGAGGCGCCTCAAACGCCAACTGATGGAGGCGCCCCACCCGCTATTTGGATGAAGGCGCCTCAGACTAATAGAGGCGCCCCTGATCATCAAGATCATCGCTGAAGACTCGCTGTGGCGGATCAGAATTCAACCAAGGTGCTCCCAAATATTGTAGGCGCCCCCAGTGCTGCCAGATCACCAATGGACCAGTTTCGATCCATTGAAAGCGCCCCCAATCAATGGAGGTACTGCGACGTTAACAAAACGGTCACCTCGACCGATTTGCTATAAATAGAGGTTGTGACCTCCTGTTTTTTAAAAACACATTTCGTTTTTCATTTCCTACTTCTGCAAATTAAGTGTTTGTACTTTCAACGTCTGTAAAGATGCTACTCCGCCGGAATGAGCTATTTTAGTAGAGCTATTCTTTGTCTTGGATTAACAACCACTTCGGTTGTAACCAAGTAAACTCTTTCGTCTCTTCTTTTATGTTTTATATAATATTTTTTTAACGTGTGCATTCTTATTTAAATAAGAAGCAAAAGAATAGAAGTATTTTTATTTGCAAATTTATCCAACTCCTCTAAATCAGTCCAACCAATCTAACAGTAACAACAACTACATGTTATAAACTGGACAACAACAAAAACTCATTTAGAGATTTAATGATTGAACAGAGCTCTAATTATTGAAAATGTCTTACCGATCATTAAAATTCTAAATGAGCTTTTTTATAGTTCCAATATACTACATCAACATTATGAAAATTATTGAAACATATGGTTAGAGCTCTAAATATATTTTTTTTCCAATTCATAATGACTCCATGTATATTATATTAATTTCAAGATAAAAAAATAGATTTAAAATTTCACTGCTCTTGAATTATAAATCTCAAATCTTGCACTCACAATTATTAAAGTTTTTTATTCAACTTTTTTATTTCACAACCTCTTCAAAAATCTTAGATTGGAAATGTCGTAAGATTTGAAAATTTTATTTTAAGAACAGTAGTAAAAAAATTTAAAAAAATCTTTTAAAATTAGGAATGTAGCTGGAGTTATAGAGATATTAAATGAAAAAAATAGTAAATAAAGATGTGTAATTTGAAAGTGCAGGATTAAAAAAAGTTATTAGTAGATTTTTTTAATTTGGAAAAAAAATTATTTAGAGTTTGACGATTGAAGATGCGGGGACGCAAAGCTATATTAATTAGCTTCATTATTAATTAATGGACATATTTTTGTATATTATACTTGTTAATTCAGTGGAGCGTATTGTTGTGTGATGTTAACACACACCAAATCCCAAACTACGAAGACTTTTAGGCCATGAATCTCAATGATATGCGACAAATTCATGAGATATAATTGATAAATAAAATAAATAATAATTAACGTACGTTAGAAAATAATTTATATTATTAGTTAGGCAAAAATTAAGATGATGCCAAAAAATATTAAAAGCTGTCTGTATCAAAAATATCTTTATTGTGTCGTTATTATAAATACTACTCGTAATTATTATAATATGTAAAATTAATATAGTACACTTTATATTAATTTTTTTTAATCAATTTAATTAATATTATTTATTCTTAATTAAAATCACTACAACTATTTTAATAGTCATTGATCTCGTCCGATCAACATCGACGCATGACTCATCGATTCTCTAAAATAGAGGTTGGATGGATTGAATATCTCCAGGTGATAGAAGAATTCTTCAGGAATGGAGCAAAGGAAAAAAGGTTCAGTGGCTATGCCTGAGAAAAGAAAGATCTGTAAAAAGAGAGTTAGAGGAATAGCCAGGAAGATTTCTGGCATTATCTCTCCAACGCTCAAGTCAGTTTAGATGAAAAAATATGAAGAAAAATTAAAATTTGTAGATGCGAGGGTCTGTTTGTGTGTACCTGCGATTATAAAGGTGACTCCCTTTTATAATATTGAGATCATGGAGATCTTTTGTGTTCCTTTCCCACATTCCTAGCAACGTTACCCGTATTTAAATTAGCCTTTTAATTCGTCATTTAATAGCGATGTTTCTCAGGTTAACCGAAGGATAACACTTACGTTTGTAATGTTCTCTTGAGGGCAACATTTGTCCGTTGTCGGAGGATGTGAGAGTCTTTATAACGATCGCCTTTTTATATTTGAAAATCTTTTCATGACCGAATGACTTGGGAGGTGCCTATAGCCGGGGGCTGTAGGAATCGGGGACTATAGAAACCGGGTGCTGCTGAAGCCGGGGGCTACAAGAGCTGGGGGCTACAGAAGCCGGAGGCTACTGGAGTCGGGGACTACAGAAGCCGGGGGCTGTTGGAGTCGGGGACTATAGAAGTCGAGGGCCGCATGCCACGTATGTTGGCACCTGGCCCCACATACCACGTGGATTTCCTCGGATAACTTCCGTATCACATGCCTCCCCCTCAAGTCTAGTCGAAGGAAGCATAGTCCAACTGACTGGACTGTAGCGCTTTTAACCTCATTTCTGAGGTGTCACCCACGTGACATTCCTTAAGTCGGATATCTGAGATTTGAAGCTTTAAATACGAGATTTCGAATCATTAATCACGACTGCGCCTATTAAAAGCACCCCATGCTCAATTTTGCGTTAGCTTCCGATCTTGAGTGTGCCATTATGTTTCTGAGGTAGTGTCATATTAATGCGATGTGACCTTTTTGCGAGGGCACCGAGGAGTCATTTTTGTGATGATTACGCATATTCGAGCTTACCTTCTGTGGCAAATCCAATGGTTATGACTCACCTCCGGCCTTTATGTTGTCCGGCATCCAATGGTGTGTTTGAATGCGCAGGGTATATATAGTTCATCTGTGTAACCCTTCGTTTCTATCGCAAAACTTGTGCTAGTTTTTCTCATCACCGTCAGCCTTCGTTTCCTTGGGTTGCCTCTCGAGTATCTTCCGTTCCTCGTTCGTCTTTTTCGTTCCCGCTTCTCCTCTCCATAAGTCCTTCGTTCGTTTACCCCGTCTGCATTGCTACGGTAGTTCTCTTTTTTATTTTAGTAACTACGATTCTCAATGACCTCTAGATCTTCTTCGGCCCCGTGGTACAAGTCCATAGACTCTAGTTTCACCAGTGAGGCGTTGGAGAGGTTTAGGATAACCTATAATATTCTCGTTGATCATCTGCTAAAGATACCCAACGATAACGATCACCCAAACCGCCCACTGCCGGGGTATGTAACCTTTTTCCAGGGGCAATTCGTAAATGGTTTGCGCTTCCCTATCCCCCCCTTTTTTGTCAAGATATCCGAGTATTTTAGGATTCCTCTCTCCCAGTTTGGTCCAAATTCCTTTCGTATTCTGACTGAAATTTTTATTCTTTTCGTTTGTTTCGTTTTCCTCTTTCTTCTCGTGTCCTTCATTACTTCTTCTACCCAAAGAAGATGGACGACGAGGTTTTCTTCTTTTCTGCTCATCCAGGAGTCAATCTCCTGAAACATTTGTCATCTTCTCACAAAGGATGGAAACCATAATTTTTTTTTTATGTTAGACCCCCTACCCCAATTTCTTGGCCAACTAGATGGCAGACCCAAACGCCCGAACAACCATCTTTGAAAAATCACCACTTGAACCAGGATTTTCTCCAAGTGACTAAAGGGGTTAAAAATCTCAGTTTTGATAGCTCTTTACTTCTTGAGGAGGGGTTGCTGCATCTGTTCGGGCTGAGTCCCGTCCCGACTCCTCTTCAAGCTTATTTTGGTAAGTTTTTACTCTGGTTGTGTTTTGTGATATTTAACTAAACGTTTTCCTTCCCTGTGCAGCCGACACCATGCTACGTGCGACATTGAATAAGACCCGGATCCCACCTGTTGATGAGCTAGAATCGCGTTTGGTTGAGATCATAGATTTGACCGAGGCGAACATGCATCGCCCGGGGAGTTCACTTCCCGCCTCCGAGCTGCCACTTGCCACAGCTGCTACCCAAATTACAGTGGCGCCACCAACTACCATATCGCCGGCTAAACTTTCCCTAGTAGAGGATTCGAAAGTTCCTTTGAGGATAAATCGTAAGAGACGTCGGTCCACCTCTGCTGGACTAGCTACTTTCCTACATCCTCCAGCTCTTGCCTTGGCTTCACCTTCTCGGGGCCAAGTTTCCCCGCAAGGCTCGAGGACTTCCTGCACCCGGGTCCCCTATGGAGACGGGCCCTGGTTCCCGTCTGTTGCTGTGCCAATATCTTCAGTCGAGCTCCAAGAGCACCCAGTGAGAGATGTTGTACCTCTTCCGTTGGGCGTCGTCAACTAGATAAACAAGGCCCTTTCCATCCTCAACAAAATCCTCCGATCCCTGGCCGTCGAGAAGGCAAGGAACCCATTCGCGCCGAAGAGGGTTCTCAAGGAGGGGAGACCCTAGATGACGGTCACCTGGAGGTCGTATTCCGAGGCCAAGCCGCGTCTCGATGGACGACGGGGGAAGAATTGGCCGAAGGGTTAGCTCTGAAGGACCTGTCCAAAGAGCTAGTTTCAACCATCGTGGACCACATGGCGAAGCTAATGGTCTTCGATCAGAGGTTTGTTGCTATGAGACGAGAGTTCCAAGCCCTGAGCGTCAAGGTGGCAAAATTAGAAAGACAATTGTCTTTGACGTCGTTTCTTGACCTTGTGGTCGCTCTTCGGGCAACTTTGGAGCTCAGAGCCTATAAAGAGTGGAGCTCAGGGTCACTCGGGCTTCTCATAAGTCCCTCCAAGTGCTAGCCGCTGTCGGTCGAGAAGAGATAAAATCCCTCTGAGCAAAGGCGGAAACCAAGGCCGAGGCGACCTTAAAGACGTCGTTGGGCTTGGCCTAGAGTGATGCAGAGGATAATCAAGCGTTGACCATAGGCCGATTGCAGGAATTGGAGATCACACGAGTTTCAATTGAAATCCCCAAGGCTGAGGCTCTAGAAGAGGGACGCTCTGAGTCCCGAGCGACTTTGGAAGCGCCACAGAAGCAACTGAAGAATTCGGCGATCGAGCTATAAGAATACCAGGCCGGGGAAGATGAGCATTGGGCCATCAAGAAGAAGGAATTCCTTGGTTCAGAGGAGTTCTACGACATAATTGTCAACCGCCTGCTAAAAATGATAAAACATGGAATAGACGATACCCTTCGACAATTGCAAGAAGGGGGATATTTGCTTGCTGATACCCCGCTTCCCCTGATCGATTGGAACCAGATTGTTGACAACCTTCCTCTAAAAGATATAGCCAACTTCCCCTAACCTTTGTGCAATATTCAAAGCTTTGTATTTTACCATTTTCCTATAATTTTTTCTTTGTAATTTTCACTTGCAATATTTTGAAGAATTGTTCCTCAGTTTTGTATTTTTGTCATATTCCTCTTTTTATCATTTTAATACTTGTCTTTGACTAACTCTCATGAGGTGATTTTTGCTTCCTCTTGGATGAAGTAAAAGAACCAATGCAACCGGGATCTTTCAAGCAACCGGAGGAGAATGATGTTAAATTCCATAGACAGAAATGCTCGACCCCCGGTAATGTCGCACCTGGGGGAAGTTGAGCCCTGAAGAGGGCGCAACGATACGATGTGACCCTTAGCAAAAGGGAGAGGTTGATACCGCAGCTGTGCTCGACCCCGACTATGTCCAAGTCTGGGGAGAAGTCAGGGCAATGCAATACGGGGTATCGTAGCCGATAATGCTCGACCTCGATAATGCCACACTCGGGGGAGGTTGAGCCATAAAGAAGGCGCAACGATATGATATATGCTCTACATTGGCAAAAAGGAGAGGTTTATATCGCAGCTGGGCCCGACCCCGACTATGTCCAAGTCGGGGGAGAAGTCAGGGTGATACGATATGGGGTATCGTAACCGAGAATGCTCGACCCCAGTAATGCCGCACCTGGGAGAGGTTAAGCCCACACAGTGTATAGATATGAAATAAATACCCCACTCGGGTATTGCACAACCACGCAGAGTATAAGATAATACAAAGAAAATATAAACGATGGTCTACGCGACCAGAAAACCAAAACAACACATTGCTGCAAGCCGGCCCAGCTTAAACACCAAGTACATTATCGGAAACACATTCGAAGACCAAATATGAATAAATGAGTACAATACACGAATAGTAAACAAGCTCGTAAGCTAAAACAAACCGAAAGAAATCGGAGATAAACCCACGGCTCGATGTGATAGGGACAGCGCGGGCAGATATCCTCCAAGCGACCCAATCAACAACCTGTT